>JAPTHN010000003.1:101717537-102090134 GCA_026936325.1 Platynereis dumerilii
TATTTAAGAGTTTCTACAAATAAATTGATCATGCACAAGCGCTAGTGAGCAGTTTACTGGAATTAGGGCTATATAAATGCCTATTATTATTATTATTATTATTATTATTATTAGTCTGGTACTGAATTTCACACATAAATTGACATAATGCAGTAAAAAAGTTATTAAAAATAATTCTGATAATAACGATAACGAAACTATATACGTGTCTCTTTGAAGGGATAATTTAATTATTATATATTGATCAGTAGGGGACTAAGGGAGACCGGAGTAAGTCGACACACTTCGTCATAGGAGACCATTCATTTAACAGAAACTTTTTTCAGTATTATTGACATGTGCCATTTTAATAGCAAATTGAAATACTTCTTTCTTAAAATTATTACTAAAAATGGAGTGTATAAATGTTAGAGCCGGAAGTCAGTCAGAGTTGAAACTCTGACTTGTATTGCTTGGCTAGAACTTCAACTGACTAGTCAGCTAAGTCACTAAACTCTGACTTCACTTGACTACAAGTAACTTCAGCTAACTGAGCAAGTTTCATAGGGTCATTAGGTTAAAAATTTTAAACAGTATATTATAACTTTATATATTTCAGACTTTTTGCACTCGAAAACTGTGCAGTATGTAAATGTGTCTGATTTTTAAGGAGTTTTAGTATTGCATAGACTGTACAAATGTCCTGAAAGAGTGTGGTCTGCATGTTGGACTCTTTATGCTGTTGAGAATGATACCAAAACCATTTCTGTGAGGTTAAAACTGGGAAAGTTATGCAACAGTGACATGATTTTAACTGTCCCAACTCTAGCTTGGCTTGGCTTGACTTGACTGAACATCAAGTTGCTGCTTGGAAAGTTCACTCCAACTTCACTAGTTGACTTTATGTATAGTCGACTTCGGGGTCTAAGTATTAGTTAGACACCGATTTGGAGGGTTCTAACTGACAAAAAAGCATGTTAGGACCCGACAAAGAGGTGTCTTAGACATCATATGCTTTTCTATTATTTGTTTTAACTTCTAATTTTAGCAAAATAAACCATAATCTCATTGTTTGTTTGCTGTTGTAAACAATGTTAATCCTTAGCAGGGTGCTAACATGCAATATTGTCAGTTAGATACCGGTTTTTCCAATGGTATAAGTATCTTGGTGATGTCTAATAAATGTCTTGAGATACAGGGGAAATTGTGTTGCTAGTCCTAGAATTGGTTCCCAAATCTACCGTAATGGAGTTGGTGTAACTTGGTTTACACTTTTGCAAAGAAAAATGCATTTTTCTCCTTGAACAATTGCTTTTATGAAGTAAAAAAATTGCTTACCTACTGTTTTAAACCTGAAAATAAATTGTGGCACTTGTGAAAAAAACTGATACTAACCTTATTCAATTGCAGAAAATCAAATTAAGGATCTACACACCCGCCAACGCCATAGTCGCAAGATGGAAATTTTCTTTTGAAGTTGTGAAAATCAAAGACAAAGAGGAAGAAGTGTACTGCTCCCATGAACACCCAGCCCCATTCTACTTGCTCTTCAACCCCTGGTGTAAAGGTGGGTCAATTCCTTTTGGAATCATTTAAATAAATAAAAAATTCTGAAAATGTGAAGAAGCTTTGTTGTCAGGTACCTGAAGTTGAGTGGCATAACTGAGGTCTCCGTCTGGAAAAAGGCACTAAAACTAAATCAAAAGATCCCACATTTTTTAAGAACCTGACACATTAGCTCTCCAAAAATAGGAAATATTTCAGTTGAAGTGGCAACTTGGGTTCTTGATTTCGCAAAATAGAACATTTAGTACTACTGGCCTAACTGTTCCCTATTTACAATGGATTAATTCACAAAACTACATAATTCGAATAACAACATGTATCATGTATCAATTCATAAATTCAACATTCTTCTTTTCTCTCAGAGGACCAAACGTATTATCCCCAAACAGAAGAACTTGACGAATATGTCCTGAACGACTCCGGGAGGGTCTACTCCGGAACGGCCAACCAGATCAACGCAGTCCCCTGGAATTTTGGTCAGGTAAGAAAAGATTAACAATAAATATATACAGATGGTTACCAATCCAGGGGTCACTTTCAGGCCAAGGATTTTTGTGACTTATTAATTTGCGCCGTGACCAGACAAGACTCTTTCTCCAATATTTCAAAGTGACTGTGTATTTCAAATTGCATGCTTGATGTGTGCCCAAAATGCTTCGATGATTTATCTATCTATCTATCTATCTTTTGTTGTTTTTTTGTTTTGTTTGTTTGTGTTTTACGCCTCTGCAGCACCGTAGTGGGCTATATCGAGGCAGGCGATCGCCGTATGATGATAAGATGAGAAGACTGTGAGTCTGGCACATACCCTATTGATTCAGGGATGCCCAGGGTCTTTCAGTTGCCCCAGCATAGAACACTGAATACAACCCGCCTCCATTTAATGTCCCATGGGCTCGGACTAAAGTGAGTTCCCGGGGTGAGATTTGAACCCACGCCCTCAAAGCCAGTTGACAAGCGCACTTACCAATTAGGCCACGGAGGAACTCTATCTATCTATCTAAAAATATATCTATCTACATAAAAGAATAAGACATCAACAATTAGAACAAAACAATTATGCCTGCTTCAGCAATGCGTGTTCAGGTACAACGGAGGGGAGGGGGGTTCTTCCCTCTAAAACATTTTCCTCAATGGGCATTTCTAGTACTTAATATTGTTTTAAAATAGTTACAATTTTGAAAAGGAGCACCATTACACTCAATATAATTTGTGTTTTTTTCATGCTGTTCCTTTAAAAAAATAAGATGTTCATTTTTTTGCAACATACACACTCTGGAATCAATAAGGTCATTTATACGTATTATTGTTTGACTGATTTTCTACAATTGTCTCATTTCAGTTTGAGGACTTTGTTCTGGAGTGTGTGATCTGGCTGCTTGACAATAGCAATATGAAAGCCAGGAGCAGAGGCAACCCGGTCGCCATTGCTAGGAAGATCAGTGCTCTCGTGTGTAATTTTTGTTTGTTTGAAAACGTTTTTTAAAATCTTTATCTGTAACATTTTTTAAAATTTCCCTTGCTTGGCTTAATAAGGAAATTAAGAGGAGTCCCACCAACTCCTTTTGGAGTTATACTGATTTTTTCCCTGTCATCTTTCACTGTATACAAAATAATACAATACATTTTTAATGTCCTTTTGCACCAACTTAGCAGTAGAATTGTTTAATGAACTTTTTTTGCAACCTTTTGAAAAGCGAGAACATTCTTTATTAAGTTTATTTGGAGTCATTGCAATACAGTGGTCCCTGCATTATGAGACCCCCTGTTGTAAGACCGCCTTGTCTTATGTGACCGCCTTCTTCCCGCACTAAGTAGTATCTTTAGTGCATTTTGCACCCCGATATGAGACCGCACCCCCACAAGAGACCGCTACATGACCGCAGAAGGGGCGGTCTTATAACGCAGGGACCACTGTATTTCCACTCGATGAAAAAAAACCCTTCTTTACGTTTGTTCTACATATACGCTAGCAAGACACACTCGTAAACCTACCTGTTCAATGAAAATATTTATATCTTAAATAGGTAAATTCTCCAGATGACAATGGGATATTAGAAGGAAGATGGAACGGGGATTATAGAGACGGGATAGCCCCTCTTACGTGGTCTGGCAGCGTCCGCATCATGCAGCTTTTCTGGCTGACGAAGCGCCCCGTGAAATACGGACAGTGCTGGGTCTTCTCTGGCGTCACTGTTACAGGTTGGTGTCTTCTTTGTTTTACAAATTCCTAAAATGACAAGCACTGTTATAAGTCAAGATCTCCTATGTTCTCCATTTTTTTCAAGTGACAATACAAAATAACTTTGGATACAATGAAAAATTGGCTTTGCAAACCGAGAAAATATTGTTAATGCTGGTATCCGTTCAATGTTTTTTTTTTTGCAAATTAGGCAAAATATGTTTTAAAGCATATAGAAAACTTTAATTTCTTAGCAAAATATTTGTTTTGATAGAGGAAACATAAATAGTGAGAATTTCAATTCATGGAGTCATGTAAATACAAACACCAGCTATCTCCTATCCTTAAAGAGTTTTTCGTCAGTGTGTCAAGTTGTTAATTGTCCTACAAGCAACTTGTAATTTATTCATCCTATCTTCTCCTTCCGTTTATCAGTTTGCAGGGCCCTAGGCATCCCATGTCGGAGCGTGACAAACTTTTCTTCCGCCCATGACAGGGACGGCAATATCACGGTTGACGCCCACTGGAACGAAGACGGACTGCCCATCGAGGAGTGGAACATTGACTCTGTGTGGTGAGAAATTATAATGTGCTTTGATATATTTGATTTAGTTGAGTTTTTTTAAAACATTTTTTCACAAAACAGGCCGACATTGCATAGGAAAATCATTTCCCTAGCAAGCTACAATGGTGATAATTTAAGAAAGAAGAAGTCAAACTTCCAGCCCTTGCTGAGAAACACCCACATTTGTATGAAATTACATTCTTTGAAAGGGTTACAATATTCTACATCCGAGCAGAATTTAAGAAAATTCCTTGCATGAAAATGTTACTTTTTGACCGTTTTTGCTAACTTCTGAGAAATCTATGGACATAAAATTGACTACTTTGAACTCATTATGGTGGAGCAGGTTGGTGACGCAGTTATGTCAGTCGCTGATGAGCAGTTTACTGGACTTATCGCTAAATAAATCCAGATCATTATTTGTTTTAATTGCTCTCCAGGAACTTCCATGTTTGGAACGAGACCTGGATGGCCCGTCCTGATCTACCCCACGGATTTGGAGGGTGGCAAGCGATCGACGCCACTCCCCAAGAAAGGTCTGATGGTAAGTAGATTTTACAGAAATTCCATATTAGGCTGGGAGCTACACCTCATAAAGTGCTTTATTTAAGGATTTGCCTCACCCCGAGAGAGGACCATATAAGTTATACCCTTTGAAACCGTGAATTTGGTAGTTTCATAAACTTCCTGTTTCGGTAAAAAATCAGTTGACAGTTTTTTGTAATTTGGTTACCATGGCAACCAAATCAGATAATTGAATTTTCAACCATGAAAAGCCAACTGTTTGTCTTTCATTTTTAAAACACACATATCTCCATTATCTGTTACCGTGGTGGGCATGACATTGTGTCCAATTCAGGTGTGTGGTCCATTCCTCATTGTATGACGGTCTGAGAGAACAATTAAGATAGTTGCAAAAATAATTTTTTGATCCATAAATACCCACATTTTCCAGGCACATTCTGTTGCGGTCCGGCATCTGTTGAAGCCGTGAAACAAGGTCAGGTGGATCTACCGTTTGACGGCCATTTTCTTTTTGCTGAAGTCAATGCCGATCGAATAAATTGGATCAAAGTGAGCAAACACTTCTGGGCCAACACCAAAGAAGAAAACGCGTAAGTAATTCCATTTTGGAGTAGGGGGAAAATGAGCGTTCTGGACCAGTTTTACTGAGGAGCAACTTTTGTGACCCTAGGAGACCCTATGGCAATATCACACTGGAGGGTAACTATGGGCATAACCCATGTTAAGCACCACACTCAAGGGTAACTATGGGCATAACCCATGGCCACCACCACACTCAAGGAAAATTATGGGCATAACCCATGGCAACCACCACACTCAAGGGTAACTATGGGCATAATCCATGGCAACCACCACACTCAAGGGTAACTATGGGCATAATCCATGGCAACCACCACACTCAAGGGTAACTGTGGGCATAACCCATGGCAACCACCACACTCAAGGGTAACTGTGGGCATAACCCATGGCAACCACCACACTCAAGGGTAACTGTGGGCATAACCCATGGCAACCACCACACTCAAGGGTAACTGTGGGCATAACCCATGGCAACCACCACACTCAAGGGTAACTATGGGCATAACCCATGGCAACCACCACACTCAAGGGTAACTGTGGGCATAACCTATGGCAACCACCACACTCAAGGGTAACTGTGGGCATAACCCATGGCAACCACCACACTCAAGGGTAACTGTGGGCATAACCCATGGCAACCACCACACTCAAGGGTAACTGTGGGCATAACCCATGGCAACCACCACACTCAAGGGTAACTATGGGCATAATCCATGGCAACCACCACACTCAAGGGTAACTGTGGGCATAACCCATGGCAACCACCACACTCAAGGGTAACTGTGGGCATAACCCATGGCAACCACCACACTCAAGGGTAACTATGGGCATAACCCATAGCTACCATGTTGAACTGAATTGTGTCACAAAAGTTGTTCCTCATTAAAGCTGGTCCAGAACACTCATCTCCCCCTGATTCATTGGCCTCTTATATTCTTTTGATCACTCTATAGGAGTCAGTGTGGTTTTTGCATCTGCCCTAGTTTCCATGGCACCACTCTGATGTCTCACAACTCAGTGTATAATAAAACATATTGTTTATAATAATATTTTGCATTCTCTGAGTTAATAATTTCTGGTCATCTTTTTTCAGTGTTGGTAAGAACATAACAACGAAGGGATTGGAGGAAGACTCGGCGATTTTTGTCACAAACAACTACAAGTATTCAGAGGGTGAGAATAGACAAAATTAGTTAATATGATCATCTTCTCAAATTACGGGAATATACAGATCATTACAATTAGTCTGGTCTATACAATTAATTAACAGATCAGATCTTTCATCTTTATTATAACAAATTCAACGGTCAATAATATACAATATAACACATTCAACAGTTAATCATCACAGACGTGAAATAAAGTTTTATCCTTATCCTTATCCTAATCGTATTCAATATAACACATTCAACTGTCAATCATATTCAATATAACATATTCATCTGTCAATCACATTCAATATAACACATTCAACGTCAACCTTTTTTTAGGCCATCACATGGAGAGGACAGCTGTACTGAAAGCTGTTCACAAAGGAACTGGAACGTGGAAGCAAAATGACTTGTACAGTGTGGATATTAAGGTAGTGACTCATATACATTTATTTTATTATTTAGTATGAATATTTTTGAAATGTGTACTTTAACTCACTTAATGGAAGAAATGCTACCTGTGACAGTGAGGAAATTTGGCATTTTTGCCATTAAGTGGGTTAAAATAGGTCGCCAACCTTCCCCTGAATTTCCATTTTTTTTAAACAATAGAGAAGAAAAAGTACAAAACGAAAAAAAAAAAAATGAAAGTAAAATTACAATAAAGGTAGGCATTGTACATACGCTGCAGTGCAGTCTTTGCTGTTGAAACATTGTCATAATTACTTTGATGATATGATTTCTGCATATTTTCTGCGGCCTTGTTATACTTAGGACATGAAATTTGACCTGATCGACTGGGAAGACACGTTGATCGGACAACCTTTCCACGTTGGCCTCAAAGTGACAAATGAAAACACGATGACCCGGACGGTGAAGGTCACTCTGACGGCCTCGGTGGTCTACTACAATGGCGTGATGGCCAGGATGATCAAGTCCGAGTCTTACGAGGTGAAGATCCAAGGCAAAAAGGGTAAGCGTAGAATTGGGTATTTCCCAGGTTCAAAAAATATTAGTGAGATTTGGATGGCCTAACTTGTTTGTCTGCAAGAAAAAATTTAAACACATAAGGTTATCTGGGATTACTTTTCAAAATATGCAAGTGACTTTGTAAAACTGGTATGAAGAGAGACAGTAGTTAAGTTTTTACCATATCAAAATAAAAACTTTACTAAGCAGCCAAGACCTGTTAAAATCATATAAAATTATAAAAAGAAATTAGAAATTGTTCTAAATGGTCTTCATTTCAATCTTAACTCTTCAATATAAATAACTCTAGACAGGCTGATAAAATACAACCTGTAGTCCATTTATGGTTGTCGGAGTCGACGGATCAAAGATGCCTTCTTTCGGCAGTCAAGCTCCATTCTCACTCATACGCATTGAGTCATTCTCTAATACTTAACCTTTCCTTTCCCTTCCCTTTCTTTTCATTCTTTTTATTTACTTTACTGCCAGAGGGCACAATGAAGATGGACGTTACCCCGGAGGAGTACCTGGACAAGCTGGTTGACATGGCCATCATCAAGATCAGCACGATGGTCAGAGTTGTAGAGACGAACCAGTACCACTGTGAAGATGACGACTTTAGGTTCACCAAGCCCAAGATCACGGTCACGGTAGGTGTCAATGTTTCTTGATTAATTCCACTGCCTTCGTTGCACACATATGGGTGAAATGACGGGTTCGATTGCCTTTGACCTATCCGGTACCATCCTTGAGCACTTAATACCAAATCAGCTGAAGTTGGTCAATAGTTCAACTATAATTAATCCAGACTTGTGGTTTCTATTTAACAAAATTAGATGTTCCATTTTTGAGGTTGAGAAACCTAATATCTTAAGGTAAATATGTAATGAAAAGTTATGGACTCCCAGACCCAACCATTTCCCTTTGACCAGTCTTTAAGTTTATCTTTGAAGCTAGATAATAATAGTAGCATCTTGGTTAAGTGATCCAGTCACCATTACTACCATGTGGATTTCTAAAACTTCAACATGATATTTTCGTCTATTTCCAGGCCCCCAAACAAGTGAAAGTGGGAGACACTTATGACGTGGAGATGTCGTTTGAGAACCCCCTCCCATATCCTCTGACCATGTGCAAGTGGGAGGTGGAAGGAGCAGGATTGCAGAAACCCATCAATATTCACCATCCGTAAGTATTTCATTGGAAAATTTCTTCAATTAAAAACACTAACAGCAAAAATGCAGTCTGGAACCAGACTGCTCCTTTCCCCATCCCCTTATTTATTACCACAACAATTAAAATTATTTAAATAACTGAATGCTCCCTTTTATGAAATACAGTATGCTCCCTAGGGTAAGATCTTTCCCCATCCCTTATTAGCTCTTATTTATTTCATAACAATTAAAAATTATTAGATTGATTGGATGATCCCTCTAATGAAACACAGAATGCTCCCTAGGATGAGTTGCAAGCACCGCTTGCAGTCTGGAAGAATTCAGCATGAATTAGAATCCTAGGGGGGGAGATAGAAAGTGAGTCCACTGGAACACTTCATAATGATACATAGTATCCAACTATTCATTCTATTTGGACAAACAGACTGTAGCCACTTGTATGAGGCAGTTATAAGTTTGAATATTAGCAGACGACAAATGACAGTTATTTGTTTCATTTGTGCCACATGTGGCGCCATCTATACCTGTACATCTACACAGGCTTTATAAGTCACCAGCTTTCATCTATTATCAGCAATACATCAAATTTTGTCATGCTACATGGGGGATACATACCAGATACACACCTTCATATCATTATTTTGAGTCTTTTGATATATTAAAAGCCTGTATACAGCGATTTTAAGAGAGCCATTTTATGTCAAAATGTATGATGTGTGATTTTGATAAGACCTGCCAAGCTCCCCGATTTAGAGTCCAGAATCTTCCAATCAGTCTTGACTTGGCTTGGGCAGGCACACTGATTTTAGTTTGGTTTCACCTGACCTCCCATTTCTTACTGTCCGTCCACGATGTGGAGGCTTTTAATCAGAGGGACAGGTACAGTCTGGCAAAAATGCATAATTGGCACCTTTTTACCAGTTTTTGGGAGGAATGTAACTGCAGAGGTTGTGCTACGGGTTAAAATTTTTGTCCAAACCAATTTTGTGACGCCAACTTCTTAGCGTTCAGCCTTCATGTTTTCACACCTAAAGATTCAAGATTCATCGCCATGTTGATGTTCCATTACTTTTTAAAGGCATTCAACAAAAAAATTAATAAATTGATACAAGTTTACACTACACATAGTGACTGAAATGTAATGTTATTTGAAGTGATATCTGAAGCGACGTAGTGTCTGTCACTCTTGTTTTTAGAGTTAAAACCTCTAAAAATTATTGTTAATCTACTTCCCTTTGCCGAAATTATATAACAACCAAGAAATGTAATGTTATTAAAAGCAAAACACCTTTTAAGAATAATTGATATTCTTTCGTATAGGAATGTGGAGAAGGGAGAAGTGGTAAAGGGGACGACAGTGATGCATGCGAAGAAGCCGGGAAAACGAGAAATCATCGTCAACTTCGATTCAACGGAATTGATGGCTGTTACGGGAACTACCAGTGTAGTCGTCGAGCCATAGAGGAGAGAATTCAAAATGAATGTTATAATTATGAGGAATCTGTCAATGTGTATATTTGTCTATGTCATTAATACACCTGATTTTTATGTTGCAGCGGTTTAGCCATACCATTTTACTGCTACCAATAAAAACATTGTCCACTGCAGATGTAGGCCTATGGAAGGAATATAGTTTAATTTTAGAGAAATCAGAAGACATGAGTAATATTGTAGATCCATGTTAAAATTGTGTTTTTCTTGGTTGATAAGCTAGGAAAATTGTCTCACAAATTCCACTATACACATGGTAATACATTTCGTTTCCATTGAGTGCACTTAAAGTATTTATGAAGGAAGATAAAATGATTTTTGCTGTTCAAACTTTTCTACTCCATGCCTCCAGTTCCTTTACAGCTCTAGCAATTGATCTGAAGAAATCAGTTTTTTTCTGAGTGCCAGAGTGGACCTATGATGTCATAGGTGGATACTCCATTGCCAAGCACTAGAGGATATGCAAAATTGGTGCAATCAATGATGCCATAGGTCAAACTGGCCAATAGCATCCGTTGTGGACAGTTTCATCATAGCCTTGCAGTTACATCATTGCCAGAGCGGCCAATAATATCACAGCAACAACTCAGGTGCAAGGTTGGACTCTCCTGGGCCTGGGGAGGGGGCACTCTGCTCAAAAGCTGTCAATTGATCCTTATGTCTCCATATTAACTCCCGTGAACTGTGGTAACCAGTAAAACAATATAGGATTAAAGTAATTGTTGGTAGTTTTACAGTGAAAGGAGCCGCCAACAAAACTCCATCAGTAAACAAAATGCTTGACTTGACAGCTCCATATTAAATCCAATTTAGATCAGAAGCATGTTGGTGAACAGCTGTGATTAATTTCCAGTTATCCTATTAACCATGCTTGGTTGAATTTCAGGCACTTTTGGTATCACCAAATAAGTAATAGTAAACAATCCCCTCTCCCACTTAACACCTGAGTTTTTGCAGTGGTATCATTGGCTCATCTGGCCATGACATAATTGCAAGGCTATGATGAAGTTGTCTACATTACAGCTCTAGCAATTGATCTGAAGAAATCAGTTTTTTTCTGAGTGCCAGAGTGGACCTATGATGTCATAGGTGGATACTCCATTGCCAAGCACTAGAGGATATGCAAAATTGGTGCAATCAATGATGCCATAGGTCAAACTGGCCAATAGCATCCGTTGTGGACAGTTTCATCATAGCCTTGCAGTTACATCATTGCCAGAGCGGCCAATAATATCACAGCAACAACTCAGGTGCAAGGTTGGACTCTCCTGGGCCTGGGGAGGGGGCACTCTGCTCAAAAGCTGTCAATTGATCCTTATGTCTCCATATTAACTCCCGTGAACTGTGGTAACCAGTAAAACAATATAGGATTAAAGTAATTGTTGGTAGTTTTACAGTGAAAGGAGCCGCCAACAAAACTCCATCAGTAAACAAAATGCTTGACTTGACAGCTCCATATTAAATCCAATTTAGATCAGAAGCATGTTGGTGAACAGCTGTGATTAATTTCCAGTTATCCTATTAACCATGCTTGGTTGAATTTCAGGCACTTTTGGTATCACCAAATAAGTAATAGTAAACAATCCCCTCTCCCACTTAACACCTGAGTTTTTGCAGTGGTATCATTGGCTCATCTGGCCATGACATAATTGCAAGGCTATGATGAAGTTGTCTACATTAAATGCTATTGGCCAGTTTGATCTATGACACCATAGCTTACACCAAAGTTGTATAGGTTCCAATGGAGTCTCCAGCTTTGACATCATAGGTCCACACTATGAAAAAAATGTATTTCTTCAGAGCAATTGCAAGAGCTGTAAATGCTATTGGCCAGTTTGATCTATGACACCATAGCTTACACCAAAGTTGTATAGGTTCCAATGGAGTCTCCAGCTTTGACATCATAGGTCCACACTATGAAAAAAATGTATTTCTTCAGAGCAATTGCAAGAGCTGTAAGAAAGTTAAAACGTAATTTTATAAAATATATAAGACAAATATGTTGCTTGAATTTCAATGACTGTTTATATTCTTTGATGGACAATCATGTTGCTAGTAAGTTTGATACAGGTTTGCTGTTTTTCTGAGCACTGTTATAATTGCCATTTCCATGACTGAGATCTATATTGTGAAGAACTTTTGGAAAACATTTTCTTAATTTGCCTTTCAATATATATATAGTAGATATATATTTATAGATTTACACTTTTTTCATGATCATGATACAACAATGACTTAACAAAAACAGTAATATCTGTTTTTGTGCCTTAAATGTAGCTACATTTTCTTGTTAATTGTGTTCTTGTTAAATATAAGATATATCTCGCCAAGTATTAATTGTTACAGCTCAGGCCCGTAGCCAGGGGGGGGTGCGACGGGTGCGAACGCACCCCCCCACGGCCGAAAATGGTCCCAAAAGGTCCACTATTTGGGTCCAAAATGGTCCCAGAATCAGGAGGATATACCTGACTTCATGTCAAGTAATCCCAATTTCAATTCAGTGTGTTTGATTTACCCAGTTGGTCATAGACTTCCCAGCCTTTCTGAATTGCAATTCACACCTATGGATGAATTCCCCCACTCCTAATTGCAATTTATCCCTTTTGGTCAATGCAGGGTATTGTGTTAAAATAACTAAATTACAATTGATAAGCATGCTCATTTTTTGCTATGATTACTTTCAATAGATTTGCAGGTGAAATCTTGCCAGAGTTGTGTAGGGCTATACAAGTGAAGTGTAGGCCTATACACATTGTAAAAGCATACATGCAATTATGAATACCATTTTATATATATTCCTTAGATCTATTTCTTAGAGCTTCCCTACAGCACTTCTATGTATTTACCTTGATCAGTGAGGCTTGGATCCAAAAGTTGGGTAATATATCTTTTCTGCATTTAAGTTGGTACATTTTGGCCAAGAGTAATTTCAATGCATTTAATGCATTATACAAGTTTGCCAGTCCAGAGAATTGTCCACATTTAAGATACCATATAATTAAAGTCCATTCACATATGGCTTGCCCTTTGTGACAGCAAGTTACACAAAGGGCCCTAATTTTAATCCTCTATATTGTTGTACCATTTATCATGCTGGGCCTATCTATAAGCCCCAACACAAAGGCCTTGCCAAACCAAGGCATCTGACAATTCTCTGTGATCCAGCATTCTTTCTATTGGGAATTAAGATGAATTGGGGGGATAAAAGCTAGTAACAATTATCTAAGGGAGGTTAATTGCACTTTACCAATTAGCACCTTTCTGGTTATGAAACCTGGAGTCCAGAATCACTGAACCCACATACTGTTTATACAATGCATAAGGGCACTGTCCCATTTTATTAATACTGTTCTCTGATTGGCTGATTGCCATCCACCAATTACCTGTTTGTACATTTCACTATATAACCCACTGTCATCTTCAATAAATCATTCTATTCTTTTAGTCTATCTGTGAACCATAACTATATTGTTTGTCATTCTTACCATATACAAACTAGCATCTTGAAATCCCAGTATAACTGGTCTGGAATTATTAGAATTGTGATAGCCATTTCCTTGGCTAGCTGAGCTCCCTCAATTGCAGTGATACGAGTACACATTTGGGAAGCTGTTTTAATTGAGGACTGATTAATCAGTCTAACAATTGTGACTATTAATCTATGATTGTCTCTGTCAACCAGTAGACTCCTGGAGCTCACAATGGTGTACCCTGACATGATTGAGCAGAGTCAACTTTTCTGAATCATTGGAGTGAAGTGAACAAAGACTGAATTAAGCACAAGCTCAAAATTTTTTTTTTACTACTAGTGGAGTTCACAATGATGTACCCTGAGTGAATTGAACAGAGTCAACTTTTTGTGAACATATTGGAGCAGTACAGTGAGTACATAGTGAATATTACAAGCCAAAATTTTTTTTTATGTGGATATCTTGAAAATCGAAACTTTTACCATACGCATTATTGGATGTACTACAAGAGCTTAGACCCAGGAGTCAGTTGTTTTAATGAATCAACTGACTTCCTTCATTTCAACTGACTAAGTCGACTAGTTGATAACTTTTCAACTGCAACTGACTTAAGTCATTTCAACTGACTTCAACTAACTTTTAAGACATTATCAATTAAAAAACCTTAAAAAAACCTAGATCTTTGCCAAAATAAATAGGGAAAAACTGAAAGTTCCCACAACATTTATAGGCCTACTACTGTCTTATGAGATTTACAGAATTTCACACAGAAATCACTAGATTCACATGTTTAGACCTGTCAGCCAGTCAGTCCAAAATTGGCTGGCTGAGGGCTGTCATTGCTTGCTGCAGCTGAGCCATCACCATTGGTGGTTGTGTCTGGCTTGAATTATTAGTGGCTGGCAGCAGCTCAATAAACTTTTTAGGGTCTTAAGAAGCCGAAAATATCATTTTTACAGAATAGCCATGCCAGGTTTACAATGTATGTTCTTTTTCCTATCAACTGTTACAATGATGTAAATTGAAAATAAAATCTAAACTTATATAAAGTTCTCTTTCAATATATATCCAAACTGATTTTCATCTGTAGAGAGCTTCACCAATCCACACTGGATGGCTCCCTCAGTACAAATGCTGGTATTGTTCCTGTGTACTTATAACATTTTATAATCAAATGGAATATCCAGAAGGATGTTCAATGAGATAACATCTTAAAATTTGAGAAATCTTATTCAGAATAGTCAGGGAACAAGCAAAGAAAGTCTTCTGAATGGTGCATTGAATGTTTAAAAAGTCATTTCCATAGAAGTATTATGGAGCTATCTGAATAGCAATTAAAAGGAAAGGACCAAAAACAAAGGCATGAACTTATAAGAACTCTTCTGTTATCCTAGGTGCTAATTGTCATCAGCGACCAAATGGCTTAATTGCAATTCAAGTGTCACCCAACAAAACTGTAGTTTGAACAAATCAATCTAAATCAACAAAGCAGCAATTGAACCAAAATGTCTTGATTGCAATATAACAGATGGCTGTTGTAGTAGCCAAAGCCTACTGCTTAGAGTATTTCATGTGTCAGGCAACTGACGCAAGTCAAATCAACCACTGACGACGGCGACTGACGTTTGTTAACTTGACGACGACGTCAACTGGCCAATTATGACGGACGACGACGACCAATGACGACGACTCCGGGGTCTACAAGAGCTACATTAGTTGAAAGTTGTAGGCTAGAAGATAACTTTTACCATAACACATGGGCTTCAAGATTTCGAACTGAGCATCTAAAACCTGTCCAACATGGCTCCTGCATCACCAGGATGTTTCTAGTCCTAAATGGAGGAGAACTTGGGAAACAAAATTGGACTGGAAACAAAACGAAAATTTTAAGAAGCTAATCTATAACTTCATTTTTTAAGAAGGAATCAACAACAGCATGATGGATTTAATCCAGTCACTTAAACGCAAGGGTCTAGCTATTGACCTCGAGACACAAGCCATCCGAGGAGACCACCCTGCATCGATACTCGGTCTCCTGCCCATCTCGTCAATCATATATCGATAATCGGAATCATTACAGACTTGGACAGATACATAGCTGTGCTCGAATTGGCCGCCGAGCAGTATCACTCCCAAGTCGAGTCATTCCATCGTCATATCTGCTCAACGAGGACCAACTCAACGAGATCCTGTCTTACGCACAAAAAGAAATTCCAGGTACGGGCGAGCAATTGGTGGTCATATCAATTTTAAGTGATGTAAAGGTTAACATTCCGACATTGATAACCCTAGGTCTGATCAAACTCGAGTGATCAGCCAAATTTATCGACCATTTGATGTCCCAACCAAACCTGGCTGTGACAAACATTTTGCTGCAAGGAGATTGTCATTTAGTTGAAAGTAATTATCATTAGGCAGATTTATCATTCATAATATGTGTTTTCTAACATCGAGTATTTCTAAGGGCTAGGGCATCTAAATGTGCCTCAATTATATTGTATTGTATTATTTTTATGTAACAAGACTCAGTTTAGGTGCTTTCTATATATAAAGCAGCTGAGGTTTACATACGCATCTCTGCATGCACACATGTTATTAAACATGAAGTCATTTTCATTAGTCATTCTTTGAGATTCAAAGAAGCTTACTTACAATTTAGGTTAACATAAGCCGTACGCAGTGAAGTTGCATCTAGTGCATAAATTAGGGGTGTAAAACCACGTTTTTAACCCACATTTAGAGTCAATAAGCCAGGTCAAAGTGATGCTGCGCGACTCTGTGTATAATTTTATGTTATGTGAAATTTAGAGTCAATAAGCCAGGTCCATGCGATGCTGTGCGACTCCCTGTACAATTATATGTTATTTGAAATTTAGAGTCAACTAGCCAGGTCCAAGAGATGCTGTGCGACTCCAAGTATAATTATGTGTCATTTGAGATTTAAAGTCATGACACTCTCTGCAGAATTTTATTTGGGTGCAATGTGCTTAGTCAGCATGACTAAGCAATTTTGATGTAAAAAAAAAAATTATAACTATAAACACATTATTACTGGTAAAACAATTATTGTAATAGCTCCATGTAAAAAGTTGCCATAGTAGCAGGACAGAGGGTAGAGGAGATTACTTCTATTTCGCCAATGGTTTTCGTTTCGCTGGAAGTTTACTCCACCATTGCCCAATTATTACGTATATAAAAGGATGCCAATGACAATTCCAATCAAGTCTGCACTTTACAGCAGCATACCATACAAAACTTACCAACAACATCAATTATCGATTACATCCACTTATTATTGTATCAATAAATACCAGAAGCTTATTATTGTGTAAACTTCAATATAACAAATATTATTTACCAAATTACCATCACATCAGTAGGGTAAAGGAGACTACTTCCATTTCGTCCTAGGTTTTCGCAGGAAGTTGACTCCACATTGCCCGAATTATCATATAAATAGATCAAAATGCCATTGGTACCAATTTTATTGTTTTCTTCAAACAATTGAAGATTATCGTCACATTGTATTAATGTCAACATTTTTTAACATTGCCAAACGTTGTTAAATTTAACTAGGTCATTTTAAGCGAACCTCCACGTGGACGTACCTGAAAACACAATCTAAAACTAGAACAGGGAACCACGATGAGGGGACGTAGTTTAAAATGACAACAACTCAATAAGCATATTTCATAATATCATCTTTTAACGTTTAATATCAATTGTCAATCTTTCTACCTATGTCATGTCAAAACAGTCATCAGTCTAATTTTTCCTCGTAGGTTTTTAACAATTACATTTTCCTACAAACAAGGTTTTTTGTATAGACTGAGATCACTAATTATAATTTCACATGCTCAAGCAGTTATTGAGTAACTTGCGCATGAGATTCTAGGAGTTTTTAGAATTTTCTCCAAAATTTATGAGTTTTTATTTTTTATTTTTCTCATTTACCATTAAATGACACATCCACTATAAAGGGGCTTTGCCTAGGTCGAGGGCACCCACTAATCACAACATTTTTATATCAGTTTACTGTATTTTAGTAAATCTTAGGAAGGTCAACTTGGAGCCATTTAGCCAGGTCGGAGCTTCAAGCCCAAGTTTAGCCAACCCCCTAAGTCAATTAGATAATTTAGAAAGTAACCATTTATAACATTTCATTGTGGGCGTCTGGTCAATTGAGAAGTCCCAAGTTGTAGGCTGCAGAGACTTGATCCTCAATTTAGTCCCCGGCGCTACACACAATAACTAGTTACCACCACAATTTTAGGAAATAGATTAACGTAGACGTCCTAAGCTTAGTCACCTTAATCCTACGTTATAGTCATCATATTTCCTTTAATTGGTAGGATGGCGGTCTGGTATCTAAAAGACCAAACTAGTAACGCCATCAGGTATTAATATGTGTCATTTTCTGTGTCTATATGTTTGATGTTTATATGTTATCTGCAAATCCATGTACCAGTGCGTGTTATCTGTCAGTTTGTTTGTCATTTACCGTTTATGTTATGTCATGTCTATGTGTGTGCATAAAACATCAAAATATTTTTGTTATGGTTCACGCTGTCTAAGGGAAGCTCAAATATGTGTGTAGAATTACTTGTATTATATTGTATAACAAAATAGATTAAATTGTATTGAATTGTATCACAAATTAGCCATGGTGCAATTACGCATCATCTTTTGTGTACCATGACAGATTGTCATGCCATTGATGTATAGAAGTTATCTTACTCTAGATTACCGAGGATTACTGTCCATTGTCCACCAACTAGGGTGTCAATGGGAATTACTGATAATGGCTTTTGAAGCCCTATCATTGTGTAACTAAAGATTAAGCCTTTTTATTAAGCCTATTGTCGGCCAACGCATTTTATCAGTTACACAATTGTCATTTAATCACTGTATTTAAATTTTGCTGGTTAAAGGTCAATGTCGTATACTTGGTATGTTTGGTGTGAGTCTTTTGTAACACACCGGCCTTTAATCCTTGGGAGAGCAAGCATTGTTTAATTAATTAATTGCATCTTTTACTTATTTTTGATAACTTTTGGTAGAACCCAAAGCTGTGTGCTAACAAGTATCACACAGCTGGGGCACGGTATAACCAATGTAAAAGCATACATGCAATTATGAATACCATTTTATATATATTCCTTAGATCTATTTCTTAGAGCTTCCCTACAGCACTTCTATGTATTTACCTTGATCAGTGAGGCTTGGATCCAAAAGTTGGGTAATATATCTTTTCTGCATTTAAGTTGGTACATTTTGGCCAAGAGTAATTTCAATGCATTTAATGCATTATACAAGTTTGCCAGTCCAGAGAATTGTCCACATTTAAGATACCATATAATTAAAGTCCATTCACATATGGCTTGCCCTTTGTGACAGCAAGTTACACAAAGGGCCCTAATTTTAATCCTCTATATTGTTGTACCATTTATCATGCTGGGCCTATCTATAAGCCCCAACACAAAGGCCTTGCCAAACCAAGGCATCTGACAATTCTCTGTGATCCAGCATTCTTTCTATTATATATATACACCTGTATCTATACAAAGTATGACGTTTCTTGTATGTATATTAGTCGGTGGGACTGTTGGTGAAATGCAATACAGGTGTGACCCCGTCACTTGCCCTAAAAATGTTTGATAGTTATGTACTTCCAATCCTTGAATATAACAGTGCCTTTTGGTCTGGCGCGGCAGAAATCCCCCAAATTGAGAAGATACAAATTAGCTTTCTTAAACATGTTCTCAATGTGAGACGGCAGACGCCAACACTAGCTGTGTATGCAGAAACAGGAAGATTTCCTCTAAAGATAAGGCAACAGATAATTGGAGTAAACTATTGGGCTAAAGTTAAAAATCTACCAAGTGATGATATCTTACATAAATGCTTAAATATACAGATAAATAATCACAATGCTGGTCAGAACAACTGGTACAGCAAGATAGCAAAAATAATGACAAATGCTAACATTGCCTGGCTAACCAAAGAGCCTTGCAAGATTATAAAGGAAATCAAACTTAGACTATATTCAGAGGAACAGTCCAGAATTTTGAATGAAATTAATAACTCAGATAAATTTCCCAAACTGTGCACTTATAAAATTTTCAAGACAAGTTACTGTCTAGAACCGTATCTGAATCTAAACCTCTCAAAGAAAACATACAGCAACATTGCCAGATTCAGAGTAAGCTCTCATAATCTAAAAATTGAAACAGGTAGACATAACATACCCAAAATTCCGATAGAACAGAGAAAGTGTGAGAAATGTAATACTGACAGTATAGAAGACGAGATTCACTGTCTCTTAATTTGTACTTATAACAATATCCCTAGAGTAGAGCTTCTTGACAGCGTTAGTTGCCTTATGCCCAACCTAAGTATTCTCGATAAAAGTGAACAATTTATTGCACTGATGTCAGATAAAAGACCGGAGATAATACAGGCGATAGGTCGTTACCTTAATAGAGTAATGTAAGTGTAGCTAAGAAATTAATGATTCAAAATTTAAAGTGTATATTTTACATATTTTAGGTGTGTTGCTGTGCCTCCCTACATGTTGAGTAGAAATTTCCGAACCTTGACTTTGGACTATTTGCTAAAGAAATTTTGTTGAATGAACTTGTGAATTAACTATATAAATGCCTTTTATTATTTTATATTTTATTTTATATTGTAACTGTCTGAATGCTATATATATGTGTATGTAGGGCATGTTTACAGAATACATTAAATTGTTTGTAGCATTTGTATTTTATTTTGATACTAATTAGATTGACTGAAATGACATCTGTAATTTGATATTGAAACTCTGAATTGGGACTCTTTTTAAAGTATCAGAAATTTACCATTTTATGTTATGTATTCTAGATGTAACCACTAGAACTGGGACCAGTATTGTAAAATTTTATATACTTAATTGCATTTTAACTCTCTGTAGTCTGTAGATTAGTGTAGACATTGATTTTGCTGACACATGTATCTCTTTTGATATCCAGTTTGTCTAATAAAAGTTTATATATCTATTGGGAATTAAGATGAATTGGGGGGATAAAAGCTAGTAACAATTATCTAAGGGAGGTTAATTGCACTTTACCAATTAGCACCTTTCTGGTTATGAAACCTGGAGTCCAGAATCACTGAACCCACATACTGTTTATACAATGCATAAGGGCACTGTCCCATTTTATTAATACTGTTCTCTGATTGGCTGATTGCCATCCACCAATTACCTGTTTGTACATTTCACTATATAACCCACTGTCATCTTCAATAAATCATTCTATTCTTTTAGTCTATCTGTGAACCGTAACTATATTGTTTGTCATTCTTACCATATACAAACTAGCATCTTGAAATCCCAGTATAACTGGTCTGGAATTATTAGAATTGTGATAGCCATTTCCTTGGCTAGCTGAGCTCCCTCAATTGCAGTGATACGAGTACACATTTGGGAAGCTGTTTTAATTGAGGACTGATTAATCAGTCTAACAATTGTGACTATTAATCTATGATTGTCTCTGTCAACCAGTAGACTCCTGGAGCTCACAACATGTTGGACCACCTACTTCAAGGCCCTATTTCTCATAGGCCTACAGGGTAATACCTGAGAGGTGAATTATTTGACAAATACATCATGTACATGGGGCAGGCCACGGTCTCAGCATGAGGCCAGGTTGAGGTTAAAAAAAAACAAATTCTTATATTTTGCATAAAATGCAAAAATTTTATAATAGTTTTGACCACTGGTCCAATTTAAGGCACATGGAATTTGTAATGGACCACCTGTTTTCTGATATTTGACCAGTGATCCAATATTGGGAATACTGACTGACTGACAGTCAGTCACTGACTGACTTACGGACTTGTGTTGTGTTGACCCCGGATCAGCCGGGGCAGGTCAACCATATTCTTTTGTTGAGGGAGCTGCACTGTTATTATTTGGTGACAGCCGTATGAATATGAGATGAGAAGGCTAGGAGTCTGGAACATACCCTATCAATTCAGGTATGCCCAGGGTCTTTCAGTTGCCCCAGCATAGAATACTGAATACAACCCACCTCCATTTAATGTCCCATGAGCTCGGACTAAAGTGAGTTCCTAGGGTGAGATTTGAACCCACGCCCTAAAAGTCAGTGGACAAGCATTCTTGACCATTAGGCCACAGGGGTCCCGGGAACTGGTAGAGAGGGAGAAGAAGGTGCATGGGCGTAATTCGGTGGGGGACGCCCCACATTTTTGACCCCAGGGGACATAATATGAAATGTCCCCCCCACTTCTTTGTGAAAAAAAAGGTGTTGTGGTATTGACCTTGGGAACAAGTCCTGAGCAGTCAAGAACATGTCTCCCACATTTCTGCTTTGGCAAGTTACTATGCCAAATAAAAGTTCGGAATTCATGAATGTAAAAAAACCGTGTGTCCCCCCCACATTTCCCGCGAAAATTACACCCCTGAGAAGATGGAGAGGAGGTTGACACAACTGACACAACTTTCACACAAGAGGGAAGAGGCAGAGAGTGAAAGCATAGAGGGATTAAAGTCCAATGTAAAGACATGTAGTTCCAGTGTCTTTAAATAAAAATTGTCACGATGCCACCTGTATGTAGGCTTTATACCGCTCCCAGACGCCTGTTTGTTGGCTTGGGATTAAATCACTGACCAAAGAAAGTGCTTGTTACACTCTGGAACTATTCGGCACTTGCATACTCGTATATTGGACTTAAACTCAGAGAGGGAGGCCAGAGGAATTACAGTCTGTCACTTTGATATAGAAAAGAGTGAACTGTTGCACTGTGAAAATGGCACTTCGTGTGTCATCAATCATGTTGATGATTTGTCATGATCGTAACTGATACTTTCAATGTTTATTTGATTTAAGGAGACTAATCCCGCTTGTTGATGACAGCCAAACGAAAGGATTATAATATGCATTTGATTTTCACTCTAAAATCAGTTATGACAAGTCAAATGGCCTTCTCTTGATCATGACTAATCAAACAGCCTCCATGTTTCCCATGGTGAAAGTAGAGAAGATGACACTTCATCGGCTATCATGAGTCACAAAGTGCATTTTTCACAGTGAACTGGTCCTAATTTTTTCTATATCAAAGTGACAGACTGTAAAGGAGGCACGAGTAATATTATACATGTTTTAGTAAGGAGACAAGAGCTGCAAATGGGAGAAAGCAGGGACAGATGAGGCAGAGAGGGAGAAAGCATAGAGAAAAGAGGCAGAAAGACCACAGGGAAGGCAAGACAAGAACAACCCAAGAAGCCAAGAACCACACTGTGGGAAGGAGACAAGAGCTGGGGAGCAGTCAGAATGGGTGATATCAGAGAGAAGGAGGAGAGGGAGAAAGCATAGAGAAAAGAGGCAGAGAGAGGGGAGACAAGAGCAATCCAAAAAGGGATATGTATACACCTTAGAAAGGAGAAGAGAATTGGGGAGGAGTCAGAATTGGAGATAGAATTAGAGGGAGGAGACCGAGATGGACTAAGTAGAGCAGTAGGTGGCAGAGACTCAGAGATGGACTAGGTAGAGAAGGAGGAGGCAGAGAGGGAGAAGCCATAAAGTGAAGAGGCAGTGCGAGGAGAGAGGAGGGAGAAGACAAGCGCAATCCAAGAAGCCAATATAATAGCTACACTGCAAAAAAGAGACACGAGCTGGGGGAGGAGCCAGAGAATGGGAGAAAGCAGAGAGGGAGGAGATAGAGATAGAGGAAGCGTAGTGCCTCGTTGTGCCTCCTTCCCAATAATTAGTTACGGCCTTCATAATGTCAGGACATATTTTAATGATTCTGCACATTTTATTTGATTATTTCTGAATCCATGCATTTATAACAGTAGACCTCATTTTGTGGCTCGAAAATAATAAGTCCCATTGAGGGATTTCTTGTGTGAATTAGTGCAAATGAAGTTTGGCCCAAGGATAAAATCGATCAACCTTTCCATGATTAGAAAGGCTCAGAATGCACCTTTGTCATTACTTTCTCCAAAATTTTCCTGGGGGGGCATGCCCCCAGACCCCCCTAGCTTGGCTTCGCACCTTCGGTGCTCGCGAAGAAAAGTCCACTTTTCCCCTAAAAGCACCCCCCCACAAAAATTCCTGGCTACAGGCCTGCAGCTAGCTTGTTTTATTGATGTTATTTTGCATTAAATGTTTTACTTGCATGTGTTTTTATACATTTTATAAAAATGTTATTACCGAATGAAATATATTTTTAAAACCTCACATCTATAGGAGTTTTGTACTTCTTAAGTCTAACATGAATTACAAGAAGATCAGCAAAATCTAACACAATGTTTTAAAAAGATAGACATAGGAGATTAGACTGATGATAAGCAATGTAACGTCTACATGTAGACAAAATATCAGTGAGTGAGATGACTAAAATCACTCTTGAAATGATTATGAAATGTAGCGTCCAATTAGTATCGTGGATTTAGACATAAGTATCCAGAAGATAGTTGTCACTAAAAAAAGCGTCAATGCGGTCATGATTAATTAGCGAAATGGACGCTTCTGGGTTGTGCGACTGGTCTGAATGGTCTGGCGGGCTGTGGAACTTCAGGGCAGAACTCCATTAGCCAGATCAATTAGTAAAGTGGCTCTAAAACAGCACAAACACACAATGACACATTGTGATGAGTCAGTTTTATTTGTAAGCCCTTTGTCATACAGAATCCAGGCATTCACCAGTCTTATTGCTATTTCACCATTCAAAGTAGTATGATTTGGGAGCATGAGATTTAGAAATGATACATTAATTGAAATGAAGTTCCATGCAACAAGCAGTGAAGCTCTACTGACATAATGAGGGTTTAGGTTGGAGAAACATTTTGTGAATTGATACATTTTTCCAGCATTTTAATATACACATGAAATAATATTTGAGTTATTGAGATACTGGGGCTGATGAACATTTTCAGGAGTTAGACATCATCCAAATTTAGCAAGAATGTAACACTGTTCTAAAGCGTGTTGATGGGCTAGCAATGTTACAATGTCGCAGAAAATTATTGGAGATTATATTGCATGTGCACAGCAGAGGAATCGATCAATCTATTTGCATTATCATTGAGTAATGACAAGGCTTGATGATAAGAAAGAATTAGGAGCTATTATTTGCAACTAAATTACATTCAATTAAGGGTCATTTTACACCTCTACATTGCAATCAACATGACTTGCTGACTCCATTCTCCACAGCACAGATGATATGGTGAACACTGCATGATGGACAGGACTTAGTATGGATGGATAAGAAACAGGAAGAAGGAGGACACCACAATTAGGCGAAGGGTGATTTAAACCACTGTCAAACACTGGTCCCGGTTATTCGGCTAATGCTTGAATCAAACCGGAACCTGGCGCTTGGAATCCAAGAGAATACTGGTCAGCCAAGCCAGCCAACTGCTAAAGCGGATTTACATATTAAAATCATGCTATATATTGGATTAGGCCCATATAATGTGGATGCGCCTAATTGCTAATGGAAGAATTGCTGCCGAAAGTGCATTGAGAATTATGGGTTTGCTGATTCGACAACACCCTGTCCACAATGGACTGCAAAGCAATTTGCGACTAAAGTGACTGCCAACAGATACAGGATTTATTATACATGGATTTATGAGATACTTCGATTTATCAAAACAGCTTGACCTGATTGGTGGTGATTGCCTGGAAAACTTAGCGGGTACTTGATCAATGTGCTTTGATGGAAATAGACATACGGGTATACTTGGAATAAAGTGTGCTTGAGTTGAATTAGACTTACAATTATTGGACTTTCAAGATGGAGTTGACCTATTTTCACAAAGCGTTAATTATCTTTGCAAAATGTCACGTGGAAGGGCAACCAAGACATGTCGGTCACGTTTTGTCTATCGTTCACAACGCCATTCACGTAATCGGATGTTGCGTTGTATTTGCTAGCATGTTCCTATCCAGAAGTGGGGAACTGCAGCATTTCGTGGCTTACACCGTGCAGGTTGGAGCGGTGTTTCTATGGAGTGCTTTTACCTCGGCCGTAATGTTCTACATGTCACGAAAAGGTCGATTCTACGTCTTGGATCCAAAGCAGTGTAATTACGACCCAGGATGTCTGGCTAAAGTGGGGATGATAAGTGCTCTGGTGCTGCCTTTCTTGTACTTATTAATCATAAGCTCAATGAGCATCATCAATTACTCGAGCCTCATGGAAACGTACAGCGGGAACGAATATCTCTTGAAAAACAAGAGCTCCACGATGGTCGTCATTTTAGCTCTGGTGTTCATATTTCCTTCCCAAATCATCATTCCGTACTGCGTCATGGTCTATTGTTTCTTACTTGCGAAAGAGTTTCAAGTCCTGTACGAAACCATGGAAAATTCTCCAGACCTGTTTGGCAAGAATATCGAAGCTTTGACCAGGTAAGAGGAACAAGTTAAACTGCGGAATCAATGTCTCCTGTTGAAGTCTGAAGTTCAGTTTGACAAAAAATCTTAATCATAGGCTAAAATGTTAATTCGTGATAATGTTCTTTACAAAATTTGCCGTTACATTGATACACATTTTCAATATATTTTCAGATTCAGACTGCACTACAACCAGCTTTGCACAGTGGTTGACAAATTCAACTCTTCATTCGGACTCATCATAACGCTCTCCTTGCTGGTCCTCTCCATTGAAATGATCTGCATGACCACATCATTGGTCTCTTCCTACGTTACCCCAGAATACCAGTACCCTTCCATGACTATTATGGGAGTCACCCTCATGCTCATGTTGGCATTTCCAGCTTACTTGATAGATCAGGTAAGGTTGTTGAGAGAAAATGCTGTAATGCCATATGGTTCCCTTTCTTATGCATGGATATTGATGTAAACCATAGAAATACATAGAACGGACATGAGGCTGTATGATGCCATCTCAAGATGAGGTCACCAAATCCGCCATATTGGAACTGCCCTGAGACATGACGTCATTGTGACATCAGAGCAGGAGCAACAAGATGTTGTGTTTGGCTGATTGTGACGTAACATGATGCCATTGTTACTAGTGACGTCACTATTATTGGTGACATCACGGTTACCAAATGCCAGGCTGCCAGGCAGTTCCAAGATGGTGGATTTGGTTGCTTCATCTGCCAGAGCCTTATGTCCGTTCTATGTATTTCTATGATGTAAACTTTCCTGAGAGTAAAATAGCTCATGTCCTGCTCTCTTATTGGTCCACAGACAGGAAGTGTGTCTTTTCTCTATGTTTGTGTGAAGGGTCATGGTTTTGCTTGGCACCAGCGTTTCCCTAAATTTTTTAGCATTTTTTTTTAGACTCAGACTCAGACTCAGACTCAGACCTTGTTTATTCCTTTACATAACCAAAAATAAACACTTGACAGCTTTTACAATTATTTAACATTAATAATATGTATGTAAAGGGGAGACACCTCCAAGACAGTCTTCTGTCGCTACTGAGGTGCCCCCCGTTTTTAATGTTCATGTTAATGCCCTGCAGGTCCTGACAAACACGGTGCTCTAATTCAATAGCATTTCATTAAATAGTATGTAATATTTTTGAGAAATCGAGAGAATGAAATTTGAGTGATGTGGTCAAGATGATTCATGAAGGATGCCTATACACTGAGTACAAAAAAAAAAAAAACACAAAAATAGAGATTACAACAGGTTGTCAGTGGAGTGACAAATGTAGCAATCTCTGACAGAACAATGCATATTGTAATTGTAAATAATATCTGCTTTCACATATCTGGTAAAACCCTCCATACTATGTGTAAATATCTTTGACTTAATGTATTCAGGACAGTTGTTATAAATAACAGGGAGACGATACCTGATGCTTTTATTTGTAAAACTATGACGATTGAGGGGAATTGCAAAGTTTTGTGTATTTCTTGTAGAATAATTATGAATTTCAGAGTGCCTTGTAAACATCGACACTCTGAAATAGTACGGCAACATGCCATTTTCCAGCCTAAAGGCAAACTTGAGTTCCTGCAGCGCACACAGATCAGTTACTTTCAATAACTGTAGATTTTTAAAGATAGGCTCTGTATGGGAATTGTATTTAGAATTGGTAATAACTCTCACAGATTTCTTTTGCAATTTCATAATTTTATGTGCATGTGTTCCCCATACTAATATACCATAATTTAGATATGGTAGAATGAGGGAATTATAAAGAGTCAGCAATATATCTAGTGGAAGATATTTTTTTAGCTTACACATTATGCCAATAGTTTTCGAAATTTTACGGGATATTGTGTTGATGTGGAATTTCCAGGATATATGTCTATCTAGCACTATTCCTAAGTAGTTAAAATGTTCGACAAATTCTATGGGAACTCCATTTATATTGATATTTATTGGATCTACTTTCCTTTGGGGTGAGTAAAATAACATTGCTTTAGTTTTGTCAGGATTCAAAGAAAGTTTGTTGAGTTTAAACCAGTTATTTATGTTATCTAGTTCTCCGTTTATGGCTTCTTCAGTTGTTTCTGTGGATAGGCTAAAGGTATTTAATGTTGCAGAGAGTGCGGAGTCATCAGCATATATAATAGGATGAAAATTTGTAGTGGCATTAACTAAATCATTTAGGTATATAATAAAAAGCAAAGGACCCAAGATTGAGCCTTGTGGTACACCTGTTTTTATGTTACAGTAATTGGAAGTAATTTCACCAAACTCTACATGTTGTTTTCTATTATTGAGATAGTCCTTTAATAATTCTAGAGAGTTGTGTACTTGAAAAATCATAACCATTCACGAGATCTATTATTGCTTATTACTTTTTTAAGCCGAAGCTATTACATAGCTTTTGGCTTATTACGATGGTGTGTTTCCATGCCGGCTGGCAGTTTTTGCTTACACTTTTCCTATCACCGATGATTACTCTGTCAATCTGCCAAGTACACCAACCATACTTCTCCCATGTCTTTATTTACCCCTAACCACGGGTCTGAGTTGTATTTCAGCTGTAATAAGTACCTATTTCTCTAATCCAAGCCATTTATGTCACTCTCCTTCCTGCTGCACCTTTTCACGTGCACCATCTCTCAAATCTGAAACTTTGTTTGGTGACGTCACTATGAAGTCAAATTCCCGTGAGGTGGCAGCACTGGTAGCCAAGTGCTGTGTTTACTGCATTGACACTAGAGCTCCATGCACATGAAAATGGATTGAGCTGGCAATGCAATCAATTATCAATGGCAATCAATTGGGCCTATCAATGGCAATCACTGATCAATGACAATCAATGCACTGTAGTGTTGTATTGATTTAATAGCCATCAAACACTGATAAATTCCTCCTGCATTACATTTAAATTATATAAGTACATGGATAAATCAATACATTATTAATTTATAAATGCAAGCATAAATCTATCCATATTTTTTTCTATAATTATCTACTCTTCCTGTCTATCATTGCATGGTATGTTTGTGCTTTCCAATGACAGCTATTTTCAGGATCAAAAAAAATTCTTTAATAAATAAAAAAAACAACTCTTCTATTGAACACAGGTACAATATCACTCTTTAAAAAAAACAAAAAACTCAACTAGCACTATTAAACAGAGGAACAGCAACAACCGAGTGAAATACGGAAATTGTGAGACTCAATAGCTGGTTGGTCTGTTCAACTAAATCCATATATCTTGTGAAATAATATACATATTAATATGTATGAGCCTTGAGGGACAGTTAAGGAGGATGATATTATGGTTATTTCTGAAATTTCTACCAATTTTGTGCACAATTAACAAGAAGATGTTATGTGTTCAGTCCGTTCTGCAGCAGATAATATATGTCCTACCTCTGCCACAGTGGAAAGCGATAGCTTACTCCTAACATTTTATTTAACAAACCCAATTATTCAAATTTTAAACTGTGTTTATTTCTCTAGCTGAGGCTTTACATGCTTTGCATGGTATTTTTCTATGTGCGTTGCACACGACAAATTAATAAATTGAATTTATCGTAACAAGGAAAATAAGACTGACTGACCAAATAATAAATAATATCATAGGCCGTGATAGTGGAACTCTCCCTTTTGCAGCTCTCCGGCGTCCCCACAAACAAAAAACGATTTCCAGAAACATCAGGTCTTCCGACGTCCGTAACGGAATAATAAATATAAAACATCTACAGACAGGATAATGATTGGAACCCATGCTTAACATTCCATTTAAGACTCGTTGATGCAAGTTCCAAGTGTTAGAATAGTTTATTAAGTGTGCCGTAGCTCAAAGTACGAGCGTCAATCGACAATGTACTAATGGTGGTAAATGTTTCCAGAAACAGTTTTAGAGTGCGCGGGGAGTCGGGGACACCGAAGAGCTGGAAGAAGGAGACTTCCACTACCATGCATGCACTGTTATCATCAAACTCATACAAGGCTGACAGATGAGAAGAGAAAGATTAACTCATTCATTCAGGACCCATTCACTCAGCAAGAGACACAAATTCAACGTTCAAAACCATACATATACCGTCTTGCTAATTTAGGGACGTCTTCGTATCAATATAACATTATAATATAGTGAGCTGCAAGAAAGTCATATTCCAGGAGTGACATATTAAAAAATGATTTTTTTTTTCAGGCCAAAAGACCTTTGGACTTCCTGATGGCTGTTGAGAGGAAATCGATTTCTGAGGAGACTTTTCATCAGGTAATTATCAGAAAAATCAAGTATTAGCTAGTCTGAAAGTAAATTGGTGGTAAAATATCAGCAGAGATCTTCATCCTCTTAGTAATAATTAATTAGTTATCCTGTTACGTGACCAACTTGGCAAATGTGACCGCCTTCCTCTTGCACAAAGTAGTATATTTCGTTAATTTTACACTCTGAGAATAGATCGCTCTCCCGTGAGAGACCGCTTTATATGATAAAAGATTGCAAAAGAATGATAGTCTGACAATGTGGGTCCAATTGCACATTTCATTCCATTTCAGCTTTACCTGTTCATCAAGAAGGTCGAGAACTTTTCCGGGGTGACGGCCATGGGCTTCATGAACTTGGACAGACCTGGAGCTGCTGGGGTAAGAGTGAGACTTAACTGCAAAAGACTATTCACAGATTATTTGACAGATCAAGACGATTATTTTTAGTTTACCTGGCATTTCTGAGGGCGTAGGGCAAATTATCATCAGGTATATCAGTGGAAGTAGAAAAGTATTTATTTTATTTTTTTAATGTTAAACTTTCATTTTTACCCTGGATTCCCCCAGGGTGATTTTATCTAAAAAACCAGTCTGAGAGATTTTTGGAAAAAAGTTTTCCCGGCCTTAATACAGGTGTGGATGTGGTCAAGTGGGCCATTTTGTGTTCATATAGAACTGAACTAAAATGCGTTGTGGAATTCGGGATAGTTTGTTGTAATTTTTTTTTTTTAATTAAAAAAAAAAATTTTTTTTTTCAATTTTATTTTTATTTTTTATAATTTGTTTGTGTCATGGATCATTTGAGTCTTGTGGGGCTGTTTTCAAGCTGACCTTGCATTATAATGTCGCCCACACGACGATCTTCCATGCGTTTCAAGGAAGGCCAATATTGCATTTGGCAATTGCTTTTTGCAGTGTATCTATTCTCAGAAGCAGTCTAACAATGCAATTCTGCAAGTTCTAAAGCCTATTTTCATCCTCAGTTTACCAAATTGCCATTGAGAAAGAGCACTTGAAGTCAATCTGACAGGTGTCAAAGCTTATTGCATTCCGCAGTGCAGTGCTACTTTGATCTTGTATCCATGGATCTTATGCTTAATTGCTAATTCCCAACAGAACCCAGGGTTTGAATCCTCGGATTCTTGTTTATAATATTTCTTAAAATGCCAATTGTTAATTCTCAGTTTTTATTAACTTTTTGTCTTTATTTTTCCAGATGCTTGGCTTCATAACAACCTACATAGTCGTCATAATCCAGTTCACCCCTTTACCAATTAATTCACTAAATTGCCACGGTGTTAATGCAACAGTTACATAAATAGACAAAATATCAGACTCAACTGAGCCCTCATCTTATTTTGTCACAGTACACTTTTAAAATTAAAATACAGTCAGTTATATATATACAAAAGACCACATACAATTAGAAATTGTATTCAGGACAACAACACTATTGTAATCCTGATGTGTCATGCTTAATTTCCATCATCGTTGATAAAATAATTACTTTTCGGGCCCAGTGGCATAACCATGGGGTCTCAATAGTTAGGGATCTATAGATATTGCCCTCGGGACAAACTTTTCATTCATTCGCGAAACATCGGAGAACAATAATAAATAATAATAATAATAAACTAAGCATTTATATAGTGCTAGTTTCAGTCAGACTGCTCAATAATTTTCTATGCGGTGAAGCGACAAACTTTTAAAACACATTTTAACATTATGGTACCCTTGCTACAGGTGGATACAAAGTTTTTTTTCATGAGCTGAACAAATTTCTTTTTTTCAGTGTCAGGTGGGAAACAGGCAAAACATTTCACAACTTACCCTGGTGTCTCCTGCCAAATTCTATGAAGGCAGCTGCAGTAGGTGTTATGCAATTTGGTTTCCCATTGTATCTGAAAATAGGCATAAATGGCACACATGCTTGATACAAATATAACAAGGTAACAGCGACCTTAAAGGTAATTCAAATGGCAAATCTGAACTGTTATTTTAGTAGCTCAAAGTCTCAAAATAGATTGATCTTTAAAAAGTGTATGATAGAGCCTATCAAGGGAAATGTTACCATTTTAGCAAGCAGGGCTAGAGGATAAAGATCGAATAGCTTTGAATCATTGTCACCACGAGCTGAAATGGAAAATGTTAAGGAAATCGCATACTTCCACAGAGCACTGGTTCTGTATGGGAAAATGCATTTAAAGAGAGACAAAGCAAGCTTTTTGTACTTTGTATCCGTTATTCACAACACACTTGTAACTGGAGTTATCCTTACGTTGCTTATCGTCAGCATAATATCATCTTCGAAACAAGGAAATTTCTCCGGGAAAGTTTCTTATGATTATTTCGCAATAGCTTTCCACGTGTGGAGTGCCGTTTCGTCGCTGGCAATGTTCTACATGTCTCAGCGAAGACAATTCTTTTACGTTCCGAAGGAAGCCTTGCAAGGAAAATCATCAAAGACAGGAAGAATCGTGGCTGTCCTGTGTATACTTCACGCCATAATCTGGATGGCAGGTGTGTTCTTCATGCTTTTGTACATCGGTCAGCTGAAGACGGAAATCCAAGCATGCAAAGAGAGCATCACAAGCTACTACTGCTCTGCTGGGATGACCTCCGTTTCTCTCCTCTACACTCAAGCTCCAAACACGATCATCAATTTCTACCTGGCATTCAGCTGCGTTGTCCTTGCTAGGGAGTTCGGAGTCCTCTCTACCAATTTGAAACTGTGCCTTGAATCCGGGAACATCGATGACAAAACCCTGGAAGGGTGAGTGATTGTGCCATTATTTTTTTTAGCCACCAGAGGGACAGAGGGAAGAGAGGGTGATTAAAGACTGATTGTAATTTATGCAACTATGTGTAATAAGAGTTGAGTTACATCAGAAGGTTTGACATCGGAGTAAAATTAGGGGTTTTAGAGTTACTTTTAATAGTATATAGGCAAAAAGGAGGACGCCTTATGGGGGAGTGTAAAACTGCCACTTGAGGGCCCCTGAAAATACTGTTATAGTATGGGTGACCCTTTGGCTAGAAACTGTTTTCCAGTGGCTCATTTACAAAGTAACAATAAAATAAAGGAACATCAGTAAAAATTGGTAAAATAAAGTAGAATAAAGTTTGGCTTTACACTTAGTCAATAACATTATCACATTCTTCAACACTCTATGGCAGTGTGTTCCAAATTACTGATGCCCAATAAATAAAAATAGTTCAGAGAATTTCTTAACCTTTAAAATTGTTATCCACAATGAATCTTTGGTTCAATTTTACTTGTTCAGCTGACATAGTATATTTACTTCAATGTATGTTTCAGCCTCCGTTTACAGTACCATGAAATCTGTGGCTTCGTCGACCGATTTTCTTCAACACATGGGATATTAATCATGATGGGGATTGGAGTGCCATTGATGGGGACCATAATGAGCGGCTTTAATCTTTTCCTTCCTGAAGTGGGAATTTCTCCAATGTTCTTGTGGCCGCAGTTTCTAAACAGCTTGCAGTGTCTGCTTTCTCTCTTCTTTGCTGGATCGTACTTGTTAGACAAGGTACGAGGGTACAAAGATTGACTTTAAATTTTCCTTTACATTTTGGTGTAGCCTTATATCATTATAAATTCATTCAATCAGGACAGTTGTTGAGCCAGATCCTGAAGCCGCAGCCATTACCCACCTTAAGCATTCATGCCTGTGGTATATGATTAATTTTTCAGCCAGCTATGACGTTTTTGAATGGCTATAGGAGCCATGTAGACAAAGAAATTAAGGTGACTCAACCGTGGTACACTGCACATACTTCTGAGCAGCCTGGTTGCCTAGCAACATAGCGTCACCACTGCAGCAGGCCCTGAAAAAGTTGTGACTTTACCATTTTCTGCTTTCTTTTTTTTAACAGCATGGCAGCCAGTAATTTGCTATTTAAATGAGATCTAATGCAGCTAGAAGCATAATTATTTTTTTATTGAATTCAGTAACACCTACTCTATGCTAGTTCAAAGTTTCAACTTCTCATCTGTATCCAAAGAATTTTCTCAACTAATTTCAATCAATTGTGTCTAAAATTGTCTTTATTTCTTTAAATTGACATTGGCATAATCATGGTACTGCAGTTAAAAAACGACTCGGTGAATTTTTTTTAATTTTGGCCATTTGTTTGACAATAACTTGTTTATGATATATGCAAATTTAAAAAAAAATCTGTATGATCGTTTTCCTAAAATTTGATTACTGCCAAAATTGATGCATGCAAAATCTGCAATTAATTAGTGTGTTGGTGCCCTTTGAGCTCTTATAGAAAAAAGTGTTTTAACCTTTTTTTCAATGTTGTGGCAAATATATTGGTTTACATCCATGGGAAGACATTTCTGATGTTTTTGTGTGACAAATGCGTGTAATGCTTTATTCTGTGGTACATAACCAAAAACTCAATTTATGACTTTTAAGCAGTCATCAGGCCAAACATGCTGTTACCATGGCAACCAAACGAGTCGGTGAAATTTTTTTGTTTTTCATTTTTGGAATGTATGGGTCCCATAGAGTACCTGTGCAAAATTTTAGAAAAATCTATATGATCAAACTACCATGCTCGAGTCACCTTAACACATTTTTGATGCGCATCCCGGACGACCCCAGAAAATTTGGAATATTTATGTAATGCACCTTTTTTGACGAAATTGAAGGAGGCAGCAGCTGCTTGTTTAGTTATTCATGTACTGCCTTTGGGAACAGTTTTCAGATAATTTTATGAATTATGTTACTGCCTCTTGCTGCTGGGATGACGTGAATGTGGGATTATCAGAAAAATGTCAATTATCATTATTTGATTTGCAGGCGAAGGAGCCATATGATTTGCTATCTGGAATTCGATTTTCTGAATGTGATGACAGCAGAGCTAGCCAGGTAATGGTCTATTCTGAAATCAAGTTATACTAGTTATGCCCTCCGCAATTTGCCATTGAATTCATGCACTAATACTCCCTGCATCATCAATACAATGCCTGCATCACACCATGGAGGTTTCTGAATATTTGTATTGGGGGACTAGATATAAGTCACAATCTTGCACAAGTAAGCACACCCAGAGAATTTTATGAATTAAGTCATTTTGGAGCATTTTGAGCAATATTCTTTATGTAGCCCCCCCCCCCCAGATATTTTGAACTCCTTTGCATAGATGTTAATAGTTCTAGATTTATAAGAACAGAATTTGATAACAAGCTGAATGCTATAAGAACATGGAAGTTATGTGTGCCCAAGCCCTATGCTATTTTAATGGAGCAGAAGAGGGAGTACTTTTGCAGGATTATTACCCAACTCAGCTTAAAAACACCTCATACAAATGCATCGATCATGTTAGTACCAAAGAGGGTCCGGAGAGGGGTGTACTAACGTCTCAGATCAACTTTATGTTCAAAGGGGGTTAGAAGAGATTGAAGTTTTGTTGTAGTTTATCAAATTTCTTTTCCAGATTGAGCTCTTTCTGAGAAGAGTCGATGGATTTTCAGGGGTTTCCGCCATGGGGTTTATGAATCTAGACAAACCATCATTTGGTGGGGTAAGTTGAATGGAGAACATTTTACGACACTTGTATTCAGCTCAGGGACGTACGCAGGGGGGATGGGGGGATGCACCCCCCCCCACCAGACCAAAATTTACATATTTTTACATGTTAATTTTATTAGCGTGCAGTAGCGTTATGTCGCGAGCTATGTGTTCCACGACGCGATAGCCTGATAGACCCCCCCCCACCGGAATTTTCTGGATCCCCCCCAATTCAGCTTTACTTCTGTTTCTGAAATTTTTATAAATTGAAATATATATATGTTTATGTCCTATGTCTATAATTTTACTTTAAATTTCATTGTACCTTTGCCATAACTGGCATAAGTCATGCCTTCGGGAAAAGTTCTCAACTCAATAAACTCATTGAACTACATAAACTCAATTTCAGCCAATGATTTTTGTTCCACAGAATCATATGAAAACATTTTATTAAGTGAATCCCCCCCCCACCCAATTCAGTTACTTGAATTAGATTTTGAGCCCAGCCATGATTTTTTTGTCAAATGTGTCAACCACCTAGTGGCTTACCTTTTTGGTCTAACTATAAGTCATTTTAACTAAGGTAATTGTTCAAACTACTTTAAGTGCATTTTGCTTTATTTTCTTTTCTTTTCAGATATTTGGCTTCATGGTCACCTACATTGTCGTCCTGGTTGAATTTGCATAAACACAATTTATTGAACAGCGGCTTTGAAAAAGACTCGATAATCCTGTTGTCAAGTCCTGAATCAGCCATAACTGCTGATATTTAGCCATTAGAGTTATTTGCAGATTAGCGGTCCACCAGAAAAGTTCATTTTCTTATTTTCAATTTGCAAACCGGCTTTGCCACATCATTGACAGTCTTCTGTTGGTGTCCTAATCTTCTTATTTGATGAATTACCTTAAGTCATTTAATTAGTTTGTTTATTGTCACCTATACTGCTAGGTATGAAAGCACTGAATCAAGTGATCAATGGTAACTGACACAAACAAAACATTTTTAAGCCAGTGGCATTACAAGACCATGTTGAAAGTTAATTTTGAAACTGTTTGGACCACCAATCTGCAAACAGCTATAGTGGAACTCTAATTTATTGAACAGGATGCCAAATGTGTGTCTCTGAGACTCTCTGTCAACGGAGTACAATCTTCATTATCATACATATCCAGGTGGTGCCGTCTTCGTGCTTTGGCATTTACACCATTGCTCATAAATATGGAATACTTCAACATTCTCCATTGAAATTGACAACTTTAGCAACTTCTGCATGTGAATTTCAGGGTTGGCCAATAGGGTTTTACACTTAACTATAAACTGCAAGAGCTATATGTCACCTAAATATATACCAGCCTTAGGCTGATGCACCATATAATGCTTTTCCCCTAAAAAGTCTGCTATCTAACCAGTTGAGCTAAAGGGCCGACCCCCAAGCCAAGTGCTTAGGAGCAACCTATTATACCCAACCATGGACGATTGGAATCGTGCATGACCCAACCCACTGTTCTACAGATGTTCATAATCCTGTTCACTCCATTACCAATTAAACTAGCAACTTACATTATATTATAATATGTTATCACAAAACACCATTTAAAAGATTTATTACATTGCAATGACTTACACACAAAAATCAATAAAACTGTAAATAGTGCACATACTAATTATAAATTATATTAGGAACAATAACATTTTAATAATCCAGATATGTCATGCTAGGTTTTCATCATAGCCAAGATTTTTCCTTTTGGCTATTTGAAAACGTCAGTGAAAGTCTAGAATGACCAAAATATATATTATACATTTTTCAACAGAATGACCAAAATATATATTATACATTTTTCAACAGACATCTACAACTTTGACAGTACCATACCAGATTGGAAATTTTCAATGAAAGGTAGGGCCTAATCAAAGGTTTTCGGAATGGTTTGAGCATAATAGCTTTTAGCTAATGTTTCTTGTTTCAAATGTGACAGAAAATAAAGATATATCTATCTATCTATCTATATATACATATTTGAAAATGGATCAACAAATTAATGGTACCTCTATCTATTATTATATATTGGCAAAAGGATTTAATGGTGCCTGGGCATACTGGCCGCCATTATGGTACCATTAGGTCTAATGCGATTTGGCTCATATATGCTAGCTGTGCAAATACCCATTAGTAATGATTCAAACATCCCAGCTCATCATAAATGCTCAAGTATAATGCCTCAACTCAGAGCTAATTTGAACGGCAAACATTAACAGAGATTAACTACCAGGTCTCATAAAAGATTGACCAATGAATGTGCAATAAAGCTAATTTTAGGAAATAACCTAACACCAGTTGTAGGAATATGCCTTATACGGTCACAGGATAAAGATTGAATCACTATACTTTCAAGCTGACATGGAGAATGTTAAAGAAATCGCATACTTCCACAGAGCACTTGTTCTGTATGGGAAAATGCATTTAAAGAGTGACAAACCAAGTTTCTTGTACTTAGTATCCGTTATTCACAACACACTAGTAACTGGAGTCATCCTTACGTTGCTTATCGTCAGCATAATCTCATCTTTAAAACAAGGAAATTTCTCTGGGAAAGTCACTTTCGATTATTTCCAAATAGCTTTCTATGTGTGGAGTGCCGTTTCATCGTTGACAATGTTCCACATGTCGCAGCAGAGACAGTTCTTTTACATGCCGAAGGAAGCTTTGCAAGGAAAATCATCAACAGCAACAAGAATTGTGGCCGTCTTGTGTATATTTCATGCCATAATATGGATGGCAGTTTTATTTGTCATGCTAGCTTACACCGGTCTGCTGAAGATGGAGATCCAAGCATGCAAAGAGAGCATCACAAGCTACTACTGCTCTTCAGGGATGACCTCCGTTTCTCTGCTCTACATTCAAGCTCCTAACACGATCATCAATTTCTACATGGCATTCAGCTGCGTTGTCCTTGCAAGGGAGTACAAACTCCTTTCCAACAACTTAAGAGAAGTCCTTGATTCCAAGAATATCGATGGCAAGACCCTGGAAGGGTGAGTGATGGTACACTCTAAAAAATTTTGGGACAAAACTGGTTTTTTAAATGGAAAATGGTTTTTTTGCAAAAACCAATATTGATTAAAAAAAAAACATTTTGGATAAAAAAAAAAAACAGTTTTGTCCCGAATCTTTTTAGAGTGTAATACTTACAAAAAACAATCATACTATTCGACCAATAGAGCAAATGATGTGCAATTCTGAAACTGCTTTACAATTTTGTTCATAACTGAATAGTAGCACACAATTATTTTAGTTACGCCTGAAAATATTCAGAGTATGCGTCTACTCATCCCTGAAAAATGATTTAAAAAAACAACCTTCGGGCTACATTTTTGCAACGGTTGCGAATGCCACAGACACCAGAAATTAGTCCTTTTGGTTTACTGCTTAAATTATGTAGCTGGGATTAAACGTTTTTGCAACCAACTAGATTGCATAGATCTGTGATCTAGATTTGCTACTACTGGTATCACAAAACTGCCTTTTCAGTAAGAAAAAATAATTATTGATATATTATCTTGCAGCTTCCGTTTACGGTACCATGAAATCTGTGGCGTCGTCGACCGTTTTTCTTCAACACATGGGATATTAATCATGATAGGGATCGGAGTGCCATTGATGGGGGCCATAATGAGTGGCTTCAATCTTTTCCTTCCTGAAGTAGGAATTCCTCCGATGTTCCTGTGGCCGCAGTTCCTCAACAGCTTGCAGTGTCTGCTATCGCTGTTCTTTGCTGGATCTTACTTGTTAGATAAGGTATGAGGACATAAAATCTTTGTTAGTTAATATATTATAAAATGCCCTGTTGGGGTTACTATTTTGCCCATAACACCTGATGTACCTGATGTCAGCCTTGAATGAAGTCAGCCTGGCCTGGTTTCAGCCTAGCCTAATGTAAGGCTAGCCTAACGTAAGGCTAGCCTGATGCCAGTCTGGCCTGATACCAGCCTTGCCTGATGTCAGTCACACCGATGTCAGACTTGCCTGAAGTCGGCCTAGCCAGACGTAAGCCTAGCCTGTCTAGCCCTGGACCGCTGTGGGACAGGGGTCATGAATCGTCCCATTGGAAAATCATGAGATTTGAAAGACAGTGTTTGGGAGAGTTCAATTTTCTTTGTTAGTTTTATATCTGTGTCAAAAACAAAAACATACTCTGAAAATAGACAGAATTTGCTACTGACGGCAACTGTTTTCATCTTCCAGAACAGCTTGATATTTGCTGGATTATCCCTTGAACTCCAAAGATTGGATTTCCCCCTTATTCATTGAGCAAATGCCTGAATTTGATTGGTCAAAATCTTGGTTTTGGTTATGATGTCACAGATAGTAAAAGTTACGTCATAGCACAGCATCTGTGACATCACAGTGATGACTTCACAATTCAAAATGAGGCTAATGGCTGAAGCAAATGATTTTTGAGCATTTCTCTAACTTCAGGAGTGATTTACCCAGACTCAACAATGAGAGAATGCTTTCAAAAATAGTGCCGTCAGTAGATGAGTATGTTGGGTAAATGAAAATCTAATTTTTGTTAAGCCTTTTTCAACAGTTTTATTGCCGTCTTAAATCTCCTGATGCACTGTCAAAATCTCGAGATTTTCTATGGTAGTACGCATGACCCATGCTACGCATGAGTCCCAGGGCTAAGCCTGTCAGTCTGGCTCAATATCAGCCTTGCCTGATCACACCGATGTCAAACTTGCTTGATGTCAGCATGGCCAGATGTAAGCCTAGCTTGTCAGTCTGAGTCAATATCAGCCTTGCCTGATGTCAGTTTTACAAATGTCAGCCTTGCATGAAGTCAGCCTAGCCTGATGTAAGCTTAGCCTGATATAAGCTAGCTTAGCCTGATGTCAGTTTCACCAAATTGAATGTCAACCTTGCAATAAGTCAGCCTAGCATGATGTAAGCATAGCCTGATGTCAGTCTCAGAGATGTCAGCCTAGTCTGATGTCTTGCCTGATGCCAGCCTAGCCTGATGTCAGTCTCACCGATGTCAGCCTAGTCTTGGTCATAAGCCTATTCGGAATGCATTGCTAAGTTTAATTTGCAAATTGAAAAAGATAGAATTTGTGAATTTGGACATTTTTTTCATCATTTGCAGGCAAAGGAGCCATACGATTTGCTGTTTGGAATTCAACTTTCTGATTATGACAACAGCATAGCAAGCCAGGTATTTCTGAAATCAAGTTACTACTCACAATGTCTTCAAGGGTTAATAGATATGATTATGTTTTTGTCAAAGATATGGAAATCTCCTTTTTCCAGATTGAGCTGTTTCTGAGAAGAGTCGATGGATTTTCAGGGGTTTCAGCCATGGGGTTTATGAATCTGGACAAACCCTCATTTGGTGGGGTAAGTGGAGAGCAACATATAAATGTATAATTATGTATAAATATATACTTAGGAAATTAATTTAGGACAATGGAAATAAACAAGGTTGTTAAAACAGAATAAGAAAAGTCACAAAAGCCGAAAGACGACAAAATTTTATATTGTTGTGGAGATCGCACGACTCGGAGCACTGCAGAGGAGGTTATCCTTCTTATTGTTACAGACACTAATTAGGCCTAGACATCACAGTTTGAAATTGTTGCTTCTGTTTCACACTGTTACTAATGGAGAAATTGTGTTTTGTTGAAAGGTGCTATCACAGTTCCGAAAATTCCATTGAATTATGTATTTCACAGTTCTGAAATGAAACTGTTTGAAAGTTTGCTTGTTTTACACTGTTTTTCTCAGTTGCCAGTAATCCTCTAAGTGTCCATAATCGGACTAAATCTGCATGCAAAATGCTTATGACCTAAATAAGCAGCCAATCACAGAAGAAGTTGGAAATAGCAGACAGCCCTGTCCATTTTAGCAGGGCTTGCGTGAGGAGGATGCTCATAACCGTCCAAAGGTTCAACTGGCCCCAATGGATGGTTCAACTGGCCCCATGGGTGGGGCCAGTTGAACCAATTTTTTTAAATTTTTTGATGGCTCATGTGTCGGCCGTGGTAAGATATACGCCAAAACGTAAAGTTGGGATGTTTAGACAACTTTTCAAACTAACTTTTCCATCTTTGTTCTCCTTGAAAGCTGTGAAGGTACGCACACAGGAGAGCAATTAAAAAAATTTGGTTCAACTGGCCCCGCCCTCCCCTATACATTGCAGGTATAATACCCAAAGGCAGAGTCTGGTTTCTATTCATGGTACAGTTTGGTACACTCTTCAGGCTCATATTCTTCCTTCAATGAATATAAGAAAAATTCGAACCAATAGCATCAAAATTATTAGATCATAATTAAAACATTGTGAATAAAAAGAGCTGAATTTTTTATATATATTGACACAAATGTTCTTGGGCACTTTTCAGATATTCGGCTTAATCGTCACCTACATAGTTGTCGTTGTTCAATTTGCACAAACAGCGGAGCCAGCGCAAACAGACGGCATGATAACATCAAGTCCAAATATATAGATAATTCTGACGATGCTGGAGGAGCAATTTCGTAAAACAGGAAGCAAAGGAAGATTATCGCACCAAGGAAATGCTAATTCATGAACCTAAACGTTGATAGTATGCAGCGTATTTGAGAAAGAACCATTGACCAATCCCAGATATATCCATTCTTTCCTTTGCAAAAACGCGTATTCATGTTTCAAGGGAGGGGGGTATTAATTTTTGACAACACTTCCAAGGGGGGGGTAAGAAATTTTAACAAAGAAAAAAATGTTAAAAAACGTGCAAAAACTAATTTTATTTGGACTTTTTTACTCGCGAAAGACCGCAAAATGACGTGAATCTGTACACGAGGCCATGTGTATTGCTTTATACGTCGAGGGGGGTGGGGGTACTAAAACTCGGCGTGAAACCTAAGGGTGGGGTACTAAAAATCTGCATGAAACTCAAGGAGGGAGGTATCAATTTTTGACAGGAAGTTCCTGCAAAACTCCCATCCCCCCGTTCATAAATTCTGAACGGTCCCTAACTGCAGGCCAGTAACACTGATAAATTTATGATCTCAAATCTTCATTGTCACAAACGGCAAATCAAAAATACCAAACAAATGAACTAAAATGAGATGAAAATACAATGTTTCAACATATTTCCCAACAACTCAAACAATGGATTGGCGTTATGTCTAACATGTGACATTTTGCCCTCCGGTAAACTGATTATCACCCATGCCATGCATAGGGCGATTACAATGTATGTTTCTGTCCTGATGGGGTGAAATTCCCCACTTTCTGGTCTCACTCAGCCCTTTGCAGGAGTTCTTCTCATTTGCAAAATTCATAAATGTTTAAAATGTAATTATGAAGCTATCAGGGCCCAGCTGACAATGCACGTGAAGTTCACATGATAAACATGGGGGAAACTGGTGAACATGACATAACTGAGAGTTATCACGTGTTTGTGTTCACGTGAGAAAAACTCCCACATTTTCACTGGATAACCACGTGATGAATGTCACCAGATTAACGCTTGACCATCTTCATCACATAACTGAGAGTTATCACGTGTTTTTCTTCACGTGAAAAAACCCCCCAACATTTTCATGGGATAACCACGTGATGAATGTCACCAGATTAACGCTTCACCATCTTCATGACATAACTGAGAGTTATCACATGTTTTTCTTCACGTGAAAAAACTCCCCAGCATTTTCACAGGATAACCACGTGATGAACTTCACCAGATTATCACTTGACCAACTTCATGACATAACTGAGAGTTATCACATGTTTTTCTTCACGTGGTTAACTGGTGAAGATTGCCCCCAAGAAATATAGATGGAGCCACCTGTACTAGAAACACAGCTGTTTACCGAGTTCCGCACTCAGTTTACTTTAACTGAGTTTAAACTAATTAAACAAATGATTATGATTTCTAAATCCGAATTAATGCACAGTATATGGAGGAATGAAACTTGTTAACTCAAAAAGGTGCACATATTGGATATTATTACAAAAGACTAGTCATCCGAAATGTGAATCATGTACGACTACAATCCTTGATTCTGGTAACCCATTAAGAAGACTGAAAAGAGACTCACTGCATCACACTGGTTGTGCCAAATTTACAGCAAGTTCTTGTGGCTTACTTCAGCTCCACAGCTATTGAAAGCCCAAGATACTGCTTGAAACAGTCCAAGTTGACTGGCTTGATGAAGAGCCAAGTTAACCAGTTGGATATTTTGCCTCTTCTCAAATAATTTTAACTGGTGAAGATTGCCCCCCAGAAAATCATGTGGTTAACTGTTGAAGATTGCCACCAGAAAATCATGTGGTTAACTGGTGAAGACTGCCCCCCAGAAAATCACGTGGTTAACTGTTGAAGATTGGCCAGAAAATCACGTGGTTAACAGGTGAAGATATTCACCAGAAAATCACGTGGTTAACTGGTAAAGATTGCCCCCAGAAAATCACGTGGTTAACTGGTGACAAAATCACGTGGTTAGCGTTTGCAATAACCTATCAGTTTTCCACGTGATAACTGAGGGGCAATTTCACGTGATAACTCTCAGTTAACCACCAGTTTTTGTCAGCTGGGGGGTAATCTATCATGTGTGCATCATGCGTATGTAATTTATAAATAACACAGCAATTAAATGATATTTAAATAATCAATCTATAAAATTGTCTATACATGTGCTTAATGTGCAATAATTTGCTGAGTTTATTGTTTGTTCCGATGGGCCTGTTAAATCTATGAGTTCTCAATCAGTTGTCGTTTGTTGTGTACTCAGTTATGCTCGAATAGAAAGTAAAATTGTATTTATCGATAGTTTTGACAACATAAAAACAATAACACAACCTACAAAAGCATTAAGCCAACAATTAAATAACCAATGACTGTTTGCTTCTTTAAATTCTGAATTTCTTTAGAATTTCAACTCATGAATTTTTCCTGTGAGTTGGGAAATTTCCAAGTAAATTTGATTGTTTGTTGCTAAGATTTTCAAACTTCCAAGTCCATTTGAAAGTTTTTTGGTTAGATTTTACAACTGCCAAGATCATTCGATTGTTTGTTCCTGAGATTTTCAAACTTCTAAGTTCATTGTGTGTTTGTTCTTAACACTTTTAGAATTTCCAAGTGGATTGTATCTTCCTAAGAGTTTCTGACTTTCCATGTTATTTCGCTGACTGTCCTCATACTTGTATGACATTGTGAAATTTCCTTGCTCAAAGTTCTGCTTACAAGTTAGTGAAGTTACAAGTTAGTTGATCAATTGCTAAATAAACTGTCAGTCGTGTTGATCAATAATTTGATCAATTATTTGTTGGAATTTTCTCACTTTACCACTAGTTTGGCAGTTCCGCAAATGGCAGAAGTTCTGTCCTTTGTGGGTGAGTATGTTCAGCCTTCAAAGTATTTGAAAGGGGAATTCATTTTGTTTACACTCAGTCTGTAACAATCTTGTAGAGTGCATAGGAATGCTTGTTATATCAGATATCTGTGGAAGAAAGCACAGAAGGCATGGTGGACACAGCTGCATCTGAAGCAACTTCGGCTGAACTGGAAGAAGCTGTTGCTGTCATCTGGCTTTGGTCGAACTGCACAATGACCACTATGTAAGTTATGACAAGGCCAAGAAGCTGCAAGAAATAGCAAAAAAGTTATATTTACAGAACTAAGATAACCCTAAAAATATATGTAAGTTTGAGTAAAAAAACATTATATTAAAAAAAAGATTCCCCACATCCACTGAACGTTACAGTAGACGAAAAACGGGTGCTTACAGAAAAGCTGTTGGTGACGGTCAATGACCTCACAACATGCCCTATCATATACATTTCCGAAAAATTAAATTGATCAAGCCAAAAATTAGTTACATGGTGTTGTAGCCTATTGTATACACTCTCAGTCATATACTGCACCTGGCTGCAAATAATTTTTGATTTTCTTAAAAAAAACAACAGAATTTTGATTTCAGCACTTGTAATCGAGTGACTGATGACACCGACATGTTAGGCCTCATAATTTTAACTCAGGTAATGGGTCACATAATATTAGTTGTGGAATATCGTGATCCAGCTATGCATAATATGTTGTCATTTGCTACTCACCCCTGCCGCTCCAGGTCTGTCCAAATTCATGAAGCCCATTGCCGTCACTCCGGAAAAGTTCTCGACCTTCTTGATGAACAGGTTAAGCTGAAATGGAAAATCACGAGAGGCTGGAACTGGTAAGGAGGAACTTGGGTGGCTCAGTGTATCTGACTCAAATGACATAATACAATACAAATGATTATCATTAATCCACTACCAATAAAATATGTCAGGCATAATACAGATTATTTACACTGAATTGAGTGCATGGGTTCAAACCCCGGGTGGGGTACCCCAAATTTTCAGTGAACCTTAATTTTCAAAATCCAAGCTGGATGAAATTCAGATGAGACGTTAAATTGGCGGCCCCTTGTATCAGTGTCTATGCTGGACAAGTAAAAGATCCCTCACATGGGATAAATGTGTAGCATGTTGAGGACTCCCGCTCTCTCCATCTCATCAATCAATCCTCGTGAACACCAAGAACTGGGCTTAGAGGGCTACACTTATCATATCTATCTACTTGTATCTATCTATCTCTTTGGAACAGCAACAGCTAGTAAATTCACTTTTCAGAGCATTGCTCAATGATTGGTTGAATAAATTAACCTGTTTTGCAGAAAAAATATTGGTCAAAGCTTTCTCGGTCTCCGAGTGATGGCTTAGAGACTGACTGATATGACCATAGGGAGAAAATGACCTCCCTGTCACCATAATAATCATTACCTCGTGATATGTTTCATCTGACATCAATTTCACTTCAGCATTCATCAGCAGACCCAGAGGTCTCTTTGCCTGAAACAGACAACATCCAACAAGATTCAGCAATTGATTACAAGGCATTGACATATATAAATCCTATATTATAATTCTGAGTTTAGGTATTTTCTTTTTCATCTATGCGGGCCTTCAATTTTCCATTCATTACACCAAGCTATAAATGCGTATAACAATAAAATAGTAGCCTATTGTTGTGTATTACATCAGCCATTCCAGATAAATATGCTCACTGAATATTGCCATACTAAACAGCTTCATACCAACATTTATACAACATAAATGTAATAATAACTTCTGGATGTGGCTCGAGCAGGGTTTGAACCCACATCCACTCGGCTCACAGAAACATGCAGAAATTTTAACCACTAACCGATCACTTAGCCTTACTACTCTCTGCAATTGCAATTGGTGTAAGGAATGACAAACTACAATTTGTCTCATCATGGATGTTTCAAATTGCAGGGATCACTCTGAATCAAAAAAGTCTCTAATTACTTTGTATGAGATTAATTATACTAAAAGCCACTCACCTGATCATGCAAGTAAGCAGCAAAAGCCAGGAGGAGCAGCAGGGTGACAGTGATCATGATGAAGCCATGGAGGATGAAATAAAGCGGCATGGAACGAGTGATTAAACTGGTCGTCAAACAGATCACAGCCACAGACAACGCCATTAAAGAGACTGAGACGATGAGCCCATGGGAAGAGTTGAATTTGTCAACCATCTCACTCAATTCGTTGTAGCGTGTACGGAATCTGAAATATTGCATACATACAGTGTACAGCGTAAGTATATATTAGAAATTGCAATATGATAAGGGACATCTTTTCTAACATGTGAAATGTGTTCATGTATAAAATGTGCAATGTTGTGTAGTTTCGGTAAATATTTTAAAATTGTATTCAATTATTTCAAGTTTTTATAATACACTCTTACCGTTGAAGGGAGTCACTTTTCTTGCTGAAAAGGTCCGGAGATAATTCCATGGTTTCATGCAGAATTTGAAACTCTTTGGCCAACAGGAAACAGTAGACCATGAGGTAGTAAGGTACGACTGCTTGTGCAGGTAGTATAAACACAAAGGCAATAAGGTTCATCTGCGTATTGCAAGCGTTAACAGTGAAGAAGTCGACGGCATTTTTTGGACAAAATTTGTCATAAAGAGGCCAATAATATATCGCAGGATATAGACAAGCACTAAACATGTACAAAAATGGCAGCACCAGGGCGCTTACAATCATCACTTTAGCCAAACATCCAGAACGGTAGTGGAGTTGCTTGAGATCAAAGGCGTAGAATAGATTCCTTCTCGACAGGTAGAACATTGCAACAGAAGTGACGGCACTCCATACAAGCAGGGCTTCAACCTGTATAGTGTACTTAACATAGGTCGAGAAACTTCCTCCGGGAGAGAGAAGCATTCCTACTGCGATAAACAAGCAGCTGATGATGTTAACCACGTTATGTAGAACAGATAAAACGTGTCCCAGGTGCCTTGGTCGTCCTTCAATGTGAGATTTTCCAAAGATGACAAACGCTTTGTGAAAATAGGACAACTCCATCTTGAAGGATTGCTCTAGCAACAATTATCCCAATCTCGCCAATCTGTATGGCGAAGAAATATTTTGGTAGGTAGAGCAGGTAACAATAAAGTTCTGCCAAAACTGATACCTGTAGCAATCTGATTTATAATTTTGCACAAACTGGATCTATGCACTATGAATCACTGAAAAATTAAAACCAAGGGTCCCTCTCATTGGAATCTTCAAAAAGCTGTCCCAACTATTTTTTAACATATATTCATATATATAATTTTTTTGTAACCACCCATCCCATAAGGGGCTTTATACCTTCATGAAGGTTAAATAAATCAATCAATCTTGAATGTTTCTGAAAACTTCAGTAGCTCAATTCGGGCAATCTCTGATTGGCTGGGAGGAACTTGGTAAGCTACTGCAAACCAGAGCACAGTGATCTATAAGTGATCTGATTGGCTGGAAACTTTAGCAGCTGATTTGTGGATCTAAAAGCAATCTGATTGACTGAAGAAACTTTGATAGCATGGCAGTCTATAAGCAATCTGATTTGCTTGAAACTTTGGTGGCTATTGATTGCATGGCAACCTATGAGTAATTAGATTGTCTGGAAACTTTGATTGAAACTACAACGGTGATCTATAATTGATCTGATTGGCTGAGGAAACTTTGGTAATTGGTAGCTTGACAATCTATAAGCAATCTGATTTGCTTGAAACTTGAGTAGCTATTACATGGCAATCTATAAGTGGCCTGATTGGCTTAAAACTTCGGTAGCAACTACATGATGATCTATAAGCAATCTTATTGGCAGGAAACTTTGGTGGCTGCTGCGAGTTGATCAATACGCAATCTAGAAACTCATGGCCATAAAAATTTTACTACATATTTATAAAAGGTATGTGCTAATAATTTCTATGATCTGATTGGCGAACAATAAAATGTTTTTCACGATAGGTGTTATATAATAAATATGTAGTGCAGTACAAACCTGTGCAATGTCTTTGGCGAGTCAGGAGATTCTGAGCGGAGGTTTTTTGACGATGACAGAAAAAGGCAAGCAGCAACGAGATTCATATGTCTCTCAAATACATAAAATATGTAACTGATTGCAAGACTCGTTAGTATTTTCCTATCATGCATACAGTTTTATTTGTTTGGACTCTGTGAGGCATTCAGACTTTACTTAGTTCCTTGTTACCAAGGTTTCGTGTCACAATAGTGTACACCCATTAAGGAATTAAGTTTTTGTGCATTGCAAATAAACGCCATAGATGTTGACAGATACTTTGCATCCATTTTGCATTAGCTGCATTGCAGACGGATAACACAGATACACACCATCTTTACATCAATTGAAATATAAATTTTTATTATATGACTAGCCATGTATAAGTCGCATATTGAAGAAATTTTTGAGGGGCAACCATTTAATAATCAAGGGGGGCGCTTGGAGTTTTCCTCAGCGGGAAATTATTCAATTCATGGTAACCGCGGCCATAATTATTTACTTCAAGCGCATGAAGTCCCTGAATTTTCATTCCGAAATCAAGCATCGCCTTATTAAAAAATACCCCCTCCAGAAATTATTCAATTCAAGCCTGTCCAAAAAGAATTTATTTATTTTCCAAAACTGAGCAAGAAATTATTTATTAAAAAAAACACAACCCCCACCTTAAGGTTAAATGGTGGCCCCCTAACACCACTGAGTTTAAGAAAATACATACCTTCATTTTTCTTCACTCAGGATCAATGACAACCTGCATGATTTTAGTACAGTATTGCTAAAAATTGTCAGACAGGGATTTCAGTCCATTCTGCATCACCAAAGTTCTGTAACCCCACCTTCATTGTCAATCTCTGAAGGGGCATTGTCTGTCTCAGATTAACCAATATTTTGTCAATGACATTGCAGTCTGGAGGGCATTAAACTGCTTCAGGGCTGTTTCGCAGTTCTCGTGAAAATATTCTTGGACAGGATTGGCCGAAGGTTTACAATTTTTGTCCAATTGCAGGAACTTCTTGCATCCCATTCCTAACTTTCACACTGAATCCTATTGGTTCTCCTCAAAATGTTCATTAACTCAGTGGTGTCACACTCTCTTTAGTCTCGACAAAATTTCCTGTACTGCTTTCACTCAGAATCTCACATTTATTGGACGTAGAATAGACGAAAAACAAGTGCTTACAGAAAAGCTGTTGGTGGCCATCAATGACCTCACAACGTGCCCTATCAAATACATTGAAATGAAGTGTGTACTTGTCATTCAGTACCTTGTCACTTCTTGTGACCTCTTTGATGAGTGGTATGACGTGTCAAATGGCTTTCCCAGCTCTGATTGCAATTATAAGCTATGACCTCATAAACTGCTTATGACTCATACAGAATAACATGGCATGGATAGGGCTGTGACCTCACAAGGAACATTCCAGTCCAATTCTGTAAACACTCGTTTTTCTTCTACTGTAAGCAGCTGCATGTAATGTATACATTGTATTTCATGTTTGGTTTGCTTGTACTTTCAATATATTTCGGGGCATGTAAACTTTCAGGCAGAACTGTATTCATTTCAATTCAATTCAATTTATTGACCACAAAAAACAAAAAACAAAGAAATAGATCGTCATGGTACATAAAAACATTGTGGTAGGCTGACATCTCTTAGAGATGTATGTGCCATTACCAATGAAAGACAGCGATAAATTGAAAAATTTGTTATGTGGTAATACATGTGTAAAAAAAGAAAATAATAATAATAATGATAATAATAATAATAATAATAAATTAAAAGCTTATAAATAACAAAATCAACATAATGTCTATTTACAACACTACTTTACATCATCCCATTCCACGCACACACCAAATTGTAGGTAAGTTACAGTAATAATATATATATATATACAGACATCACAAAACACATATTATTAATTGACAGTAAAAATTAAAGCTAAGGTACTGCCTGTGGTTGCCCTGTATTTGAGGCTGCCAAATCATGTTTACCACCCCTTAGGGTGGATGGGGAAATCTGACCCGACAGCCCCGCAAAGGCACCCAGAGACAGCTGTATAGTTGTTTTTATGGGTTGTAATGCAGACGTGAAATTACATTATTAAATATCTTCAGAAGTGAGCACTGAAGGCATGGTGGAGACCGCCGCATCTTTGCCGGCGCAGGAACAACCCGTTGAGCTCTGGCTTTGGTCGAACTGCACAATGACCACAATGTAAGTTACGACAAGGCCCAGCAGCTGCAAAAAATATCGCAATTAGTTAACTGTATAGGCCTAATATGTCAGATAATTTGATGAATTCATGTAAAAAAAGATTGCTGCTTCCACATTAAAATCATGAACTCGAAACTCAGAACTTGTTTTTTTAGACATGATATAGCAAGTGAGCACATGCAGGCATAAATGTGAAGAATGCTGCCATCACAATGATTACAGAAATTGCACACTAATAAAGTGACAGTAAAGATCCAATTATTTGTCAGAAACTGCAAAAGTGCTGCAGATCATAGAACATTTTTTTCCTTAAATAAACTTGTAAGTTGGTCAAATCCAAAAGATAGATACATCAGTGACATGACTAAAGTAGTTTAACACCTATTTTGAGGGTTCTGACAAGAATGTATATTAGAATCCTGAAAATTAAAACTGCTTAGATGTGCCACATTCTCAAGGTATATATTATATACATATTAGTTAGACACCGAAAATGAGGCGTCCTAAAGTATACCAACTATAGTAGCAAATGACGTTTTAATTTTTTGCCACATCCTACAAAGCTCAGACATATTCTAAATTAAGTTAGTGTTATGACACAACAGGTAATTAGTCAACAATATTTTCAGGGTATCAGATTTAGCTGCATATATGATTATAGAATTACCCATGATTTGGGGCAGGACTATAATGGGGAATAATTACCCTCCCCCCTCTACGTGCATGGGCAGCTGGCTCCGTGTTGCATGCTGACCATTTGAAATAGCATTTGAGTAATAATTGTAATATAAGTAAAGATTGGTGGTAGAGGAATTGAAGTTACAAATGCACTGCTATAGGTATTGGTGTCAGGTACAGTTGAGTGTACTTACACCTGATCTTTTTGGCGGGAAGGCAGACGGTGGCGCCAGTCCTAAACGTGAGCAATAGCGGAACTACGATGGAGATGCATGCGCCCCTGGTGGGGAAAAACAGTAGAGGCAGAAAACGTAAATAAGGGAGCTGTTTCACTGTTATTGGCTGTTATCAGAAGGACAGGATAGATGCATAAGGATAGGTGGACAGTTTGGGCGAGTGGCATTGCTCGGGGAGGAGTTTTTCGCTGTTGCAGGTGTGAGCATGTCACCCATGATTTTTGCATCTTATACCCGGCAGGGATGTCGTCATGTATTGTACTGACCCCTGCGGCTCCAGGTCTGTCCAAGTTCATGAAGCCCATTGCCGTCACTCCGGAAAAGTTCTCGACCTTCTTGATGAACAGGTTTAACTGAAATGGAAAATAAATTGTTGCAAGCAAGAAATTGGTTTACAAATGCTGTGTCAGAATAAAAGACTTGAGGACTCACATGCGAAAATACCATATTTAACAGTATAAGTAATAATAATAACATAAAACTATCGAATGGGTTTTGCATTGCGTTTTGTCCACAGACACTAAGTACAGCACTGTGCATGCCAATACTTCCTACCTGTAATGCAAGCCTATGTAGCCTATTCCTCAGAATCAGATTGAGATTGTGATATAATTTATTTCCAATATTTTGTCATCAAAGTAATACAATAATTTATTTCCAATAATTTGTCATCAAAGTCATACATAAATCATAATTTACCTGGTGGTATGTTTCATCAGACGCCAATTTTACTTCAGCATTCACCAGCAGGTCCAAAGGTCTCTTTCCCTGAAACAAATTACATCTTACAAGAATCATGTTAATTTCAATTACAGTCAAAGAATGGCATTAAGCTGTCTTTTGGCTGGCATAAATACATTTCAATGAAATGAATGTCAATTTGTCATTGGGAAACATTGATTGTCATAGAAACACTGTGTCCCAAAAGTCCACCTGGAGTCTTTTTGCCATGAACATGGTCCATTCGTCCATGCCAAAACGACAGTTCATATCATCCAAACAATTTCAGATTACTTTTACCTGACCAACAGACACTCACTGGTAGACCAGAATCGCATGGTAATGAAATCACCTGTAAGTGTTTCTACTTACAAATTAAATGCTTAAAGCTACATACCTGATCATGCAAATAAGCCGGAAAGGCCAGCAATAGCAGCAGCGTGATGATGATAATGACAAAAGTTGGCAGGAAGTTCGCAGGGGGCATCGAACTCGTGATCAAATTGGTGGCCAAACATATCACAATAACAGAAAGCGCCAACAAAGAAATCAAGATGAGAAATCCGTAGGAGGAGTTGAATTTGTCTACCGTCTCACACAACTGGCTGTAACGCGTACGGAATCTGAAATATTCCAAAGGAAGGTCGTTCTCAGTAAGTTTTGAGCGAGTACAGTATAGTGGATTGGGTATATAATAGGTTGCTCCAAAGCACTTGGCTAGGGGGGCCCACCCTTTAGCTCAACTGGTTTGATAGCGGACCTATAAAGGGAGAGTATTATATGTGGTGCATCGGCCTGAGGTTACTCAAAGGTAGCTGGTTCGAATCCCGGTCGTGGTGGCATGTGGCATTGAGGCAAGATCATTGACTGGAGTGTCAAAATCTCAAGAAAGTTTGGGATATAATATAGTGGGTTATAATAGGTTGCTCCTAAGCACTTGGCTTGGGGCCGGCCCTTTAGCTCAACTGGTTAGATAGCGGACCTTTAAGGGGAAAGTATTATATACAAGTAACACCGATAAATAATTGGGTGACAACATATGTGTGTCTGAGCCCAGCCGAGGGTCACCAAGGATCAGTGCAGGAGAGATTTACTCCTGCAAGACCAAGTTTGTCACATGGTATAATACACTTGACCCTCCTATTCCCCCACCAATGCAGGATTTGCTGGAAACAGAATTGGCTAAATCACATATTGGCACCTCCCGGCAAAGACAAGGGTCAAGACTTGAAGTAACCCTCCCCCCCCCTTCCCCAGATATTCAAAGCAATACACACACATATATAATTGTATATTAGAGTCTAGAGGAAGTCGAGTCATATAAGTATCTTGGACATATTATCAGTAGCACAGGTAAAATTTATGAAAAAATGCATGACCATCTTGCAACTCAGGCACAAAAGGCAATGCATGCACTCAAGGAGCGCGTGAAATCTACTGTTGGATATCTACCAGCAAAAGTCTATCTAAAGATGTTTGATTCACATGTCATGCCTATCCTTGAATATCACAGTGAAATATGGTTTTCAGTGAAAGAAATTGGTGTGCTGGAGAAAATCCAACTACAGTTTCTTAAAAATCTTCTTGGTGTCAGGCTTCAAACTTCCACTGTCGCAGTGCTTGCTGACACTGGGCGGTTTCCACTACTCTGCCGACAACAGGTATCTGCTATAAAATACTTGGAAAGATTAAAATCAGGCAACTGTCCTATCTTGCTTAATGAATGCTATGAAATACAGAAATATTTACAGATAAAGAAACAGCGTTGTTGGCTGGCAAGAGTCCATGAGATCTCGGCATATAATATGAATGATGATTTCAGTGTGAATAGAATAGTAACAAAATTATATGATCAAGCACAAATAAAAATGCTAGCTGAAATAAATGACAGTTGTAAAAACCCAAAGCTTAGAACATACAAATTATTTAAGAACGATTTTCGTCTTGAGCCGTACTTAAATATAAACCTCCCCAAATGTCTCTATCAGAGCATTGCTAGATTCCGATTAAGTTCTCATAATCTTCACATAGAACTAGGTAGACACAAACGACCATATGTTGTGGCAGACGAACGTTTGTGTAAAAGATGTGACATGAATGTGGTTGAAGATGAATTCCATTGCCTCATGATTTGCAAAAAATGGAGCTCACTTAGATCCGACCTTCTTGTAATCGCCTCTCAGCAGATAAATAATTTCCTTGTATTAAATCAAAATGAACAGTTCCTACGTATACTGACTGATAAAAGCTATAAAGTAAATCTTGGCCTTTCAAAATTTTTGGCCACAATATTAAAAACCGATAACATTGTCTGAAAGATATCCTTATTTCAAATTATTCATATCACCACTACACAAATCATGGGTGGCCACAGGCACTGAACATGTGGTACTCGCATGACATGGCATTGTTCTTTTTGTGTATGATTGTAAATAGTTTTTGTTTATGATATGTGTAAATGTATATGTCCTGTATTCTTTTAATCTTATGTTGTGGTGCTCAATTTATTTGGTGCTTTGCTAACAATACTTCTTTTAAAATTTGTGTACTATGGCTGCAACAGATAGAATTCTATGAAACTTTGATATATGTATAAACTAGTTATGTTTCTATTATATACTTTATTAAATGTGTCAGTTTATATGTTTCCATTTAGTTTGTGAAATATCATTACGGTGCTTTTAATTGCAGTATTATCATTATTTTGTGTAAATTGATAATTGTCATGCTCTCTTGATGTAGTTTATAGTCACTGTCCCTCTCTGTTGTACATATATTTCTTCTGTCTTTCTTTGTAGTTATTTTACCATCATCACACATGTATCTTGTTGATATTTCGATGTGAATAAAAGAATATATATATATATATTGTTAAATTCATACCTCGGACAATTGCACATACAGATTTGTGCACTTTTGCAATGTTTTGTGAATTTTTTTCTCATGTTAAATTTTCAGACATGTTGTTAAAATTAGTGCCATCTCCCTTGAAACATGTGTGAAAAGTTAGTACTCCCTCAGGCGAAACTCATGGCTGAGCAGACCTAAGGTAACCCAAGTAACTGTTGTACTATCTAATTACATAACTTGTCCTTCCCGTACCTTTGTAATGAATCACTTTTCTTGCTGAAAAGGTCCGGAGATAATTCCATGGTTTCATATAGAATTTGAAACTCTTTGGCCAGCATGAAACAGTAGACCATGATGTAGTAAGGTACGATGACTTGTGCAGGTAGTATGAACACAAAGGCAATGAGGTTCATCTGTGTGTTGCAAATGTTATTAGTGAAGAAGTCAATGGCCTTTTTTGGACAAAATTGCTCATAAAAAGGCCAATAAGATATTGCAGCTTCCATTGTAGCACCGAACATGTACAAAAACGGCAGCACCAGGGCGCTGATGATCGCTGCTTTCGCAAGACATTTTGGTGTGTAGTGGAACTGCTCAGGGTCAATGACAATGAATAGCTTCCTCCGTGCCATGTAGAACATTGCAGCCGAAGACACAGCACACCATAAAATCATAGCTTCAACCTGTATTGTGTACTTAATATGGAATGAGAAATTTCCATTGACAGAGAGGAGCATTCCTAAGGAGACACATAAACAGCCGATGATGTTAACTGCGTTATGAATAATTGAGAGAATGTGTCCCAGGTGCCTCGGACGCCCTTCAATGTGAGCTTTTCCAAAGATGATAAAGGCTTTGCGAAAATATGACAACTCCATCCCTGATTCTTGAAGTGTGGGTTTCTGTGACCTCTACTCTCTGATCAGCTGTGAACACTTTCGGGTGGCGGAGCAGCTGGTATAGTGCAGCTGAGAACGCTTAGGAAATTCAGCACTTGCCTGAATCTGAGTTAATTTGACATAAACTGCATCTATGTAAGTGCTGTGATTGGCTGAAAAAAGAAAAAAAATACACGAATACTTCAACATTATCAAAATGGTTGAGAAAACCTCAGTAGACAGTAGCTGTACTTGATATCGATGTCACTTCAATTTTGCTGGCAGAAAAAGGATATGAAAACTTTGGCAGGCTATTGGTAGCTTCTGGCAATTCCTGGTTGGCCAAAATACTTCTTTAGCTACCACATCCATGACCTTTGCTATCTGATTGGTTGAGAAAACTTAGGCATAGCATCATTAGCATGGTTTACTGTAATGATTGGCTGAGCAACCTTCGGTAGCTATACTCCATGGTGACCTGAGTAACTTCTTTTTTTTTAATTAGCTACTTCAATTCGCCAAACAAGTTATCACTCTATTGACTCAAAATCAAATCCATGGTTGTGAAGACCAAAACTGTCGTACTGTGATCTTGGTTCATATCAAAATTGATGTATTGTTTGCGCAGATTTATCTCAAGCTTACTTGTCCAGCATCAAACCCACTGTACCAAAGAAACAGGTCTCTCTGGCTAGAGAGTTAGAGCAGAGGGTATGCTTGTGCACCTGGGGATCTTACTGGGGTGCATAAAGGTGAGAGTGAGCTATTTATAGACACGCAGACATATCCAGTATTGCAGTGCCATCCTTGGTGGAATCTACAACTACATGAACAGGCCTATTATTGGCTCCGCCTCTGGCGAGAGCTTATGTAACGAGTCAGGCCCACAACGCTGTGCACAACTTCCTGACAAAATTCGAGATCGTATACCATTTTCCTTTGGTATCATGTTTTCAAATCACCAAATGCCTGCTCTTTTCTATTTTGGCTCCAGTTTGTGCATTAGAAGTGCCATAAACACCCAATTACAAATTGCGCCAGGCCAAGCCAATGGTTGTAAGGCCAAGCCAAATTTATTTTTATGGTCAACTAGATCAGCAGCACAGACCAATGCTAACATATAGACTGAGCTCAAGTCTCACAGAGATCACCTGACATCTGGCCTGGCCTGGAAGTGTGGCTGGTGTTTGTCAACACACCAGCAGTCCAGCACTCCATGTGGTTTCCACAACATGTACACACAGCAACATACAAGCTGTATGGATTCAATGAACAATGATAGCTGATGAGTCTAAAAGTGTCACTATGACAATTTTCATTGCTATTATTTAACACTACTAGGTTCATTCTAGTTGTGACAATTTAGAAATATTTTTGGTCCTACCTGGCCTTAGTGGTGTTTGTGTAAGAATGTAGAGAACTGTATTCACTCAGTCACCAGTGGTAATCCAAACACATGGACCATGGCCATGTCCTAAACTGCTAAATTCCATGCCAATTAACTGAATTATTCCAACTCCAGATGCAGAATATATAACTTCAATGTCAGACTGGTAATTTCTCCGGAGCAATCATGGATAGGTCCATAGAATGACTCAAACAACCTGTTATACAGCTACACTTGGCAGCATGCTGATGCTACTCCAAGAATGTGATGACATATATTTAGGTTTGACCTGCATTTTTTTTTACCCTAAAGTCCACTCTGCTACCTACTGTGCTGTTGCAAATCACTGCACTGAGATGGGGAATGTAAGAGGGGGGGGGGGTAACTGCTAGAGGTAGGAATCTGCAGGGCTAAATATGTGTCATGAGTCAGGCAGACCACAGGGGCCATTCAGCTTGGTACAGTTTCCCAAGCAACTTGCCATTAACATTGCCACATGATAGATAGATAGATAGATAGATAGATAGATAGATAGACAGATAGATAGATAGATAGATAGATAGATAGATAGATAGACAGGTAGATAGAAAGGTACATAGACAGATAGATAGACAGATAGAAATAGACAGATGGAGATAGACAGATCAAGAGATTGACACACGGACATAGATAGATAGATAGATAGACAGCTAGATAATCTTTTATGCAGCATGTGACACTCATTGGGTAATAAACAGTGGCGTCCCTATGGGGGGCACGCGGGGCATGTGCCCCCCATACTGGACCTGTGCCCCCCAGGTCCCCCCCATATGAACTTTCCATCTGGCTAAAATATACAATCTAGTATTGTGGGTGCCCCCCCAGAGAATCACGTGCCCCCCCCCGGTATCCCCCCCCCCGCTCGAGACACCCTAGTTATGCCACTGCTAATAAACATGTCTTTGGTTAAACTCACACCTCAGCATTACTACAATTTAGTAGTAAGAACAACAATGTGCATGAAATGCAACTACTCCCTCACAAATAAACAACCACATTCTCCTTCTAATGCGAATGGCACACACTTTTTACATCTGACAAATTGTCAAAAAAGAAGCAGCTTTCGGGTTGGCGGAGCCGTGTGCTCTCCGAGCGCCCGTTCTAGTTTACTCTGTAATTATCTAATACAAACCTGTTTTTGGAAAGTAAAAAAAATCCCAAGCTGATGTTGTCTGATGGCGATCGAATAAGATGTCTACAAAAGTGCATGTAAGTCACTGAGTGTTAGATCTGTGTTGTATTCCAAGCATGTTTGCCTGTCACCAAGGTTTTACATCACAATATTAAATCGCACATCCATTAAGAAATTGAATTGAACATAAAAGCTAATGTTGACAAACTCTTTGCGGCCATTAGCGCTGATGCATTAAAGATGGCCGACACACACATCGTCATTTCAATTTGTGTTATCAGTGTTACCACACAAAGCTCTATGAAAACTGCCCTTATCATTCATGGTAAAATTTGGTCTGAAAGTGAGCAAGCAGAAAAGATAAAAATACTCATGAAAACCCTAGAGAGATGAACCACTAACAAATAATAGTGCAAACCAATATAAAAAACAGAAAGAGCAGTGACTTTTACTATTAATGAAATTTCTCTATTACAGGATCAACAGTAAAAGTGCAGCCCCCTCACATCAGAGGTTGAGCTACCCGGCGACCCAGGGTATATCAGCACAACGAGAGAAGAAGAAGAAGAGCTACACGGTGTTCACTGATGAGACCTATACCAAAAATTCTTTACAAAATTTAGACAATTATAAACCATTTCTGATGAGTGAACCCCATTGTAAATCAGGTGTTTTTAATAACACTGTTCGTCTGCCTATAGTATGTGTTTCCCAAATATTAGTTTCAATAAAATACAATAGGTCAGGCTGATTCACTGACTCTGTAATTCCATTCAGATATGATAAAGTAAGGAGCCAAAGGCAGTAGTGTTGTTCAATCAAGTTTCCAATTCAATCTGAAGTTTATTCTGCACATTTCTGGCAGCAACATTCAATCATGCATGACAGTATTCAAAATGGTGGCCACACCTACCCCCCTCTGCTCTATGGGCAGTTACAGTCTGTAGGGTGGTCCACCAGCAGTATAATTCCCCTTTAATTAAATGAGGGTCAATAGTTGACCCATACAATTGTGTAAGTTTCAGCCCTTTGTCCCTGGCTGTGGGTGTTTGCCCACAGATTGCCAATCTACATTGAATTGAGGAAATTGGCCAAGCTGGCCAATTTGCACCTAGCACAGACATTCCAGGTGGGAGCATTTGTGTGATGCTCAATACAATGGTCCTGTAGGACAACAATAGATAAAAGGTGCACCAATTACCCTGTGGGTGTGTTGGATGCAATTAGATAATTCCCAAAGTCATCTGTGCTTTGTGTCAACCCTTATACAAGCCAAGTGGTCCTGTGTGACACTTGAGCTTGTCTACAATTAATTCCATTCCCAATATACAAAAGCCCTCCCTCTTAAGTTAGATTCAAAGCCCCAATACAAATATGCAGTTAAATAGTATTACAATAGTTGAGCCTTAATGTGACTGTGTTTGTGATAGGCAATCTGTGGGGCTTGGGAATGAGAGGAGGCATAGTAATGACAATACCCAGTTTAAGTGGCTACCTTGGTAGATGATCATAATCAGTTATGATTATGATGTTTATGATTTTAATTATCAGACTAGTTTACATACCTCCCCCCGATAGGGTAGTGTGTTGCTTATGTTAGCAATGCACGTGTCACTTATAATGAATAGTAAAGTAGATGAGATAATTACTGAGTGGCCACACAATAACATGTCAAGCACCTCAGACACTGCCTGAGCCAAGTTGGCTAAAGTAAATGCTAGTCTTATACTCCCATCGTGGTTGACATGTGATGTGTGGTATTGTCATTAACTGTGTCTTCTCTTTGATTGAACTTTGGGCATCTATAAGAGACGCACTGTTAAAGTTTTGGTAGCTAAGGGGCATGTTGACTAAATCAATGAGTAAACAGCAGTTGTCATGCCCAGGTGTCCCTCCCTGGTATGGGTGCTTGTTCCTTAATTGATAAACTACCCCTGGACATATATTCACATAATTATGATTATTAAATTGTTCTACAAACATGTAATTAAAAATGCAATAATAAGTAAGGCCTGTGCCTTGACCCGTGGCAGTAAGCATGATTAGCCTAACACACAATGCTTTGACTCCTCTGGTTGATGTTTGATATGCATAGATCTAATTGTTTTGGGGCATACATTGTGCAACCCTGGGATTAAGGGCCATATTCTCATGTTATTATCAATGGGTGGGAGTGCACGTTGTGGAGGGTGCTGGTATGCAGCTTCTAGTGCAAGCGCCGTGTCATTGTCGACGTTATCTTGTACTGGAGTGGGCGCTAGTGTTGGCACAATGGTTTGGCCTGCCAACTTTCTTTTGATTTTAAGCAAAACGTGTCTACCTTTTAAGCATATAAAGCCAGACATTATCCAGAGGCATGCTATGAGAGCCGTGTTTATCCAGACATTGGTCCATGTGGTCGTCACCAGTGGGGACGGTTTGTGAGGATTTAAAATATAAGCAATGTCTGCTTCAAGTGTGGGTAGACCGGCTTTATCCTGCGAGAGCATTGGCATGGCCATGTGGAGTTGCTCCACATTAATAGATGATGAGAAATTAAAGTTAGCGGGGATTGTTATTCTGGTTTGTGAAACTGTTTGAGTGAGATAAATGCGGTCAATACAGGTGATTGACCAGCCTTGGCCTGTCATGAGGCACGATTTCTTACAGGTGACGTTATAGGTGCCAATTGACAATTCATGGTAGACTGCTGGTCTTGACGGGCATCTAATAGTTAGGGTCTGACCCCAGGAAGTGACAGCATATTGATTGACAGTTATGGGTTTTACAATGGGGAGACCGTCAGATTTGTCAATTTTGGCTTTGCATGCCTTGATTAGGTTTTTGCGGTTGGTGATGAGACCTCTTGCACATGACATGGTTTCCTGGTTGTGTTCAATAGTAGAAAAACATGCCGCTGGGTTTACTCCGACGCAGACCAATGGCTTAAAAATTGAGTCGGAAACCGTGTCTACTGCATAGGCCTGATCAACTTTCACAGTCACCAATAATTGAGAATTGTTTACAGGAGTGGGGAAGGCATGCAAATGATATAGTGAATAGGGTCTAGTTTCAATGAGAGGTATTTCTACTGTGTAAATCATGCTATGCATATGCTGAGTTAGAGGAGCCACTGCAAGGTATGAATAGAACCAATCAAGCTGACTTACCACATGGTGTTTTGAGCTGGCCTGCCTGAGGACGTCCTTAAGTACAATTTCCGGTAACAAGTCTCTTGTCAGCTTTGTTAAGGCCAGTTGCGTTTGCTGGCGTTTATACAATGCTAGTTGCTCATGGTACTGCGTTGTGGCGAGCATGAGAATGTCAATATAGCGATCGAGTTTCGAGATGACCTCCACTGCAGCTATCCTCTTGGCCTGGGCAGTAACTTCTGTCGCGATCTTGTTGACTGCCGTGTTCAGCTCGGTGACATGTTGGTCGATCAATCCCTGTCTCGTTGCAAGTTCCTTGACATATGACCTCGTGCGATTCAGAATGGTTGCCATGTGATTGTAGGCGTGTACGACGTCGTTGCTGTGGCTGTTGGTCTCCTTCAAGGCATCTGTGAGGCGTTGTACTTGTGCACTAGTAGCTACACCAAATAATGTGTTGAGGATGGAGCCACCGATGTCGAGCAATCCACGTCTCAATCTGGACGCTGGTGTGCGTCTCAGCTGGGCCACCATGTGCTGATGTTTCAATCGTTGTGTGGTGAGGTCGACATTGAGTCCTTGTTTGGCTAGCGAGTCAATTGTGTTTATGGAGTCCAGCAGGTCCGCTACCTGCTTAGCCAAAGCCACTGGGTAATAGGGAGGCTCCAGAGTTACGTAAATCACCCAGGTAGCAGTGATTTTCCTGAGTGGCTCTGGTCCGGTGACGATAACTCCATCTGGTATGCGTGTGATGACCATGGGTTGTGTGTCGTTATACCCAGATGACGTTGCATAAGTCAGGTGTGCTAGCGTGGCTAATGTTAGGACGCTTAACATTGCCAGAGTGCACATGTTTCAGTTAGCAGAGTTTATCTTCAATGGCCGCAATGTATGACCTGACAAATGAGATGGCTTCTAGTCGCTGCTTCTTCTGTTGTTCTTGGTCTGGCACCAAGTCTTGTGGCAGTGAGCGCTTCACTTGTGGTTGCTTTGCTGAGCGTGGTAAGTATGTCCTGGCTCGCTTTGCAAAGCGTGGTGCTTGCGGCTGGCTTCTGATGATGCCTCTGCGTTTAGGCTGTTTTGACAATTGATTGTCCTCCTGATTGTCAGCTGGCCTTCGTTCTGCTTGTCTGTGCAGACGTTTCGTGTGTAATGAGCGTTGTGGCGCTGGTCTCACTTGTTGTTGCGAGCGTTGTTCCAAGCCTGCGTGCGCACGTTGCTTCATGGTTGCCTGACGTTTGTCTGGCTGTGGGCGTTGTGGTTGGCTGGGGCGTTTGACGCTGGGGGTGGGCTGAGGCAGGGGGGCGAGCTTGGTGATTCGGGCTTGCTTGTCCTTCACGCGTGAGTGGCGCGCACTGGTGCTGCCCTGGTCAAGTGGTCTCTTCACGCTTGGCTGGCGCGCACCCTTGGGTTGCTGTTTGACAGCTGGGTGTTTTGGAGCTGTCAAATCCAAGACTCTGGCATTCTGCTTGTTGCGCCTTGGCCTGGGGTTAAGATCGTCCCAGGTCAAGTTCGGGTCAACAACCTTGAGGCAACCAGCGGTTCTGACAAGCGTGCGTAGTCCTTCATGCAGGTGCGGTAATATGACGTAACGCCAAGGAAGCTACGTACTTGTGACACTGTGGTGGGTGGCTGCATTCGTTTGATGGCTGCTACCTTCTCGGGATCCGCGGACAGCCCTTGTGCACTGACGATGTATCCCAGCAGTTTGACTTTCTCCAGGCCAAAGACACATTTTGCCGGGTTGAGCCTCAAATTGAAGTCGTCAAATCTCTTGAAGACTGCCTTGAGATGTTCCACGTGGTCTTCTTTGGTCTTGCTATGGATTATAATGTCGTCAATGTATAGGAGGCAGATCTTGCCGATGAGGCCCTTGAGGACCACCTCCATTGCCCTTTGAAACTGCTGCGAGCTGTTGGTGAGGCCCATTGGCATTCGTGTCCAGTGATATAGTCCTCGGTGGCACACAAAGGCTGTCTTCTCCTGGTCATCAGGGTGCATTGGGATCTGATGGAAACCTGACTTGAGGTCCAGAGTCGAGAAGATGGTAGCACCATGAAGCTGGTCGAATATGTCTCTTATCAGCGGTATGGGATAAGAGTCCTTTTTGGTTATTTTGTTGAGGGCAGTATAGTCCACCGTGAAGCGTAATGCTGCGCCTGGATCCTTCTTAGCCACTAGGACAACTGGCGATGCCCAGGGAGATGATGACGGGACTATCACACCCTGATCCAAAAGTTCGTCCAGTTGTTTGTCCAATGCTTCTCGCTTGGCAAGTGGTATCCTGTATGGCCGTCTCTTGATCGGGCGTCCTTCCGTCTCAATTCGTACCATAAGGTCAGGATGACAGCCAAGAATTTCGCCCTTGGCTGAGAAGAGGTGTTCGTGCGCTTTGACGCACTGTTCAATGGCAGCTAAGTGCATGACTGGAGGTCGATCCCCAAATGATCCAATCGTGAGCGGTGCGCGCTGTGGCAGCAGCGGCAGCTTGTGGGATCTCCAGTGGAGTACTCCTTCGTCATAGTCAATGATGGCTTTGTCAGCCCTAAGTATATCCCTGCCTAAGATGATCGGGTGTCCTATGTTGCCCACTACGATCAGTTCTACGTTGCCCAGAGGGCCTAAGTTGAATTCTGAGCTGCCCAGAACTGTGAGTTCATGCCCTGTGACTCCTACAAGTTCGACTGTCTTTTTCAGTATGGGCGAGCGTCCGGTAACTTTGCACAATTTCATAAATTCCTTGCGTCTTACGATCGATCTACTAGCGCCTGTATCCAGCAATGCGAGCGCAGATAATCCATGTATTTCTAGTTCGACATAGATCAGGCCACTAGTAGGGATGGCGCCTATTGTTCCCCCTGATTCTGTGCGATCCTTTGCCTGGCCCTGGTGCGACATTCGTTCACCAAGTGGCCTATTCGCTTGCAGAAGGAGCAGATGGGAGCGCCCTCTGGGGTGCGTGCGTGAGGAGGGGGGCCTTGTCGAGCAGGGGGCTGTTGCGGGGCTCTCTGATGGCGGGGAGCTTGTTGCCTGGGTTGGCGCCCCCTGTGGCGTGGCAGTGGCGGATCCGAGCTTGGCTTTGGGTAATCCACGGGGTATGAGTAGTCCGGATTCGTGAGATACTGGTCTGGTGGTAGCTGACCCAGATTGTCTTGAGGCTGCATCACTTGTGGCTGAGGCATGGGTGGCTGTTGCTGAGCCATGGTCATCCTGGTCATCATAGCCATCATCTTTGTCATCTGATGTGAGACCCCAGACATCTGTCGTTTGAGCACCCTGACCTCGTCTTCCACTGTGGCAAGCCCATTGTCTCCATGACGTCTACTTGCATGGCGTTGACGTCCATGGGTTCTTCATGGCGTTCGTTAGGTTGGGACTGTTTGAGCCATCCGTTTTGTTTGGCCATGGCGACCCGATGTTGTTTGGTCTCGATTCTGACGACGTGGGCCATGGCTGTCTCATAGTCTTGCGTGCCCCCTGAAGCTATGATTTTCTCCGCTGTGTTGGCGTTCTTGAGACCAGAGAGATATTGTTTCCAGAGCAACTTCTGTTCTGTGTTGTTTCGATTGGCATTGTTGAAGCGTGGATATGCCTCATCTGCCAATTGTTTGAAGCGACGGCCGTAGGCTGCTGTCGATTCGTAAGGACCTTGTTTCATGGCCTCGAGATCTGCAATTTTGCGTTCGTTCTCATCGGGTGAGAGGAAGGCCGTTTTGATGTGGTCCTTTAACTGGTCCCATGTTTTGTGTCTCCTCTGGAATTTGGTACCCAGAAATTGTTCAATCTCCTCTTTGAGGCCACCCCTGGCTGATCTGCAAGCCACAACTAGTGTTCGATCTGTGTATGGCGTGGTTTGTTCTACCTCTTTGAACCAGTCTCTGACACTTTGTTGTGAATCGCCATTGCAGAAAGGAACTGTGTTGGCTATTTCCACTGCTAGCCGTTGGGCTGATTCTTCTTCCTGTCTGTCCAGGCTAGTCTGTTCTTGTTGGATGCGCTCGACATAAAATTCATAGTCCTGTCTGCGAGCGCGCTCCATTTGCGCCAACCAGTCATCTTTATCCTGTTGGCGAAGTTGTCTTTCTTGTGAGAGGTAGCTCACGAATGTCTGTGCGGTAACGGGGGCGTTTTGCAGGTTGGCAGCAGCATTGGGCTGTGCTCCCCCGGCCGCTCCAGCAGGGGCTGCTCCCCCGGCGGGAGGTGCGGCGGGCTGTTGTGGACCGGCAGGTAATCGTGGTGCCTGGCCCTGCCCTGGTGCGTTTCCTCTTAGCTGTAAGTGCGCCATGTTGCGTGCTGGAGGATTGAAACGAGCTTTCTTCATATGATGCATCCAGGGTTAGTGAGAATTGTCCGATTGGAAAGAGAACATTGTCACACTTAAATTGTCACTTTGGTAAATCCTTGTTTTGTTGCTTTCAACTCACGTCACGGCCACCAATGTAAATCAGGTGTTTTTAATAACACTGTTCGTCTGCCTATAGTATGTGTTTCCCAAATATTAGTTTCAATAAAATACAATAGGTCAGGCTGATTCACTGACTCTGTAATTCCATTCAGATATGATAAAGTAAGGAGCCAAAGGCAGTAGTGTTGTTCAATCAAGTTTCCAATTCAATCTGAAGTTTATTCTGCACATTTCTGGCAGCAACATTCAATCATGCATGACAGTATTCAAAATGGTGGCCACACCTACCCCCCTCTGCTCTATGGGCAGTTACAGTCTGTAGGGTGGTCCACCAGCAGTATAATTCCCTTTAATTAAATGAGGGTCAATAGTTGACCCATACAATTGTGTAAGTTTCAGCCCTTTGTCCCTGGCTGTGGGTGTTTGCCCACAGATTGCCAATCTACATTGAATTGAGGAAATTGGCCAAGCTGGCCAATTTGCACCTAGCACAGACATTCCAGGTGGGAGCATTTGTGTGATGCTCAATACAATGGTCCTGTAGGACAACAATAGATAAAAGGTGCACCAATTACCCTGTGGGTGTGTTGGATGCAATTAGATAATTCCCAAAGTCATCTGTGCTTTGTGTCAACCCTTATACAAGCCAAGTGGTCCTGTGTGACACTTGAGCTTGTCTACAATTAATTCCATTCCCAATATACAAAAGCCCTCCCTCTTAAGTTAGATTCAAAGCCCCAATACAAATATGCAGTTAAATAGTATTACAATAGTTGAGCCTTAATGTGACTGTGTTTGTGATAGGCAATCTGTGGGGCTTGGGAATGAGAGGAGGCATAGTAATGACAATACCCAGTTTAAGTGGCTACCTTGGTAGATGATCATAATCAGTTATGATTATGATGTTTATGATTTTAATTATCAGACTAGTTTACACCATGTAGCTTGTGGTGAAAACTGGCCTTGAAACTTTGAATAAGGGAAATTTCAAAATGGCCACCATTTATTGTTGCTCTCTGCACATGCTCACTAGGTATGAGCATGCTCAGTGAAAACAGGTCACTCATGGGCATGCTCAGTGCCAATTGGGTCAGAGCAATTTTCCATTGCATTTCTACAGTGCAAAGTCACTGACATACAGCCTGCATACAGTGCATTGTGCACATAGTGAGTGCTATTTCGTTCACCATTTCTGAGACGGCAAATACATGCAATAACAATGTCATCACACAATAAATATCTATCTATCTATCTATCACTTGCACTTGATCAATTTGAATCACTGGAATGAAGGGTAAAACGTTCCACAAAAATGTTTACTTATCACCATTACCCAAAACTGGATATTTTCATCTATTGGCTATAGTTGCATGAGAACTGAAAAGGCAGTTTGGGCCATAATGGTTAATATTGGTCAAAATGTGTCTTAATTTTTGGGTAAAGGGTGGAACAAATTCAAGCCGCTAACTTTTCCAACATTTGTTTACTTGCAATGACCTCCCTACGCATTTTCCAGTGAGCACTGCTTCTATTCCTTGAACATAAGAGAGACGGGTGATGTTTCGTCATTGGGTCAACGTTGAACATCCTCAACGGAACTGCTCGTGGACGCATGGACTCTCATTCGATGAGGTGAATACTACCAGCTTACTCTTTCATAAAGGAGCATATTTGAGGCATAAAAATATTATGTTCTTTACAAATGAATGTAAATTTTCATTTGCTTTACAAACAGGTATGCATGTGTACAGGCAATATGGGTAGATATGCTGAGCACTTAATTTTGTGCGGACTAATTTGTCCTAATTTGCACCTCTTTTATTCAGACAGATATAATATATATATATAATATAATCACAAACTTCAAAATTGTTAAAAAATATATGTTTTATTTCAAAGACTTAAGACTGGAGTAAACGCTAATTTCTCCGTCATAACTGTTATGCTCGATTAATTTTAATTTTTCGATGTATTCCTGGGGGAGCTGGTTTTCTTGAGCCCCTAAAAGGAAAAATAAAGAAATTTAGATAATTATAATTATAAACATAGGCTGCGTGGCAGCAAACCCTCGGCATCGGACAATCGACGAAAGGCAAATTTATGACAAAATGGCATCCGCAGTATTTGTAACAACCATTTCCAATTCCGTGTTTAGCCTACAAACCTGTAGATATTATATTGTTATAGTGACAAATTAAAAACAATACACATTTTTAGATTCAAGACAAAATCATAAAATATTGGAGCTGATTCTTAAAAGTTAAGAAGTGCCTTTTGCAAAATTAAAAAGAGACTCAGCTATTTAGACTGTATAATACAAAAGCTTTGCCATCAAATCTAAATGAGAAAACATTAATGATTTTAGGCATCTGCTCTGCCTAAAATGTCCATGTGTTTTATGCCTAGAGGTGTAAGGGTACTGAATCATGTTGTATTTGAAAAAAAAAAGTTATTTTCAAATTTATAATATTTTACTTTCATCAGGGCATTTAAACCAACAAAAACATATCCAGGATATTTATTTTAAACATGCAAGTACAACCAAATTATATGGAGATAGGTATATTATAATATTATAAAGTCATTTTATTGTTCTCCAGGGGGGGTGGTTAGTTTTTTTTTTCAATAATTACACAAAGATCATCACTATCACATGATACACACCGACATAATTCACTTTGAGACAGTGCGCGCGATAATGGTCAGCCACGTCAGACATTACTGGCACTTTTTGCAAATGTCTGACCATTCTCAAATTCAGGTCAGACAAATTTACTGACACAAAATCTCTACAGGAAATAGGCATATTAAGTGCTAGTCTTCTCTGATGTTGAATTGTACAGTAAAACTCAAGAAAATTAATTGTAATGTCGCAAACCACTTTTAAAAATCAAAGAACAATATTCCATTAAAATGCATTTCACCCATTTCAAAAATTATAGATTAAATTCATTATGTTGTCTGACAAAACATTAATTTGTCTGACCGGAACTCTCTCTCCGTCAGACAAAATGTCTGACCAAAGTCAATATGCTTTCGCGTGCACTGCTTTGAGACTGTAAGATATCATATTCATATGGATTAATATAGAGTGGGTCGGGGCAAGAAGCCCGGGTTAGGTGAGAAGCCCCCCCACGGTTATATCTAAACTTACATTTTTGGTGCTTTTTCTTATTGATAGGATTGAAGCTAGAGGCTTTTTAGGTGACGTCACAAATTTTCAAGGCATTCAGCACCAAACCATAGTCGTAATTAAAGAAACAAAAAAAGGTGCATGGTTTTTGTAACTTTGATTAATTCTTTGAAAGTGGTTGTCAGATATATTTTTGGAATTTTTTAAAAGTATAATGGATATCTGCATTGCTTCACTTTATGACCATCACATAAATATGATTTGGATCATGTTTTTTGCATTTTAGCTCAAAATATAGAGGTCAAATTAAAATATGTGGGTTTGGGGCGAGAGGCCCCGAATGGTATGGGGCATGGGGCCCCCTTCACTGAGGCCTCGAAGCTGCTTCAGGATCCATTTAATAATGTGTACTTTACCTTAAATCTTGATAGAATAGCTAATTGAAATCGAAAAAACTTTGGTCGAAATTGAAAAAGGGAAAAAAATATTAAAAAATAAATGTATGAACAGAAAAATTATGAAATTCAGAAAAAGTGAATAGAATGCCTTAAAAATGATAGAAGAACCCAAAGAAATAACTTTCAAGCTGAATGCGCTCGCAAAAAAAATTGCCATAGGATTATAATAGGGGGGCTTCTTGCCCGATGGGTGGGGTAAGAAGGCCATTTTAATTTTTTTACAAAAAGGGCCGTAACTCCTTTATTAAAATTGGTAGACATTCGTTTCACTAGTTATAAGTAGAGTCGGGTGATCGCTTCCTGATAGCATAAGCATTCAAATAATCGACCACAAAAAGTAGGTCAAATCGCACCTCGAAGTTAAGGGGGGCTGCATGCCCCGCGCTACTCTACAGTTATCGCACAGCACCGAGTGCAATATTATACAATTATGGACTTCGGTTGAGGTCAATATCAGGTTTTACGGACCTGACCGGTGATATTCACCGAGGCCGAAGGCCGAGGTGAATATCACTAGGTCAGGTCCGTAAAACCTGATATTGACCGAAACTGAAGTCCACAATTGTTTTGTTCCATGATAATTTATTTTTGGGGAAAATTTTTTTTTTTTCGAAAAAAAAAAAAAATTTTCAGAAAAAAATTTTTTTGTGGAAAATTTCTTTTTTCGGAAATTTTGTTTTTTTTTCGTAAAAAATTTTTATTTTCGGAAATTTTTTTTTTTTGGAAATTTTTTTCCAGGGAGGTCAATAACAAATGTTATATTCACTGATCAGTGAATATAACATTTGTTATTGACCTGCCTGTCACACACCACTGCACACAGGTGAACATCACATTATGCAGGTGGGTTGTTGGCCAATCAGGGGGCTTGTTACATAGGGGTCATGGAACAATAGTTTTTATGGCACCGAGGTGACTAATATTGCACGAGGGCTTTCTAGCTGCCTCCGTTACTCTGCAATGCATTTTTTAGTAAAATGAAAAAACACAATCTTTTTCTCTGCTTGTGGTTGCAGCAGCACTGAAATATGGTGCTTCCTCTCAGGTCCGTCCAATCTTTCACATGTTAAAATGAGCGTGCAATATAATGCGTGCAATATCGTAGAATATTGCAAGGCTGTAGGCCAATGAGAAGCGAGTATTTCCGCTAGCCATATGATATATATTTATATGCCATACTTTGCTGTTCCGTTGATCTGGAAGCGAGGTGGCACACCCTTGTTCCTAATGGCCCCTGATTTATATAATATATATTTTTTTGCAATTTCACTTTCTACCTTTCAATTTGACCAAGAACACTAAAATTAGTAATTTGGACGATATATGATTATAACTGAATAGCTAAATATGAAATTGGTCATCATTGAAGAACTTCTCAGGAAAAAAAACCGGATTTTTCTGAACTTCACATGTTTAGACCCTTCTGGAAGGCTTATATTTGCATTTTGATGACAGAATATGTGATCTGATGATCCGGCATACAAATAGGCGCACTATAGTTTAAGTTTTAGATAAAAGAAATATGGAACTTTTGTGACCTACGAGGCAAAAACATACTTTTTATTAAATTTCTTGAATTTTTAATTCAATATATTGCTATGAAATTCTACTATAAACATCAAAATAGTTCTTGAAGTTCCTTTTCCATGTCCTGACCTGTAATCCCATTATAAATGTACCACATAAGCCACTACCATGGCTACGCCACGGACAAAAATAATTTAAAAAATTCGAAATTCTCATTTTTTTTTCTTTTTGTAAAAAATTCATATTAATATCCATCTTTTTTAGGTGGAATGTTTAATATTTAATATTTTTAGCTATTTTCATACAGAATTTCACGGCTCTAACACAAAAATTGACAGAATAATTCATAATTGAAAAAATAATATTTTTTTCTTATTTTTTCCAAATGTGCAACTTTCTATTTTGCTTAGAGCATTTAGACCCCCAAAAGGCACATCTTGGGTATTTTACACGTACTATAACCAAATTTTATGACCATATGTACAACCACATTTTTATTCTGGTCTGGAAACAAAAAAACTTAATTTTTTCCAATTTTCTCTCCTTTAAAAAAAAGTATCAGTAGTGCATGAATTTGACCACCAAAAGGCACAACTAAGTTGTAAGGTCCATCAATGTGCTAAATATAGCAAATGCACATAGCTTAGTTTTTGCATAATACCCAATACACATAGGCGGGCGCCCGTGTGGCAGACGCCAATACACAAAAGTAACTACAATACCCTTGGCAATATAAATTGCCGAGGGTAAAAATTATAAATCTGGTGCGAATGAAAGACGGTGGACATCCCTGAACGAATGGAATTCAGATTCCTAATATCTACCGCATATACTGATGTAGGCCTATATTTATAAGTCGCAGGTTTAGTACCCAGAATTTTATTTGCAGAGGACATGAGTCTTATAAGCGTAATATACAAAATCAAAGTTTTGCATATAAAAAAAAAATTTATGAAATTCTGAATCTTTGTAACTTTCATCTACCATTTTGAAAAACGCGCTAAAAAGTTCTCGCATTTTTGGGTCTTAAGATAGGGGTGCTCCTAACGCACCAAAGATCAGCAGACAGCAAGATGATAAACCAAGATGAAGATAATTTCAATTTAAAATTTTCAATGCTCACCACTTAATATCATATGCAAGTAATGAGGTGACGGTCGTCTGTCTTCAACTCGGTGTCGATCTAACAATTGGTAAGCACGGACAGACAGAGTTTCTCCCTTTTCAGATACCACATCAACTTCCAGAGGCCTGTAAACTCCAGCTGCCACATCCTCTTGTCTGAAACAAGAATGAAGAATTCTGAATTCTATGGAACCAGAGATCCATTGCAGACAGAGACCGACAGACAAATTCTTTATTTACCTGTGTAATAAAATACATCCAGCCCAAAATGGGCTTAGGAGTCATCAGATAATCTAACATTATATAATAACCCCACATATCAACACACTTTCCGATAGGTTTGCTTTGGTATTCCTGCACTGACCTGCAGTTACATTAGTAATTCCGGAAAATCTCCATTATCGCAATTTTAAAACATTTATCTGGTCAGCTAGAAGTGTGACCATTTTTCCTTATCTAATATCCATTCCCAAGTCAACAGAAGGCCAGAAATGTGGCCAGAACTTACTCATCAAGACTTGCCAGATGTTCCTTGTGCAAACGCCACACGACTCCCCAAAGATGGTCGCCAGAACTTTCAGAAATTGTGGCGACAGCACCAAACCATCTTGGACTCTTGTATCCAAAGTCAAGCTTGTAATCCTGCATAGAAAAAATACCTGCTATGCATGTATGTCAATCCAGCAAAACCTAGAACATCAGTAATTAATTATCATACATATAGAGTAGGTCGGGGCATGCGGCCCCCCTTAACTTCGAGGAGCGATTTGACCTACTTTTTATGGGCGATTATTTAAATGCTAATTCTGTCAGGAAGGGATCACTTGACTCTACTTATAACTAGTGAAACAAATGTCTACCAATTTTAATAAAGGAGTTATGGCCATTATTGTAAAAAAATTAAAATGGCCTTCTTATCCCACCCATCGGGCAAGAAGCCCCCTATTATAATCCTATGGCAATTATTTTTGCGAGTGCATTCAGCCTAAAAGTTATTTCCTAGGGTTCTTCTATCATTTTAAGGCATTCTAATCACTTTTTCTGAATTTCAGAATTTTTCTGTTCATACTTTTATTTTTTAATATTTTTTGCCCTGTTTCAATTTCGGGCCAAATTTTTTTTATTCTAATTAGCTATTCTATAAAGATTTAAGGTAAAGTACACATTATTAAATGGTTCCTGAAGCAGCTTCGACCCCCCCAGTGAAGGGGCCCGGGCCTCATGCTCCATATCATGTGGGCCTCTCGCCCCAAACCCACATATTTTAATTTTACCTCTATATTTTGAACTAAAATGCAAAAAACATGATCCAAATCATATTTATGTGATGGTCATAAAGTGAAGCAATGCAGATATCCATTATACTTTTAAATATTTCCAAAGTTATTTCTGACAACCCCTTTCAAAGAATCAGTCAAAGTTACAAAAACCATGCTCATTTTTTTGTTTCTTTATTTTCTAATATGGTTTGGTGCTGTTTGCCCTGAAAATTTGTGACGACAACTAAAACTCTTCTAGCTTCAATCCTATCAATAGATAAACGCACCAAAAATGTAAGTTTGGATATAACCTAACCCAGGCTTCTTGCCCGGACCTACTCTATATATATATATCAATACTTCAATGACACTGTGTACTTCAGACAGACGACATGTCGGACAAACACACACAAGTAAATGCATAAGTCCAGAGGTAGGACTTATTAACGACAGCAGATGAAAAACCAGTCCAAAGCACGATTGCGCCTCCACACTGATTAGTCATCATTCTTGATGTTGCGGCAGTATTTTGATGATGATGACGATTATTTTGCATGAAAATTTTAACTTGGAAGCAAAGGCGGGAGAATTAACTAACTTCCAAAGTCTTCTCTAAGGTGCAACGACAGCAATACATAGAACATAAATTAATTCAGTTAAACTCATCGAGTGGCAGACATCATGTACATATCCATGGAGCTCACTTCTAACAAGCTTTGCAAGTTAATGATGATCATTAGACAACTTGAGATAAATTTGTGATAACATTGGAGTTGAACAATGATTTATTGGATCTTCTTGACAATATGTGAGCCTGTGAGGGGTACTTCCCAACAGTCATGGGTCATAAACCCCTGAATGACTCTCAAAAATGAATAACAATGTTATGGACCAACGTTGGTTTTGCGATAGTAGCCACAGTTTAACACCTATAAAACTGTCGTCACACTGCTGACAATCATTGTAAAATGCATCCATGGGCATGTACTGCTGTCGTGTAGATATATATATATATATATATATATTGATTAATTGGACCATCACCTTGAGCTTTGCAGTGTAAACAAATTGAGCGCTGGGACTGTAGACGTGAATTCTCTCTTTTAGAAGATTGCCCCCGAATCCAAAGTACAAAAACGTGTCCGCCATGTTTTGTAGATGCCTGTGGACCGCACATAAGCAGCTAACAGCGTGTGACAATCATGAAATATCCTCAAATGCGTGAAATATTCAAGTGGACCATTGTCAAGTAAGTCAAGGTTGGTTGGTTGGTTGAAAATTTTCCCTGTTTTTTTTCTGATCACGGCATTATAAACCAGAGGGAGTTGCTGTACAAAAGATGGACAAAGCACCACCTGCATCATAAATGAGGAACTGAAAAGGATACATCATGTATATGCAGTTCTTGCTCTTTGTATTTAACATTTGCTACAATTAAAGAGCTGTTGCTTTTAATGCCCATAAAAGCAAGATGATTGTCGTATAGAGAAGTGCAGCCAGCATCTTTTTGTTGCCAAAGAGAGAACACGTAGCTAACCGATACAACTCTCCTCCAATTTTTTTGTGAAGTCTTACAGCTTCATAAGCTTTTTACCTTCAGCGAACGAAGTTCGAAGAAGGTATTGTAATCACTTGGGTAAAAATGTTGTCCGTCCGCCGGGCGGGCGGGCGGGCGGCGGGCGGATAGATCGTTTCCGGGCCAGCACTCGGCCTCTATTGAGTGTACATGGATGAAATTTGGTACACTTATAGCCTGTATGGTCTAGTTGTGCCTTTTGATGATCTCATTGATAAATATTCAATACCTTTTGAAATAATTGAGAAAATATAAAAATTATTTTTGTTCGTTTCCGGGCCAAATCTCAGTCACTATTGCATGTGCACTTATGAAATTTGGTACAGATGTGGCCTATATGGTCTAGTTGTGCCTTTTGATGGTCTCATTGATGGATAGTCTATACTTTTTGCAAAAATTTGGAAAATAGAAAAACATGTATTTTTTTAGTTTTTTGGGATGAGACTCCGTCACTGTTGCATGTTAATGGATAAGGTTTGGTACACACATGGCCTATAAGGTCTAGTTGTGCCCTTTGAAAGGTCTGGTGGAAAATATTAAATGCTATTTGAAATATTGAAAAAAAAGAGAAAAAATAAATTTTTTGTTTCTGGCCCAAGACTTGGTCACTATTGCATGTACATGGATAAAGTTTGGTACACATATGACTTATGTAGTTTAGTTGTGCCTTTTCATGGTCTGACTGATACATATTCTATACTTTTTGTAATATTGAGAAAAAATATTAAAAATACTTATTTTCTTATAGGAGCCAAAACGTGCCCACTATTGCATATACAGCAATGCCATTTCCTACACGTATCACCTATAAAATGTAGCAGTGCTTTTTGACTTGTATTTAACACTTTTTGAATGATCGGAAAAAAATTGGTGCATGCATAAAACCGTACCATAATATAATTAAATTAGTATAATAAGGCCTTTCCCTGCTTTTACAAACCCTGGCAAGCACACAGGTAGATCGCAGGGCAGCAGGCAAATGACAGATAATAGAATGCCATTACTCGACAACTGTTGCATACCTATAATATACGGAATTTGGTAAACACACCAATTTTATGATGTAATTGTAATCTTCTAAATGTGTTATTCGCTGAAGGTTTGCTGCTGCGCAGCCTATGTTTAAAGTGAATAGGGCTGACGCTAGAGCTGCACTTTTGCTCAACTCAATCCGATGCAAGAAGAAACACTAGAGGAACAGACACTCTAACAAATTGAGTTATCTCTCTCCCTCAGTCATTCCTTTGCATATCCAGTGGATCAGTACAGACAGTGTGATGTCACAATACCCATCGGAACTGGAAACCATTTTTCTCTCAGCCAAGGAGGTGACAGAATCATAACTAGTGAACTGCTGAAGAAGACATATTTTAAAAGTAGGAACGCCAGGATTCTACTTTTATGTATGACAAAAATATGAGATCACATTAAAACAGCAAAAATCTGTGTTTCAGAAGTAATAATCAAACTTAATATCAATTGACTAGAATATACCCATTACAGCACGTTTGAGCGAATTTTTAGTTTGTTTTCATCCATTAACGAAACAGTGATTGTATTTTTGATATGAATAGTTTTAAAACATTTTAAGGGCCTAGTTGAAAAGCAGGTTTGAAAGGCTGGAGAAAGTAGCCTTGTGAAGAAATCATGAAATAAAAGGAATGAATGAAGTAAGGTAAAAGTGAGAAGGAGTGGTTCATGGGAAACTTGAGTGGTTGAGAAAGCTGAGGAAGTGATATTCCCGATATGTTGATTAAAGTGGATGAATGAGGATGATAACAGGCAAACAGACCTTGTAATTGGCTGTGAAATTAGCAATCATGGTTAAGGAAATAGGTACGTACACAGGATCTGTCAAGCAATAGCAGTGCTCATTTGTGCAGACATTCCCTTAAAGGGAAAGCGCTATAACATGTATGGGCTTAGGCCAAGTATTGAGAAATCGTGAAATAATAAATAATAAAAGATATTAAGAATGACTGTTCTGAATGATATTAATTGGCCTGTAATGTACAGTTAGTTTAAGTTATCAAATATAAATTATATATTCTCCACTCGGATTGTGTCAGCCAATCACAAACGAGTATTCTTGGATAATATCCTTGCTGTATTAGGCAGAGGAAAAGTTATATTGGACAGTGAAAAGTTATATTGGACAGTGAGAAGTTATATTGTGCAGTGAGGAGTTTTATTGCCATGTTATAGGTCCGTGAGGGAGGACCTGAGAGGAAACACCTTCTGCTGTGCCCTGCTGCAGCAACAGCAAGAAAAAAAATTGTGTTTTTTAATTTTAGTAAAAAATTTATTGCACGCCAATGGGAAGACACAGAAAAACACAAATTATGTCAAAAGTTGCGTATTGATCAGGACAACAACATTAAGCAAATGTAACGTTGCTTACATAGGTTATGGGACCATGGTAAGACATTGAGTGACAAAAAATGCACTTTAACACCCATTTTTTCGCGTAAATGCCAATGTTTAAAGAAAAACATTGTGCTATAAAATTGAAATAAAAAATATTGAATATAAAGAAGCTTCTTGGTTATAGAATACAGAATCAGAATATGTGAATTTTATATTTTTGTGGCTACCCATTGCTGAAATACATTTTAAAAAAGAATTCTGCAGTTAAACAAAAAGAAACACAAACTGGCTTTCCAGCACAGTCAAAGTGTTTAAACCTATTGCTTTAAAAGTGGATTCATTTATGGAGAATATAACAAATATTAGATGGTAAGTCGTCCAATATAGAGTATAATTGGACTCAGAAAAACTATATTGGACTCGGCGCAAGCGCCTCATCCAATATAGCTTTTCTTCGTCCAATTATACTCTATATTGGACTCCTCACCATCAAATATTTATATAATATTTGTCCCTAAAGTTCTATTTAGCAGAAGTAATTGCAGGTCGCTCACAGGCCAATTGACAGTGTTGAGGAAGATTGGATCTGCTGGTATTATGCAAGACCATGCAGGCTGCTGCGTGCCTGCTGCCTTCAGTTTACCTGTTGACATGCTTGGCTGACTCTTGATTTGCTGAAATGCCTTGCAGACATGTTTGGATCCGGAAGCAGCAGCATTCGATTATAAGAGGCATTAAGCATTGTAAAGATTGGTTTGAGGCCTATTTGTATGGATACATACATCCGGTTATCAGGGGTTGGGTTAACAGTGGCCCCACTGTGGCAATTGTTGCTGGAGGATTTGTTGACTGAGTGTGCACTGTGTGGATCTTTTGGCGGGAATCGCGATGGTGGCGCCACCAAAGACGTGAGCAGTATAGGAACTACGCTGATAAACAGAGTGGAATCGAGGAGTAAATTGGAGGAGAAAGGCAGCGGAGAGTAGGGAAATATGAAAGGTATGGAGAAAATAGGAAGACAGGTGCATGAGAGATGCAGAGAAAGGTGCAGGATTTGATTTGCAGGCACAAAGAAAAGGTGAGGTGGGATGACGTCATGTCACGTGCGCTAGTGTAATATTATATGAGATGATATGGAGCAATTAAAACCAAAGAAACAAAAATCCTGTGGATAATAATAAAACATCAATTTAATGAAATTCACAAGTCATTCATTCAAGACTTTTTCAAAAATTACTCCTCTTTCTCACTCTGGGTGCTCTTTCTTAAAATAATCCAAAAGTGAACATCTAAATTTTATTGGACAACGGAATATCATCCTTTAAAACCATTAATTTGATGATATTCACAGGCCAAAATGTGTTTAATTAACATCAGACCTTTTCAAAATGTGACAAATTAACAAAACACCACAGATCGATTGGACACTTCATTTGCTTACGAAAATAACCCGTACAACCTTCTCGCAACAATCATGTAAAAATTGTGATGTATAAAACACAAACAGGCACACCGCGAACAATCAATATAACATAGCAAACAATTGTTATGGTCAGTAGCAATGACAACTGGCTCAGGTTAGAATTTTGATTCTGATATATACACTACCCTCCAAAAGTTTGAATACACCAGAAAAGGTGATGTTTCTTTCAAAAATCCATCACAGTCAACACCATTTTAATTGAATACGTACAGTCGTACACCAAACACTGTGGAAGCGCACAGTGAGGCTACTTGGTGTCTTTCTTCATGTTTTCGGCTATTTCGAGTTTCTCTGGGCATCCCTCCAACTTCATGTCATCACCCAGTCTAATTCAGAAATCACTTGTACGTGTGATGTTGGTGAAATAAATTACAACTGAATCAACGTACATTTTTCTTTGCTTTACAAACAGGTATATATATTTTTTTTTTATTTATTCCTTTAAAGCGGAAAAAACAAGGTTTTCCATATACAAACTTAGTAAGAATAAACTGGATGAACTAAATAGCACCTTTGGGTGATGAATAAGTACATGCGAATAAAAAATATATATAACAAGTCCATTCAAGTGACATAGATATTCTAGGTAACGTATACATATAATAGTCTACGCCAATACTTCCAGACACTGGATAAATACGGTCTGTCAGAACTTACGATACTAACAATAATACTATTCTGAGAACTACGTAATCTCAACATAAATTTGTATACAAGATTCCTGATTAACATAGGACTAGTTGGCAAGTTTCTGGATATAAACATGTGACTAGCACTACAACATTTTGACTCAAAGAATAAAATTCTAGCAACATTATTATAAGCAACATACAATTTGTTGATAGCACCTTTGGTGTGTTTAAACCATAAATGAGCAGAGTACATAGGTGTAACATAAGCTCTAAATAACATTTGTTTAATATTCTCAGAGCAGTGACTAAATTTGCGGATTATTGCATTTCCCTGAGCATATAGTTTCAGTCGCTGTCTGGCAATATCATTATCATCTTTCAGGTCATCATCAATAATATGGCCAAGATATGTATATTTGGCACACAGTGGTATTTTTACATTGTTCATAGTGAAATCAAATTCAGGAATATCATTATTAAACATTTTACTTTTAACAAGTATGTTACTTTTGCTACAATTGAATAGTATAGAGTGAGATTCACCATAGTTTTCACATATCCTCAAGAGGGAATTTAGACCAGTGGCAGTAGGAGAAATCAATACCAAATCATCAGCATATAATAAGTGATTCAGTTTATATTCACCGACAAAACATCCAACCTTAATGTAGCTCAGATCTTTGCTCAGGTCATCCATGTATAAACAAAATAGATAAGGAGAAAGTACACCTCCTTGGCGAACACCGTTACTAACCATAAAACTGTCTGACCATTCATTTATCCATTTCACATACATAATTTGTTCAGTGTACCAAAAAATCAACAAACGTATCAGGTAGTGGGGAACACCTCTGCAATACAACTTCTTAAATAGAACATCGTGGTTTATGGGTCAAAATTTGAAAACGGTGAAATTTCAGTCAGGAAAAAAGTTGATTTGAAATCAGGTTTAAAGGAGCTCCTTTTGATTTATTTTGGTTGGTAAAACGATCACCTTTCATTGTACTTTGATGTCCAAGGGTCAGGAAGTACAGTTTTTATGTGCAGTGAAAGTAAATATCGGGGTACTGCTTTGGGGCGTCATTAACATCACGCTGTAGAAACCCCCTATATTTCTCAAAATTAACACAATCGTATCACCTGGACTAATGCAGAGAGAGTATGAGGTACTGACAGAACAATAATATCATAAAAGAGAGCACTGCTATCTGTCTGACAGCAATCACAATGAAAATAAATGGCGAATAATTACATTTTTAATTTTTTCTACTGTTTCATTAAGTTTTTCTTTCACACTCCTTGATTTCAGCGCAACAAATTCTATTTATTAACTAAATTGTACACATGCCAAATGATTCCTGCGAAAAAAGATCCTGCGTAACACTTTTTAAACTTCAAATCAAGCAATAAACGCCCCAAAATTAGCAATTTCTGGTCTGTGAATCTTGACGTTAATGACAAAATTTGACGCCTATGATACTAATGGCTGGTAAATTACTCCTGAGCCTCTTACTTGTGCATATAAGTTAGTAAAATATCATAAGTGCAAAAATTATTGGAAAAATGTAAGAAATTTTATTGCTTTTATATGTATGCTGCACCAAGGATGCTTACTGAAATGGTATACTGCTGCAACAGTGCAAATAAATCAGGACTTCCGAAATGCATGTGACATCACATTTGCCAATGACCAGTGTCACTTCCATTGGGATTTTAGAGTGATAACACCAAAACTGCCATTAGAATCACACACAGTTTATCAAAACCACGTTCGTTAATGACATGTGACGTTAATGACAATTTTAAACGAACATTTCCTTGAACCAGTGAATACATTATATATTGCCAATCTTGGCTTACAATAAGACTTGTGTACACTAAAGCAAGTTCCACAGTGATTTCTGTCCAGATATACATAGTCAAAATTAACCAGGAGGGCGTTTGTTAATGACAAATCAAGGTAGGACAACTGACATTTTGATATAAATAGTCTAATTATCTATATTCTGTGCAGTGTATGGACTTGCAGACGATTCAGTCAGCTACTAGGGTTCCCAAGGATCATCAAAACTAAAGTGGTATAAACAAATGTTTGTCGGTTGATTTTTTATGAGAAAAATCACTAGGTGTGACGTTAATGACATGAAATCGGAGACAAAGACATAAGAGCCCCCTCTTGTTGGGGAACAAGATAAGTCAAGCCACTGGTTTTAGAATTTGAAAGGGTGTTTGTCAAGGTTCAATTTCAGATGCAAATGACGTGGGTTACGGTAACAATTTTAATTATTTGAGGTGATTTGTCAAGGAAAATGCTAGTGGAGACAGCCGTTTTCAGGGGGGTAGGGCACTTTCATTCAAATTTTGGAAGGGATAAAAGTTGTCTGCCACACACTTTCTGTGCCAAATTTTTTGCTGATATGTTGATCTAAAACAAAAGACCACCGTGAACCTTGCATGTACATTCATGTCCGTGTGAATTGCTCTAAGACACTGGAGACAAGAATTTCAGCTTTACCAAATTTTGACCCTTATACGATCAAATGCCTTTGAGGCATCAAGGAAACAGCAATAAACATGATAAATACTGCTATTTAAACTGCGATACATAGATACAGCTTCTTTAAGACAATAAATAGCCATGTCCGTTCCATGTTTTTGCTTGAAGCCAAATTGATTATCAGTAGTTTCTAAGTAACAGTCCAGTCTATCATATAAGATATATTCATAGGAATATTGTCCAAAGAGGACATGGTGCACCTGCTGTTTGGAACACAATTGAAAAGTTCTTTGTAGTGATTGTACCACAATGAGACAATTTCTTTGCTACCAGTTGCATCGTCGATGTTATTTGGCAGCTTCAGGTTACTGTAATTAATCTTTTTGATTTCTTTCCAAAAGTCTGTATACTGGTGTTGAGACAGTTTATTTGCAATAGAATCACTTCGCAGCCTGTCCTCATTTGTTTTAATGAATCGCATCGCCCTTTTAAATTGAGCTCTGGTCTTGTTCTTAAGTTCAAACAGAGGACCTTGGCGAGGTTTTCCATGAATTAACCATTGTTTGTATGTTCGCCTTGCAGTGTCATACATTTCATCACAGTAGTCGGACCATCCAGGGCGATTGAAGTTACGAGCATTATTCCTCCTGTTAGCAGTGATTGCTTCTGCAGAGCATCTCAAGGCTGACACAATTTTGTCATAGTAGTTATTAAGATCATCTCGATGCCTAGTATCTGAGCAATTAGTGTCCATGCAAGCTAAAGCTACATGTGGATGGCGAACTTGCTTCAGTAGATCCTCAGTTTGTAAATAATACTGTTGTTTCATAGCTGCTGTTGTGTTTGACCACGATATCCTTGGTACAGTAACATCCGTAAAAAGATCATTTGAAAGGGCAGGGACTTTCTCAACCACCAATTCACACACAAGGGGATGGTGGTCAGACAAGATAAAATCCTGTAACACATAAATGTCACTGATAATTGCGTAACCATCTTCAGATGATATACAATGGTCCAGCCAAGATTGAGTTCCCCAAGCATCACTGACGTAAGAAAAGTGTCCTCCGGTAATTTAATCCTGCTTGACCATAAGTAATTATACATTATGCAGAAATCCTCAAGTTTCCTGGCATTGTTCGATACTTTGTTTAGTATATCGCTGTTGAAATCACCAACTACATTTACACAGGAGCAGTCTAATTCTTCCATCAGTACGTTTAACTTACTTAGTCTTTCACTGTATAATTCATCATTGTCAACGCAGTCATATGGTAGATAGACATTCAAGATGCAGAAAACTCTCTGCTCAATAATGATTTTCACACCAACAATCCAATCATCATCATCATATCTCAATGGAGTAACAAACTTGTCCATGGCTTCACTCCACAGGATGGCTACACCTTCCCGTTTATTCTGTCTACCAATTAACACCCCAGCAGTGTCATCATTTGGTGAATTTGCAACACCTCGGTACTCTGGTATAAGACAGTTGATACCATAACTTTCTGATTTTGACATCCATGTCTCCTGGAAACACACGATATCATGGTCTAGTAGAAGTCTGCTTATTTCAACTTGATCATTCAATTTCATTCCACGGCAGTTGTAACTTGCACATTTCAAGCGATGATGATGATTGGACTCCATTATACCGCAATCCCGACATTGGTGTTATACCGCAATCCCGACATTGGTTATTGACCTGTGTACACACTGTACATGTACATATGGGTAAATATCTTTATAAGTAAGTGACCCAAGCTGCTAATTTAAAGTACATCGGCCTAAAGTAGAGGTCACCAACTTTATGAGATATTCAGGATTGACCCAATCGAAAAACACACCCAGGGTTCACCCACTTCACTTATTTTCAGGTTGTGTTTGGCACTGGAGTTTGTGAGGACTATTTATCCTAATTTGAACCTCTTTTATTCAGATAGATATATATAATCACAAACTTCAAAAGTGTTAAAATATATAGACTTTATTTCAATGACTTAAGACTGGAGTAAACGCTAATTTCTCCATCATAACTGTTATGTTCGATTAATTTTAATTTTTCGATATATTCCTCGGGTAGCTGGTTTTCTTGAGCCCCTAAAATGAGAAATAAAGAAATTTAGATAATTAAAATTATAAATCTGGTGCAACTGAAAGACGGTGGACATCCCTGAACAAATGGAATTCTGATTTTTAATATCTACTGCCTATACTGATGTAGGCCTATATTTATAAGTCGCAGCTTTAATACCCAGAATTTTGATTTTATTTGCAGAAGGGATGCGTCTTATACACGGAATATACAAATTATCAAAGTTTTGCAGTCAAAAATCAATTCAATCCCGAATCTTCGTAACTCTCATCCACCATTTTGAAACCCGCTCAAAATGTTCAAATTTTTGGGTCTTAATATAGGGGTGCTCCTAACGCACTAAAGATCAGCAGATTAAAGATGATAAACCAAGATGAAGAGTGATTTTAGGTTGAAATTTTCATTGCTCACCACTTAATATAATGTGCAAGTAATGAGGTGATGGTCGTCTGTCTTCAACTCGGTGTCTATCTAACAATTGGTAAGTACGGACAGACATAGTTTCTCCCTTTTCGGACACCACATCAACTTCCAGAGGTCTGTAAACTTCACTTGCCACCCCCTCTTGTCTGAAACAACAAATGGAGAATTTTGAATTCTGAGGAACCAAAGATCCATTACAGACAGACAGACAAATTCTTTATTGACCTGTGTAATAAAATACATCCAGCCCAAATGGGCTTAGGAGGCATCAGATAATCTAAAATTATATAATAACCCCACATATCAACACACTTTCTGATAGGTTTGCTTTGGTATTGCTGCACTGATCTGCAGTTACATAAGTAATTCCTGAAAATCTCCATCATCGCAATTTTAATATTACGAGCTATTACGACATATCAGCTAAAGTGGAAACAAACTGTTTTAAATTTTCGTGTGAGAAACAAATTAATTTTTTCACCAAAAAATGTATCTGGTCAGCTCCTATAGTGTGACCATTTTACCTAATCCAATATCCATTCCCAAGTCAACAGAAGGCCAGAGATGTGGCCAGAAGTTCCAGAACTTACTTATCGAGACTTGTCAGATGTTCCTTGTGCAAACGCCACACGACTCCCCAAAGATGGTCGCCAGGACTCTCAGAAATTGTGGCGACAGCACCAAACCATCTTGGACTCCTGTATCCAAAGTCAAGTTTGTAATCCTGCATAGAAAAAATACTTGCTATGCAATCCAGCAAAACCCAGAACATCAATAAATTATCAATTATATAGCAATACTGCAATAATGCTGTGTACTTTAGACAGACGGACATGTCGGACAAACACACACGAGTGAATGCATAAGTCCGGAGTTAGGACTTATTAACGACAGCAGATGACAAACCAGTCCAAAGCAACTTTTGCAACCAACAGTATCACAGATTCTCAGAGGGAAATTCCAATTGGACAAACACACATGAACCTTTAAGTGTGTCCAATAGGCCTACTTGTACTCGATGATCTCGATCCTATGAATGAGTACGGCAACAATTGCGCCTCCACATTAGTCATCATTCTTGATGTTGTGGCAGTATTTTGAACATGATGACAATTGTTGTAGATCTGCCATCATTTTGCATGTTTGAAAATTCTAACTTGGAAGCAAAGGCGGGAGAATTAACCAACTTCCAAAGTCTTCTCTAAGGTGCAATGACAGCGATACATAGCACATAAATCAATTCAGTTACAACTCATCCAGTGGCAGACATCACGTACATATCCATGGAGCTCACTTCTAACAAGCTTTACAGGCTCATGATGATCATTGGACAACTTGAGATAAATTTGTGATAACATTGGAGTTGAACAATGATTTATTGGATCTTCTTGACAATATGTGAGGGGTACTTCCCAAGAGTCATGGCTCATAAACCCCCGAATGACTCGATCACAACAATAAATAACAATGTTATGGACCAACATTGATTTCGTGATAGTAGCCGCAGTTTATAAAACTGTCATCACACTGCTGATAGTCATTGTAAAATGCATCCATGCTGCCGTGTAGTTATTGATTAATTGGACCATCACCTTGAGCTTAGCAGTGCAAACAAATTGAGCGCTGGGATTGTTGATGTGAATTCTCTCTTTTAGAAGATTGCTCCCAAATCCAAAGTACAAAAACGTGTCCCCCATGTTTTGTAGATGCCTGTGGACCGCACAACAGCGTGTGACAATCATCAAATATCCTCAAATGCGTGAAATATTCAAGTAGACCAATATGAAGTAAGTCAATGTTGTTTTTTTTCTGATTATTGCTCTTTAAACCAGAGGGAGTTGCTGTGTAACAAATGGACAAAGCACCACCTACATCATAAATGCGGAACTAACAAGCATCCATATAATAGTCCTTGCTTTTTCCTTTAACATTTGCTGTCAAGAGGTGCAAATTTTTAGGCCTATTAAAGCATGGTTGCTGCTGCGTTAAGAGGGAGTCTGACACCCTATTAGCTTAAATACGTGCATCGTCTTTCCTTTGCCCGCAATCTATAGAACACATGCACAAGGCACTAATGGATGCAGTCTCTATTTTTTGTGAGGTCCTATTAGACCTTATTATCGTCAGGCGAGCTCTATTTAAAGTGCACACGGCGCGTGCTAGAGCTGCGCTTTTGCTCGACTCGATCTGATGCAAGAAGAAACCATGTAAGAGGAACCGATGTTCTCACAAATTGAGCTATATCTCTCCCTCAGTCATTCCTTTGCACATCCTATCTGGAAGATCAGCACAGACGGTGTGATGTCACAATACCCATTGTCAAAAGCCAGGACAGGAAACCAAATGTTGTTTTCTCTGCCAATGAAGTCGCAGAATCATTGCTAACTACCAAAGAATGTAACATGACAATGGAAACTTGATTGCATAACGCTCTTAATGAATTTGGAACCCAGGGATTCTACTTTGATGTAGCTATTAAAAAAATATTACATCACACTAAAATAGCAGAAATCTAGCTGTGATTCAGAAGTAGAACTCAACTTAGATATCCAAATGTATGTGACAGAGCAATAAACCGAAGAATCAAAGTCCAATCCTACCCAGTTAATTTATTGAAATTCATAAGCCATTTATAAGTTATTCCAAGACTTTTTCATAAAATCATTCCCCTTTTTAAAAATAATCCAAAAGCGAACATCTAGAGAATCTCCATTCTCTTTTTAAAAAATGATCAATTTGATGATACTCACAGGCCATGATGTTTCTTATTAACATTAGCGGACCTTTTCAAAATTTGACAAATTGATTAAAAACAACAGATAGATTGGCCACTTTATTTGCTTACGAAAATAACCCGTACAACCTTCTCGGAACAATCATGTAAATATTATGATGTATAAAACACAAACAGGCACAACGTGCACAATCAATATAACATAGCAATAGATTGTTATGGTCAGTATATATAGCATGGCATCTGGCTCTGGTTAGACTTTGATTCTGATGTATAAAAATATTAATGTAAAACAGTCATGCACCTATATTTATCACCTTCACCACACAAATACAAATCAGGCCAGGCATAATTGATCTTTAGCTTCTCGGATCTTCCCAAGGCACTTTCCAAGGGTCGGTCGGAAGGACAAAAAAAAAAGGTAAAAAAAAAATTTTATAATGTGAAAAAAAAAAAAATTTTTATAAATGTCAAAAAAAAAAAGCTTTTTTTTCAATTTTTTAAAGAATCAATTATGTGTGGCCTTATTTAATAAAAGTAATTACATCTGTTTTGTGCCTCAAGGTCCCTATGTATTGCATATTTTGTAAATGTGGTAAGTATACATTAAGCAGTATGTGCAGCCCTACAAGGCAAGTTCTTGAATGATGAGATGAATGTCACAGGAGTCCACAATGTGTTACACATTTTACGGTAATTACACCATGTGTGGGGTCTTTTACACGACATTTACATAATCATAATATATATATTTATAAAATACAGAAGAGATAACTGAGTCAAATTCAACAATGTAAAAAGCACCCACTTTCCAGGTTTACAATACATTATGAAGGCCATTTATATATATTGCAAAGCCAACTGTTCCCCACAGGCCATCAATTTTGATCAATTTTATAACATACATTCAAAATACACTGTTATTTTATCCCTGAACAAACAATAGAGTCACATATAATCAGACTACGACAATTTGATCTACACGTGGAAAAACAATAAATTGTAAATTTGTAAATTGAAATGGCAGAAGCCAGGATCACGAAATATATCGAGTTGCACCAAATGTTGCATTTACTCAATCAAAATATTGGACACTATCTTTTCTGATAACTAATCCATTGAAATCACAATATAAAAATAACATGCGAGATTTGCAACGAAAGAAAAAAAAGTTATTCAATATAAACCCAGTAGGCATACACTTATTGGACCCCTACATGAAGAGCAATGTCAGGATTGTACTAAATGTTTATTCGGCTCTAGCCAGTGCATCACCATAAAATATGTTGAATGATCCTGATACCAAGAATACTTTGTGCAATATTATGTTATATAACTCAGAGACACCGCTGAAGCAGCCAAAATTAGGGGAAAATTAATTTAATAATACTAAATCAATTAAAAATTTCACAATGGCAAAAATTGACCACTATAATCAGATACAACATATTCAACATGTTATGCTCATCTGATTATCTGATTACAGTAATTACTGAGCAGATATCTATGTGAGTAGGTTGAAAAACAGATTAATACTTGAGCAGTAATGAGCACATCATTATTGACATCAATAATAAACAATATTTTCATTATAACCATGTCATCACATAATGCAGGTTAGATCAATCATCTATAGCAGTAACAATGATTATGAAAATACATCACAAAAATTAAAGCAAATTTTTATTAAGTTCTATAAAATTATATGCATACTGTAAGCAGCATAACGATTACTGCCTAACATTAATTGTAAGTTTCGCTAATACTCAATCAGATCATTTTGATCATCACATCAAATTTGACACATAGCTAATTAATGTAAGTAGAATGGCTCCAATTCCTGGTATTAATCAGAAATAAGTCATCAAAGGAATATTTTGACATGAAATTTATAAATTGAAAGACAAATATCTGATAATCATCCGACAATGTGTTTTAGAAATATAGGCGTTTTTGGCACAGTCTTCAACTTGGCATAAACAGCTACATCCCCCTGGTAGCCATTGTGATTGATCTGCCTCAGTCTCTCGATGTAGTCTGCTGGGAGGTTGTTCTCCTGGGCCCCTGCAAATTAAAAAAAATAAAAATAAATATTATTAATATCAAGTATCATGAGCCCTCAAAATTATCACATCCTGACCCATTCAATCAGAAATGAAAAGTTTCTCTGAATTAATTTATAAATCTATCAATCTTCAGTTTTATGAAAATCGCAAAAAAATCTATTTATTTGCATAGTTGTCGGGCTTGGAAGTCAAACAAAGTGACCAAAAAACTTTCAGAAATTTTCCAGGCACTGCCGCGTCTCACATTGCAGCTTGGCAGGGTCAGGACTATTTTATTGAAAACAAAACTATATAGTTATAACAAAAGGCTGCAAAAAAAATTACTGATGATAATACAGCAAAATTTCAAAAATTAATGAGAGTAACTATAGATTTCAAAAAATTACCACTGAGAATGACTTGGAGGTAGTAGGGTGAAGGTTTCTTCTCTTCGTGGTCGTAGTTTCCGATGAGTTGATAAGTTCGGACATTGAGATTTTCTCCGTGCTCTGATTTAACATCCACTACTAAGGGTTTGTAGATTTTGGCAGAAACCCCTTCTTGTCTGAAAGACAGAATAGTTCAGAAAATAAGCACTGATAAACAATGTTGAAGTGTCAATATCAGTGGCTAGATCAGTCAAGTATATTGTAAATATTTCAAAATCCTGAAAAAAAAAATCATAAAAAAAAAATTTATCTTGCTTTTTTTGTTTTTTTTTTCCTCGCAATGTTATGATGTATTTATCCAGTTAACTGAATGCGAACCAACACAGAATACTATAGCTATATAATGTTCAAACCCAATCCACTCCCTGAAAAAGGCCAAACATATTTAATTTCTAGTTTCTCAGATTGACTGACCCAACAGATTTTCTGCCTTCACCAAAAAAAAATCGATCTTATCACAATGTTAATTAATAAAATTGACATTATAAAAATTTAGATTACACCCTTTTTGTTTCGTCCTACCGACCGACCCTTGAAAAAGTGCCTCGTGCCTCGAGAAGATCTGAGAAGCTAAAGATAAATTACTTCTGGCCTAACTCGCTATTTTTATTATCAGCACAGGTTTTGGCCTTGGACCCCCCCCCCCCGGTAATTTATTGGAACAACAGAAAAGTGCACCAACATCATGTCAATTGCATCTTAAATTTACCCCTCCCTGAAAAAGTCACTATTTTTATTAGCAGCGTCACTGCCACTGCCATCAGTTTTAGCATGCTGATTTATATAGAGGCTACAGAAAAGTGCCCTCATTAATTTCAGCTTACTCATCCAGTGTAGCCATATGTTCCATATTCAACCTCCAGACGACACCCCAAACGTGATCTCCCGGGCATTCTGTTACCGTGGCAACTGAGCCCCGCCACCAATCTCCTTGGAAGCCAAAATCAAGTTTGTAGTCCTGTGAACAGAGACAAAAATGCTACATATATTCAAACAATCATACAGGTCTACTATAAAACTTTGAGAAGAAGTTATATTAGCAGACCAACTTCAGTTCCACCAGAAAAAGCCTAGAGCGCATAATAGTATTCATGCTGAACATTATGCCTGCATGGTTAATCGCACAGATTTTTATACAATTATAATTAATATATTACTAACTGTAATTTAATTGAGTGTACCATTTCAATGACCAACCAAAATTTCACATGTAGGCTAGGCCTACTTTGTTATGACATGACCAATAAAACTTCTTATTCTTATCCTAATATATATGCATGCGTACAAAGCTCCCAAATTTATTCATTAAACTTACATGGGTTGATCTGGACCCCCAGGAGGCCAGGACCCCCCTGCCCTGCATCTATCTGTCCCTGAAAGCATTTTAAATTGTATTGTATGTTTTATGATTCATTATCTTGATCTCAATCTATTCAACATTTGACATTCATTATCTCACAATTGACTCAACAATTGACAAGAAAGCATTATTTACAGGCCATAGTATAACAAAAACCTTTTATCAGTGATCAGTCTTACTGACTATGACATTTATGCCACCTCAATGAACCAAAGATAGCCTAACAGATAGTCTGAACACTGAGTCAGGCAATTTATGATTAGCTACCTACAGTTTGTCTCATCCAACATGCGAACTGGTGTTTGGCCTGATTCCTCAGAATCTAATAATAACAATAACAATAACAAATTTTTTATTTTGAGTCACGGGTTACAAACAATAAAACACTAGCCGAGGCTATTATGTGACTAAAAGATAGATATTTACATATGTACACAGTATTTACAGATATGTACAAGTAATTAGGCAATTTGCCTAAGCTGTAGACATTTAAGTCTAAAACCATTGATTAAAATTATTTAAAACAAAGGTATAAAAACAAGACATTTAAAAACTGTTTACATAAAACCATATATTATCAGGCGGAACCCAATCCTGTAATAATTTCCTAAAATCATTTAAGCTACCGGCTTCCTTCATTGCATTTGGCAGATGGTTCCATAACTTAACCCCTGCATAAGATAAACTGAGTTTTCCGTATCTAGTTGTACGAGGAGTTCTCAACTGTAACGATCTATGACCACGTAAAATATAATTGTTTTTAGTAAGTTTGAACATCTGACATAAATAACGAGGCGATATGTCATATACAATTTTATACATCTCTATAGCTATCTTAATCATACACATAGAAGTGACACTTGTAGTATTGCAATACTCAAGAAGATCCCTACCACTCAGATCAAAATTACATGATACAAATCTTAAGGCCCTTGTTTGAAGTTTACAAATTTTTGCAAGGTCAGTTTTATAGCATAATGACCAAATTACAGGGCAATAATCAAAATTCGCAGATATGAAGGCTGTATACAATAAGAACTTAGTGTCATAGTCAATAGTGTTACAGAGACGCATTAATGCATTGGCCTGCTTACTGGCCTTTGAACACATTTTTTCAACATGATCGTGAAATGTCAATTTATTGTCGACATAGATACCCAAATACTTGATTGAGGACTGACTACAAATTTCTGTGGTACCTGCTTGTATCGAGTTCAGAGTGTTGCCGAAGGAGATCAGCTGAAACTTCTCCGGGTTGGCCTTCATGCCATTGTCTTTAAACCAGTTTAATACATTTCTTATATCTGATTCTAAGATCGATTTTAAAACATTTGAATCAGTAGAGGAATAAGAAATTACATTATCGTCAGCGTAGTTGTATAGGCTGCAGTCATCAATAATACAGAAAATGTCGTTAATAAATAGGTTAAACAGGGTCGGCCCGAGGACCGATCCCTGCGGGACTCCCTTCTTTATTTTATACCATTTACTCTTAGAGTCATTAATCTTTACTCGTTGTTTCCTTTCACTTAAATAATTACACATAAGTTTAATGGAGTCTGTATCAAAGCCATAGGCACTGAGCTTAGCGAGGAGGAGGCCGTGCGGCAAAACGTCAAAGGCTTTGCTGAGGTCAGTACTTATCGCTGCAGTGTGGAGACCTTGGTCGAGACTCAACTTCCAATCTTCGATTGCCTTAATAGCGACACATTGTGTATTATAGGATTTCCTATAGGCAGAGATGTTGACATGAAGAGTCTCATTTGAGAAATTTTGAATTTGCTTATTAATAAGCTTTTCTATAATAATTGCCATCGAAGGTAATATACTTATTGGCCTGAAATTTTTTTTGTCGTATTTGTCTTTGCTCTTAAAGATGGGTGTAATTTCTGCTTTTTTAAGGTCACTGGGAAAAGACTTGGCATCAACAATCCGATTAAAAAGCGATACAATTGGGCAAGTAAGCACAGTAGCAGAAATCTTGAGCAGTTTCGGGGGGAGTTGGTCGAAACCTGTCGCTTTCTTCGGGTTTATGTTGCGCAGCGTCCCTGCTACGTCAGCATAAGACACAGGCTTAAGAGTGAAGCGTCGGTCACTATTTGTCCTTTTAATCCATAATACACTAGGGTGATTTTCGTACACCGAAATATTATTTGAGATGTCAGAATCTTCAGCGAAATTTTCATTGATGCCAATGCTCTCCGTAATATTTCCGAAAAAATCCCCGAATGTCTCGACAACAGAATTTGGTGTCGTTATTATGGCACTATTTTCACGTAAAGCATAGCAATCATTTGTTGAATTTTTGTTCGAAAAATAGGGTCGGAGAGTGGACCACAAATTTTTTGATGAAGGACCATCGGCACATCGTTCTTTGAAATACGTTTTGATTGATTTACGCTTCATGGAAACAAAGGCATTCCGTTTAAGCCTAAAATCTTCCCATTTCCTGGAGTTTCTAGGGTCTGACAGTAGCAGTACACATACTCACGGATAGAATAGCCATTTTGCAATTTTTTTATCACATTTTTGCGATGTTTTAGTGACGTTTTTGATCGATTTTTGACAGTTTTCTGATGACGACAGTTCATTCACAGTTGTTTACATTCTTGACGCAACCAAAACAATGGCCTACATTGTCGTGACGTCACAAAAAATGCACTGCAGCGCCACTCACGACTTAGTTCTAATAGGATTTATTATTTGCATGGCTCTCTGTTTATGCATTGCTTTTTCATAGCCTATATAAACAGTGCTATATTTCAGTTCGCATGCAAGATGAGACAAACTGTAGTGTATTAGCATCTTTTCGGCTTGTTGAGTCGACCAATGATGGATGGATGGATGATTTGGGCTTTACGTCCTGTATAAGTGTATTTATGCACTTGGTAGGCTAATTAGGAGGAGGAGGACATGGCAATGAGGCAAAGGATGATTGAAACAGCCGTCCAACATAGGCCCAGGTAACCCGTGCCACCGCCCCACCCCTCAAGTTGACCAGTGATCGATGATTGAGGAAGATAAAAGGCATACTCACAAAGACTCCAAAAGAATTTTCATCACAGCCATGAGTTGTTGACACTCGATCTGAAGTTTCTACAAAATAACTGTGACGTTGCAGTGATTGCACCTACCTTGAGCTTGGCAGTGCAAACAAATTGAGCACTTGGGTTGCTGATGTGAATTCTCTCTTTCAGAAGATTGCTCCCAAATCCAAAGTACAAAAACGTGTCCCCCATGTTTAGTAGATGTCTTCTGACCAGTTGAAGGCAACTGACAAGCATCAAAAAGAACCCCAACAACAGAAATTTTAGAAGACACTTCCTCCTGTCAAAATCTACCAGCTGTCAATTTTAGTTCTGCAATTCATGCCAGGTGGCATTCCGAGCTTCACGCAGAAGCTCCACCTGCCGTAGAAATTTGTTCGGCTGCATTCTCGGCGACAGTCCAGAATTATTTTCTGAGAATGGCAACCGGTATCTCTCATAAATTTGTTATTTTCTTGAATTTACTGGTTGATTGTCCATAATATGTGCTGTCGTAGTTGTAGTTAGTGGTATAGACAAAATCGCTCCAGAAAAAGAGGCAGTTTGTCCCACTGTCTCGTCCTTATCATGGCAGAAAACACGCACGTGCGTTCAGAAGTTTTGCATTTTTGACTTGAGCAATTTGAGGATTTGAAAAATTGTGTGTATTGACCTACCCCCCAATATGATATCTGTAAAATGTTTCTGAATTAAGGAATAAAACCTCGTTAAGGAGCATCTGCCTCTGTGAAATTATTTAAGTCAAGATAGCCTGTGTTGAATATATGTAAAAAAAAAAAAATCTCCAGTCCAACCCACTATGAATATAAGGACGATAATAAGATGCCGACGAATGTCGCAATTTTGACTGACATCTAAATTTTTCTAATTTTTTTTGCAAATTTTTGGTGTAAGTTAAAATCGTGACAGTCGTCGCCAACGCAGTAAAACGGCCGACTTCCTGTGATCTGACCAATCAGAGAGCCGGAAATTTGACACATTAAACTGCTTGAAGAGTTGCAACGACCCAAACGTTACCCAGTGATATTCATAGTGCAACCTTCTCCCCTTCCCCCAATTTAAAAGTTGGGGGGGGGGGGGGGGGCTTGTGGCCCCAACTCCGTCGTCTCTGCCAGATATCATATGGCTCTCCTCCCCCCCCCCATTGATCTTGTCAGTCCCTGCTCTCCACTCATGTGGTTTTTGCCTTCAATTCCTCCTGAAACACCAACTGTACTGTGCAATGGGGCTACTCTGTCTCTTCCTAGTCAGTACAAAAGTACAGGATGTAAAACGCTATTATTACCCATGATCCGTTTAGTGCAGAAAATCATTTTGTACTATCAGTATATCTGCGTGCAGCGTTCTTCATTATAAATCTTTTTTTTGCAGCGGAACCGGCTCAAGTCAGTGTAGGAGATGTTGGCCAGCAGGTAAGTACAAAATCTTGCTCCACAAAACATTTATTGTGCAAGTTGTCTGGTCATTAGTTACAAGAAATTCTATTTATGTCAATACATATGCATCGTATCGTATTAATGAAGTGTCTCTGAGAATATCAGGCGGTCCTGTTCGGATGACCATCTCAGAATTTCACGAAAATTTTGCAAAGTCACACATTAACTTCCTAAACCATGAAAAATCTTTAAAAAATTTCATTGCTGCAAATATTTTTTTTACTGGGGCCATTCAAAGTTTAAAGGTTTTCAGCCAACTTTTGGCCAAAATTTAAAGTTTTCGGCAGCAAAAACACCCCAAATTGAGGCTTTCATAACCGTGACTTAGACTTGCTTGGCACATACAATATCGGTTTTATATTATGCCTAATAATGTTTTTAACATGCAGATATTTATAAAAATTGATTTCATCAAATTCCTGGCTTCTGGGGTAAAATCGAAAATGCCTGATTTTTGCCGTTTTGTCATTTTCAAAAATCATGTCAAGTTCAAAAGTCAATATTTTCTATAGTGGACCTTATAACTCCATCATTTTCACTCACAGCTTGGGAAAACATCTGAAATTTGGTTACTAAGTGAAATTTCCGTGGGGAAATTGGTATTTTTTAAAATACAACTGGAGTAAATATCCTATTTTTCGTAATTTTTCTGATAAATTAGAGATAATATTGATGATATTTATTGTGCCTGCCCCCCGCAATTAGTTCTCTAATGGAAGTTTTTTTCTCACAAAAAAGTAGATTTTAGGGTCCTTTAACATGAATGTTAAAAAAAAACGTTTGACCTAGTTTTGGGGTCAAATAAGGTCAAATAACTCTAAATTTAGCTAAATTTCACGAAAATTCCGCAATTTTTCACACATTTATGACATATCTTCTAATAGAAATTTGGAATTTATCAAGATATTTTTGCATGTGAATTATAGCTCAATAGCATGAGCAAAATTTATTACAAAATTTTGGTTGGCATGGAAACAAAGTATCCATCAAGAAGGCAAAATGACAATTATTCAATGTAGATAAAATTTTGCCGAACAGTATTGATATTTTAAGCTTTCTGGTCAAATGTTGTCAGGAATTTATGTCACAATGACATCAGAACTACTTTATATTCATCAAATTTCAACTCTCTTTGTATGATTTAGTAAAGCAAGAGCATCTAACCTTGTTTTGAAGTCAAATTAGGTCAAGAAGACTCGAAATTTTGTGAAATTTCTCGCAATTTGTAAAATTTTTCATCGTTTTAACTTTTAAGAGATCTTTTCAAATAGAAATAAACAATTTGTCATGATATTTATGTTTCTAGACTATAGCTCTATAGCACAAGTAACATTTATTACAAAACTGTGGTTGCCATGGAAACCTAGAATCCACGAAGAAGGCAAAATATCAATTTTTTGTGGCTGAAAAATCTTGTCGAGCAGTATCGATATTTTAGGAATTTTAGCCAAATGTCAAGTGAAGTCTTCGACAATAACATCAGAATTACTACAAAACTCATCAACTCTCAAGTCTCACTGTTATAAAGTTTTAAACAGGAGCATTTGGCCTTGTTTTAAGATCAAATGAGGTCAGTAAATCTCTGAATTTAGTGAAATTTCTCAGAAATTTTGCAATTATTCACCACTCTAAAGGATCTTTTCCATAGAAATTTACAGTTCATCAAGATATTTTTGCTTCTGAACTATAGCTCATTAGCATAAGTGAAATTTATTTGGAAATTGCTGTTACCATGGAAATCCAGCATCCACGAAGAGGGCAAAATATACATTTTTCGCTATAGCAAATTTGCCAAGCATTGTAGTATTGATATTTTAGGCTTCTTAGCCAAGGGCAATTAGGATATCCTTCTAAAATGATATCAAAATTACTTCAAACTCATCAAATGTCTAGTCTCTTCAGCATGAATTTTGTAAAAAGAACAATAGCATTTATTTGGTCTTGTTTTAAGGTCAAATGACGTCAGGATTCTAAGAATTTATTGAAATTGTTCACAAATTTTGTGATTTTTTTACCACTTCTAGATCTTTTCGTATAGAAATTTAGAATTTATTGAGATACTATAACTCTGTAGCATGAGTAAAATTTATTAAAAAAATTGTGGTTGCCATGGAAACATGGCATCCAAGTAGAAGTCAAAAATATAGTTTTTCATGATAGAAAAATCTTGACAAACAATGACATCACAATAGTGGTTGCCATGGAAACAAAGCATCAGTGTTGCAGGCCTTGGGGCCATATTTTTATGGCCTCAACCTTGGCTCTGTCTCAGATGCCAAATCCTTGACCTTGCCTTAGTCTCCGGGCCAGTGTTGGGCCTTTTTGGTGGCCTCGGCCTCGGAGAGTCATGCCTCGAGTCTCCCCCTCGGATGTCCTGGCCTCGACTACATCACAGCAGAGCATACACAAAGAAGGCAAAATTTCAATTGTTGTTCTCTATAAGAATTTCTTCACAGACAGTATTGATATTTTAGGCTTTTGTCACAGGATGTGCTTTTTCAATATATATATATATATACAAAATTTTGGTTTTTCCGGAGTTTTTGACTTTAATAATAATAATAGGTATTTGCCAAATTTGCATGAGATTTCACAAAATTTTGAGATTTCTTGACCTCATTTGACGTCAAAACAAGGCCAAACGCTGTTGTTTTCAAATTCATACTGAAGAGACTTGCAATTAGACTTTTTAGTAATTCTGATGTCAATGTGGCCTAAAATTCTGATGACATAGATGCCTTAAAAGCCTAAAATATCAATACTGTGAAGCAAGATCTGTCTGTAGTGAAAAGAGGCTTTGAGCCTTCTTTATGGATGCTTGATTTCCATGGCAACCCCAATTCTTTTAAATTGTGCTCTATGTACTATATAGAGCTATCATTCAGAAACCAAAATATCCTGATAAATTGTAAATTTCTTTTTGAGAAGATCCCTTAAATTTGCAAGAAATTACACTAAATTTTTAGATTTCTTGACATAATTTGACCTCAAAACAACGTCAAATGATCTTGATTTAAAATTAATACAAAAGAGAATTACAATTTCTATGAATTTGGAAGTAATTCAGTTGAATTCTAAAAAGCCTAAAATATCAAGACTGTTCGCCATGTTCGGCAAGATTTATCTATCATGAAAAATCGATATTTTGCCTTCCAGATGGATGGCATTTTTCCGCGGCAACCATAGTTTTCTAATTTTACTCATGCTATTTAGCCATAGTTTAAAAGGAAAAATATCTTGATAAATTTTGAATTTCTATTTGAAGGGATCTCTTGAAAATCTGAAAAATTGTCGATTTTTCGAGAAATTTCACAAAATTGAGAGATTTCTTGACCTCATTTGACCCAAAACTAGGTCATTTTGCTCTTTTTTTTAACATTCATACCAAATGAACTTGATATTTGATGAGTTGCTGGAATTTTGATTTATTGTGGCTGAAATTCCTGATAAAATTTGGCTAAAAATCCTATAATATCAATGTTATTCAGCAAATTTCTATAGTGAAAAATTGACTTTTTTGCCTTCTTTGTGAATGTTGTGTTTCCAATCGAGACCTCGATTTTGTAATGTGGCCAAATTGAGTTTTCACATGTGCTATGACCTCATGGTATCCCTGGCAACCCATTATTTGGAGTCATATTTGAGGCATGGGGGTTATTCATATGATACATGCATACCCTTCTCAGTGAATCAGGTGCAGTCTAGGAAGAAAGTATTGACAAGTTAATCCAATTTTTTCAAAAAATGAGTAAATCCGTGAACTTTGGGAAACCCCCATTTGACCCCAAAAGTATGTCAAATGAATATACTTTAATATATTTTGCAATGCCTCTGGCATATACTGCGTTATCGGGAAGATTTCACATTTATGTATAAAGTATTTGTAAAAATATCCAAATTAGGAAAAAAATTGCATAAAATCTAGGGTGTCCTTAAAATTACAGAGGTTGTTGACCTTTCACCCCCTAGTGCATAGTGGGAGTGAGTTATATTTCTGTTACCAGTCCTAAGTATGACCAGTATGTGCAAAGGATTAAATAATTGAGTTTGTAGTAAATTTTGATATCATTGTGGTAGGATATCCTGATGACATTTGGCTAAAAAGCCTAAAATATCAATACTGCTCAGCCAAATTTTCTATAACAAAAAATATATATTTTGTCTTCTCGTGGATGCTTGGTTTCCATGGCAACAACAATTTCCAAATAAATTTTACTTATGCTATTGAGCTATAGTTCAGTAGCAAAAATATCCGATAAATTGTAAATTTCTATTGGAATAGATCCTTTAAAGTGCTGAATAATTTCTAAATTTCCGAGAAATTTCACTAAATTCAGAGATTTATTGACCTCATTTGACCATAAAACAAGGCCAAATGCTCCTGTTTAAAACTTTATACCTCTGAGACTTGAAAGTTGATGAGTTTTGTAGTAATTCTGATGTTATTGTTGAAGAATCTCCACTTGAAATTTGGCTAAAATTCCTAAAATATCAATACTGCTAGACAAGATATTTCGGCCGCAAAAAATTGATACTTTGCCTTCTTCGTGGATTCTAGGTTTCCATGACAACCACAGTTTTGTAATAAATGTTACCCGTGCTATAGAGCTATAGTCTAGAAACATAAATATCATGATAAATTGTATATTTCATTTGAAAAGATCTCTTAAAACGATGAAAAATTTTAAAAATTGCAAGAAATTTCACAAAATTTTGAGTTTTAATGACCTAATTTGACTTCAGAACAAGGTTAAATGCTCTTGCTTCAAAATTCATACAAAAGAGAGTTGAAATTTGATGAATATAAAGTAGTTCTGATGTCATTTTGACATAAATTCCTGACGACATTTGGCCAGAAAGCTTAAAATATCAATACTGTTCGAGAAAATTTTTCTACATTGAAAAATTGTCATTTTGCCTTCTTGATAGATGCTGTGTTTCCATGCCAACCACAATTTTGTAATAAATTTTGCTCATGCTATTGAGCTATAATTCACATGCAAAAATATCTTGATAAATTCCAAATTTCTATTAGAAGATATGTCATGAATGTGTGAAAAATTGCGGTAATTTTCGTGAAATTTAGCTAAATTTAGAGTTATTTGACCTTATCTGACCTTATTTGACCCCAAAACTAGGTCAAATGTTTTTTTTTAACATTCATGTTAAAGGACCCTAAAATCTACTTTTTTGTGAGAAAAAAACTTCCATTAGAGAACTAATTGCGGGGGGCAGGCACAATAAATATCATCAATATTATCTCTAATTTATCAGAAAAATTACGAAAAATAGGATATTTACTCCAGTTGTATTTTAAAAAATACCAATTTCCCCACGGAAATTTCACTTAGTAACCAAATTTCAGATGTTTTCCCAAGCTGTGAGTGAAAATGATGGAGTTATAAGGTCCACTATAGAAAATATTGACTTTTGAACTTGGCATGATTTTTGAAAATGACAAAAAGGCAAAAATTGGGCATTTTCAATTTTACCCCAGAAGCCAGGATTTAGATGAAATCAATTTTTTAAAAAATCTGCATGTTGAGAATATTATTAGGCATAATATAAAACCAATATTGTTTGTGCCAAGCAAACCTAAGTCATGCTGATGAAAGTGTCAATTTGGGGTGTTTTTGAGGCCGAAAACTTTAAATTTTGGTCAAAAGTTGGCTGAAAACCTTTTAACTTTGAATGGCCACAGTAAAAAAAAAATATTTGCTGCAATGAAATTTTTTTTACATTTTTCTTGGTTTAGGAAGTTATTGTTCGACTTTGCAAACTATGGTGAAATTCTGAGATGGTCATCCAAACAGCTTGTCCCATATCATTTGATTCTCTCAGAGACACTTCATTAAGCTGTCGATTAATTTGATTCCCCTTATTCTGATCCAGGGAGCCCATGCTGGGAAAGTTGCCGACCATTACAACAAACTACAAGAAACAGGTTTAGCAGCTCGTACACAAAGTAGAATATTCTATTTGAGGAATTTCAACAATTGGATAAAGAGCATGGCCATTTGTAAGTGAATTTATTCAATACATTGTTTAATGTTTATTAATATGAAGGTAGATCTGTCAAGTTTGTCTTGTGTGATAGATTAACAGATTTATTAATTTGGGACTCATCCCAAAGTCTTCAGAGTCTTATCCTTAGTTTAGATACTTTAGAGTAATGTTTGTGCACTCCATTGTCAGATGTCGTTGTTAACAGTCAATTAATTACAGTTTCACTCTGTGATCTTGATCTTAATTTTAATCAACTGAAATGAAACGCTTACTCGTTTGCGCTTTCTCCACTTTCCTTCAGTTTATTGGTTGCCTCTAAATAGCCCACACCGGTGCTTATGGGGCGTAAAACACAAACTCGCCCACTCACTCACTCCTTCTTTTATTGTATTAAAACCCTCGGAGCCATCATGTATTCACTGGGAAGAATTCTGAATTTATCTGTAACACAATTTATTGGTTTTTTCAGCCGAGGTCCTAAAGAAGTTAAGGACGGACAAAGGATCAGAATGCAAACTCAGCGTGTTAGATCTCTGCTCAGGAAAAGGAGGCGACTTACTGAAGTGGAGAAAAGGACATATCTCATCTCTAGTGTGTGCAGGTTAGCATTCACCTTTTTAGAAAATGAATTTTCTTTTATTTTGAAAACTGATTCTCCAAATAAGCTGATGAGCATGGGTAGAGTGTTAGCTCTGTTTGTATTGTGCTGGGCTGCCAATCAGTGGGTCCCAGGTTTGATACCCGCTCTGGCCAGGTCACCTGGATTTGTGTTTGACAGCAGTTTCAATCATCCTTCAACTCATTGCTGTGTCCTCCTCCTGTCCTAATTAGCTTACCATTTACATAAATACAGGATGTAAAGCCCCAATCATCAATCCATCAAACAAGCTGCATCAAGTTTGTGTAAGAAATTTATTTTTAGAATTCTGCTGAAGTCCTTGAATTTAGATATTTTTCATCCTGGAAAAGTCCTTAAATCTAGTTTTAAAATTTTAGTTGGAACCTTGATTAGATTTGTCAATTGATTTTGTTGTTGTTGGTTTGCAGACATAGCAGCGACGTCGGTGGAACAGTGCGAATCTCGCTTCAAGGAAATGTTGGAGAGGTCTAAGAGAGAGAGATATCCCGACCCCGTGTTCGGTGCTCAGTTCATCGCTGCTGATTGCACAAAGGTAAGCAATCCTAACTTGTAAGGAGAATTATGTTTATAGGACTACGTAGAAATTTGAAAATCGAAAAATTATTTTGAAGTCTCATGACAAAACTGGCTAGTAATCAGATTGTTGAATAAATAGTACTGGCTTATGAAATTAAATATGGATGCTATAACTTGCAAATTGTCCCAAAAAATGTGGAGTGAGCTTGTTGATATATATATATATGTAAAATATGTCTGAAAAGTCAGCGCACATGTCGCTTATCAATGTAAAATATTTTCCTTGTATAAATGACCTGCAGGTCACCAAGGCCTATATTTGACAACAGTTTAAACTTTCAATTATCCTTCACATCATTTCCATGTCTCTCCTAATTGGCATACCAAGTGCATAAATACAGGACGTGAAGCCCCAATCATCCATCCGTCCTTGTCTACATTGGATAAATATAATGTGTCATGTACTGGCTATTATACTTGCTCATACTTCAATTAATACCTGGATAAATGCATGGTAACATTAGTGTTGGTCTCATTTAATATAAGTCTTTTCTAATTTCAGCAACGTTTGAAAGAGAAGTACACAGACCCAGCCAAGAAGTTCCACTTGACGAGCTGCCAGTTTTCCTTCCACTACAGTTTCGAGAGCTATGAACAAGCGGACATGATGCTGAGGAACGCGTGTGAATGTCTGGAGGTCGGAGGGTACTTCTTAGGGACCACACCAGACTGCTATGAACTTGTGTGAGGCTTGTTGATTGCATAATACGTCATAAAAGTGATATTCAATTTAGTGAATGAGGTCACATGACTAATTTTGAGAGAAAAAAATTAGGGAATAACGAAATGAAAAAAAAAATTAGGAAAAAAAGAAATTGGGGAATACTAATTAAAAAAAATAAAGAATTTTAGGAAAAAAAAATTGGAGGGAAAAATTTTGGTGAGAAAAAATTATATTGGAAAAAATATATATTTTGGAAAAGCAAATTGGGAAAAAAGGCAAATCAGTGTCCGCACTGTCACTAAAATAATTTGCAGTGCTCTCTCTGACTCAAATACAACGGCAAATTAGAGTCTTTAAAATTTATTGAAAACTGGTTATCAGACAGTACCTCTGGTGCCGTTAATATTGTCAATGGTGTTGACCCCGAGTTTGGGAAATGTGTAATATGCAATTTCTTGTGAGCGTTTGATGCAATGTCTTTAACTTCCTTTGCAGAAAGCGGTTAAGGAATTCAGACACAATGGAATTCAGCAGTGAGGTTTACAAAATCAGCTTCAGGACGGAAGACAAACACAACTTTCCTCTGTTTGGGGCGAAATACGACTTCTTTTTGGAAGGAGTCGTCGATTGTCCTGAGTTCCTTGTGTATTTTCCTGCACTGGAAAAGTGAGTTTGTTATTATTGCTTCTGTAGTTTTAAATGTTTTGTGCAATTTCTTTTTCTTGAAATTAGCTTTGTGTATATTAACCATTCTTTCCTTCCAAGAATCATTACAAAGGTTGTGCTATATTCATTGGGTTTTGATTTGACATTTTGATTAATCGTTGTCGGTATATATGCATTGAGAAGTAGCACATAATTATAGTCACACTGTATAACTCAGAAGTGTGTGATTTTCATTGAAGTTTATAAAGAGAATAAATAATGGATTTAAATAGAATAAATCCCCAAAAAATCGTTAAATCTCCATTTTTGTGCATGAAATCCAGACTTAAATAGCCATGATGTAAATCTAGCAACTTTGTAAACTGATTCACTTGTCAGTTTTCGAGTTAATCTCCCTAAAGGTTCTCAATTGGATGTCTGCATTTGTTTGTATCATATTTGTCATAATTGATATTTGGTTCTTCACCCAATATGCACGCATTGTACCATTATTACTTTGATTTTCTGTATGCTACTGTTGTTTTATATTTTATTTCTTTAATGGATCTCCCTGAGATGATGACAATGTCATGATCTTTAAATTTTTTTTTAGGGGGGCATCTCGCTAGCGATAAGTACTTGTCTTAGAGATGTCCTCCCTCTTTACTGTAACATAACGTTTCAGAAAGAAATAAAATATCTTGAGTCTTGAGTCTTATATTGTTTAATAAATTTCAGAATGGCCGAGAAGTACGGCATGAAGCTGGTCTACCGCAAGAACTTCACTGAGTTCTTCAGGGAGCAGGTGGAGCAGAACGATGGGCGAGGGTTGATCGGCAAGATGCAGGGCTTGGAGGTGCGTGCTTCTTGTTCGGTTTTAAAAGAGCCTTAGATTAAGGATGAGCAATAGAAGGGAATTAGAATTGTTATTTGGGGAAGGACTGTTGAACATCATTTTTCAGATACAATATTAATTGCTAAGGGCTATTCCATTTAAAATCCTGGGGGGGGGGTGGTCAGGTTACATTTTTGACCCCCCCCATGCATCTGAAGTGAATTAAGTTCGACCCCTCCATGCATTAACTGCGATATTTTTGGAGACCCTACATGCACCAAATGCGAATTTTTTACCCACCCTACATGCATCAAATCCGAATTTTTTTAGCCCCCCCTCCCACAACAAACATTTTTTGACCCCCTCCCCCCCAAAAAAAATCTCAACCCTACATACATCTGAATTTTTTTTAATTTTTAGACCGAAAAAAAAAAAATCTCAACCCTACATATGAATTTTTGAAAGAATCTCCATCAATGTGTTGAATATGTCTTTGGCTGCACTGTATGACATATCAACTTCAGATCCATCCTATCTCGGATGGCTGGATGGATGCTTGGGGCTTACGTCCTGTATAAATTTATGCACTTGGTAGGCTAATCAGGACAGCAGGGGAAGGACACGGCAATGAGGATTTGCATATCAAAGTTGGACAATGTTCATTGGAAAACTTGCTTCATATAAATTTAACTAAGAGTTCTTTGTCTAGGCCTGACAGCTAGATATTCTCTTAACTTGGACAGAATAGTACAGTCTATTTTACTCTGTCTTAAGCAAGGTTTACTGTTCTCTGTGATATGACGGAGGTGTGGCGAGACTTTCCAAAATTTTTGAATTTATTCCTTATTTTCCAAAAGGCTCTCTGTGATATGATGGAGACGGAGGCAGTTCTCCATGATATGATAGAGGAGGAAGTCAAATCCTCCAAAATTCTTAAAATTAATATTTATTTTTAGAAGGGACTTAGTTTTTCCATTTTTCTTGACATATTTTTTGTAGCGTCTCGATGACTCCATACTGAGGCAGATGCTTCTCCGTGCGGAGGCGGAGGCCTCTCCGTGATATGACGGAAGCCTCTCCCTGATACGACGGAGGCCTCTCTGTGATATGACGGAATAAGACGGAGGCAGCAGGGAAAACTCTTAAATTTCACAAGATAGTTAAAATTTCCCCGTTTAGTTTCCAGTCAAATTATTCCAGGGAGCTCCATTGATCCAATAGATGATTTTCTCAATAAAAGTCATTTTATTCAATTTTTGGCAATTTCTGTATCAGTGTAACTTGTCTTGAGGCAGAGCTCCTTCTCTTTCGAGTACAGGTTGTAAGATCACATGTGAAACATCCATTACATAATATGCATTGCCTCCTAAGATCCGGCACAAGATCAATAGCTGATCCCACCAGAACTGTCAGATATATTATGTGTCTTACAAAATAATTCCTAACATACTGAAGAGGATATATATAATTATATACTCCCAGGAAATACCTATTAAGAATGGAAGAAAGGAATATATAGAATAAATTGTCAGATTTATATTCAGCAGAAAGGACCCACTGCAATGGTAGAGGTATTGCTGAATGTATGCAGAAGCCCTTGCATGTGTCATGCTCTGGTATAGGAATAAACAGGTTTGATTGAAAGTGGCAGCATCTGATGAAGACATGACAGGGAATCAGTGTTTTTTATTTATTAAAGTGTTTTGCACATGTCTGAATAGTTTTTTAGTGGTTCGGTCAAGAAAACAACGGTATTTTCATTTCTCTCAAATTTGGATTCAATTTAACGTTTTGCTAACTAGCTAATGGCCAGCTAAGCCTATTCCATACACTGATTGACAGTGATTGCCCAGTGGTTCGCCTGGGGAGAGGCGGTATATACATAAGAAGAAGAAGAAGAAGAAGCCTAGTCAGCCAAAAAAAAAGGCTAAGTTATTTTCCTAGTAAGTCCTGGTAAAAGTTTAGTTAACCTTTGATACAATCTGGCACAGCTCTCCATCCTCCAGCACCTGTCCAGCACTAACTGCAGGAGGGCAGAGCTGTCCACTGAGACTAGAAGCGACGTCCGGTGTCCAGGGAAAACAACCAACTACTACTACTACTCGCGATCATGAAAGATGGCAAAAACGTGGTGCAGAATTCGTCCGAAATGATGGTTTATTAAATTTCTTGTAGCAAGTATGTAGCAATAATTTATTTATTAGGTGTCTGGGGGGTCGGAGGACCCCCTACATACATCTAAATCGAATTTTTCGGGTCCCCTACGTACATCTAAATCGATTTCTTTGGCATCCCACCATACATCTACAGTGAATTTTCGCCGACCCCCCCATCCATCTTACGAAAAATAAATCAACCCGACCACCCCCCTCCCAGAGTTTTAAATGGAATAGCCCTAAGAAATTATTTTAAAATTGGATATAATAAAATCTTGATTTTCAATAAATGTAGCCAGCTTTCTGGGTTGTGTGCAGTCCTCTGATTTTAATGTCATAGTAAATTTGAAGAAAAAAATCTGTGTACAGCACGACTACGGCTTCTTTGTAGGTCTTTTGAGAGGACTGTACAGTTACTCTTTAATAATGTTACAAAACTCATGATTCTTATTCCAGCCGTACCCAGCTGACGAAGACATAGATCTGTTGAGCAAGCAGGAAGGAGCTTATAAAGAAGCAGAAAAATCCTTGAAGGAACTACAATCGAGAGAGGACAACGACCAGGGAGACGGGAGGAGAAGGAGACCTATGAAAGTGGTGAGAAATTGAGTTAATTTGATTATTATTTGTCTTATTTCTGTGGTCATTTATGCATTTGCTTGTTTTAGATAGAGGTTGGTGGAGGACCTGTATATGCCTCTCTTTTTTCTTTTAGCCATATTTTTTAAACACATGCAATTGTTCCTGTATTTAATTTCTAATCATCCAGGAGAATATATTAATAGGCCTATTATATATATGCCTAACTAGTGTTAATGGAAAAATTTGAATGTGATTAATTTCTTCATCAGGTTGCATTCAGTAATTAGTACAATGTATGTGTAACTATGTGAAATTTTGAGCCTGAGATAGTTTTATAACCTGATATATTTGTTTCAGGGCACATTGTCACAACCTGAGTGGGAAGCTGCAAGTAAGTATTTTGTGATTTGATTAAAATCTAGTTTAAATATTTGTAAAAATTCATATTTTTATTAACATAATGCTGTTATTGAGTATATAAAGCAGAAAGTTAAGTATAGTTAACATTCTGTGAAGTGAATGGCAATATTGATGTGATACTTTTCTTTGTAGCGATCTACTGTGTGTTCTTGTTCCAAAAAGTGGAAGACTTGTCGGGATTATCCGTCCCCCCTCCGGTGGAAATTGCCAAACCAGAAGAAGTCAAGGAAACGGAAGTCAAGGAAACGGAAGAAGTCAAAGATACAGAATAAATGTGAAATATCTCCAGTTATACGAAAAGACTGATGGAGAGTGGTGCGCTAGATTTGTATGACTAGAAGGGTGCAATGTCCATTGCATCACAGTGATGTAAATATTTGGTAATATAATACGGATCTCATCATAAGCATCATAATGTGGCTGCAGACAATCATTGCGTTCATCTTTCAATTGTGGGGCTAAGTAGAGAATTAATGGGGGTGAAATGAGAATTATTGTCATGTGGGTATGTTTGGTTTATTCTGGGTGAACAGGTCTTGACTGAGTATTAAAAACGATCATTTCACTTCCAATTTATTGGGGGTAGGGGGTCATATATTTTGATTTATTGTATAGAAAAATCAGTATTGGTGTAATTTTTTGGTGAACAGCTTCCAACTCTTGCATCAGTTGTTTTGAAAAAAATCAATTATTTGACTTTGATTTATTTTTGAGCCATTCCATATGTCAGAGATCTACTTTAACTGCGTTGCAGAAGTCATGTTTGCTGCATACAATGCGATAAAGCATGTAGTTCTTTAAAAGGATACCTTTTTGAGAGCTGTTGTTGTCAGTAAATTTTTATGGGGAATAGAAATGAATAGTATTCTTTTGTGACATACTGCAATAGCTGTCTTTATTATTAGTTGTGTCAAGACCAGATTGAGATCAAAGGGTCAAAGATGTATTAATGCTGGGGTCATGTCTAATTGAGGCTCTGGATGGGGGGGGGGGAGGGGTAGCCTATGGGGGACAGGGAAGTCAAAAGTAAATCAAGGGATAGGGGACACAAAACCACGTCCATAGCCTCCTACATGGTTGTGATTGATACATTGGTGTAATTATGCAGTGATGTACAGAAATATTATTTATGTGAATAAAATACAAATGTATATTTGTAAAAATAAAAAAAGAACATGTATAGATCTAAATAATGTGTATTATGTCTTTTTTATGTATCATTGAATGAATGCTTTTGGAAGTGTTTTAAGCGTCTAGTTCGGGAGTCTCAAATATTTATGTCCGTCTGCATGACTGGAAATTCTGTTAAAAGATCTGTCAAAGAAACATATATTTGAAGGTGAAGAAAATTGCCAATCATCATCCAAGATAATAGAAAAGATCTGTGAATTCATCAAATTATGTCTAAAATCTGAATTTATGTATTTGTGGCTTGGCTTTGGTTGCGTCATCTATTTCATTGAGGCTCTAGAGGAAATTAAGCTTTTTTCGATCTCCACTCTAATACATTGGGTCTAGTGTTAATTGGCCTGAAGCAGTTGTTTCTGTAGAGTCAGAAAATGCATGTAGGAGCATGTGTTACAGTGAGGAATGTTACTTAATAACTTTCCAATGTCACGGCCAAATCCATGGAAAAACTTAATTATAGGTTACCAGGTTATCTGATGAATGTCTAAAGTATAGAATGTCCTACTGGTCAAACCTTGACTGTCCGTTCACTCGGAATGGCTCATGAATGTAAAATTACGAAAGTCCCACTGGTAGGGATCATTGATCACTTCCTCCTCTCAGACAAGATTGACCTTTAGTGACCGTGACCTACTTTTCCAAGGTCACAGGGCCAAAACGCTGAAAGACTTGTGAAAGTCTAAGTTTTTAAAAATATCATAGTTGGTAGTAAGCATTGACGAGTCCAACCTTCAATTCCATGACCTTGACCACCTTTTTTAAGGTCATAGGGCCTAAACAGTGAACAGATTTGGTCTCCCAGTCATTGCCAAATTGGTGTTCCTGGGAGACCAATTTTCCCATGAACTTTAATTTCACGTTTGGTTTGTCATGATTTGTGGTGGTGATTTGGTGCATTTGAAACAATGGCTTCTTTTCATATATATGAAAAAAAAAATCTACACTGTCTTTGCAATTATACTTAGAACTGCAATCTTTCGGATTTCCAATTTCATAAATTAACAAGTTTTCTAGCTTAGCTTGGCGGAAATCCACCAAAATCCTAAATTAGCAGACAGACAGCTAGACAGACAGACAGACAAATTCTTTATTGACCTGTGTAAAAAATATACACCCAGCCCTATATGGGCTTACAAGTCATCAAAATAATTCAAAAGTAACTTTTAACAACAAATTTTCTGTAAAACTACAATATTAAAACATTTACAATCACATATTTACAATATTAAAACATTTACAATCACATATTTACAATATTAAAACATTTACAATCACATATTTACATTATTTAAACAACAAACTTCTTCTTCTATGGAAAGCTTTAAACAAATATTCTGCAGTAAATTTAACTAAATCTTTGGACATCAACAACTTAAATTTTTCTTGTAATGATAAAAATCCACACAATAATCTAAAACACGAGTTAAAAGTAAATTACATAAATTGTTATAAGTATTATAATGGTACAAAAAATGATTTTCATCTTCAAGAACATGATAGGAACAAAATTCACAAACTCTATATTCTAATGGTATATCATTGTAACGTCCTGTCTCTATTGCTAATGGTAAAACACCAAACCTAAATTGTGAAAGAACAGACAAATGACCTCTATCATAAATTTTATATACATAATCAGATATAATCCTCAGTACCAAATGTAGTTTAAAACTAAGTCCTTAATTTTGGCATGTAGTTACTTGATTTTTCCAGTTGGTTTTATAAATTACCATCAGTTGAGTTGACGTGCATTTTCCAGGTTAATAGGTAAATTTTCTACAAAATTTTGAGTAAGATTCAATTCTTATTCGTTCATACTTACCTGACCCCCTATTACAATTGAGATCTCCTACCACCTTCGTCCCCTATTCACTGCCCACAAAATAAAATGGACTCAACCAAGCCCATCGTCACGTGGGCCCTCACCCCAGCTCTTCAGTTCCTATTAAGCATGCGAACAGGTCGCATGCATTACGCCTTCGTCTTCGATTTTAATAGTGTTTTTCACTTGGATTATGGATGGAATTGAGTGTATTTTGACAAATACACGTTGGTTTTTCATCCTATGTACGCATTTAGTGTACTGGAGTCGTTTTTACGACGTATTTTGACTTTTAAATTTTCCCGCCGCTCAGGCTGGTTGTCAACAACAAGGTGTCATGGCCGCCGGGTACCTTTATTTCTCGGCGAGGCGCATCTAAAATGCTTATATCACACAGGGTAAGAGTATTTACACTGTTATTACGATGTATATTGATTTTTATGAAGTTTTGGCTTGTCAAGACGACATTGGTAGGTCGTTTCATGCCGTTTCCCGCCCGAAATTGGTCGTGACAGGCGCTGTCAAAACGGGCGATAATGGAAGTTTTTGAGATTTTCACTTTGTGGAGTGAATGTATTCAACTGAAACATATTTCTGAATGGTTTTCGGAGTCGATTGCCAATTCTAAATTCATTTTTGAATGTTTGGTGATGTTTCTTCTTTTTGTATATTGCAGCCCCACCTGTAAGGCTGGAGCAGTCTTCTGTCAAGGCAGACCAGACAAGGCTCTGATGTGACAGTGTTGGCAGGCTGACAGTCCCATTGATGATTGGATCCACAATATCAACAGCCCAAAGCCGTCACTTTCTGAAGATGGAGAGCATACACATGAGTTCTGAGGGGAACCACTGAAGTCTGCCGCTGATGAAGCTACATTGCATGGTGCAAAGCTAGCTGTCACTTCTTAAATGAATGAATAAATAAACAGGTGTTTATTGGCTCATGAACTAATAAATGAATAAACAGGGGTGTTTATCGACAGTTCAGGTATGGTATCATTCATAGTAGGCGCTGGTGTACAAAGGCTCTGGGAAGCCTAGCTCGATACACAAGCCTGACTATTGAGTAGTCACTACCCATCAGCCAGGGAGTGAACTCTCAGGTCTAGGGGCCAGTTCTGTGGAATGAACTGTGTCACCCTTTGACTTGCGTATGCAGACCTAGTGATTGGAGCGACTCGCTACCCATTGGCAGGGAACGAGCTCTTTTGTTAGTCAAGGGTTGTGCTCTGTGGTTAAGGGCTCGATTACCCATTGACTTTCGGTTGGACACAGGTCGCAATTTGGTAAATCTGAAGGGAGGCCAAGAGGGTCTCCTCTAGCTGATACAGAAGCCGCCAGATTTTATGAAACAGTTCTACTCTAAGGGTGAGAGAGACTAGAATCTGTTGTTGAGTAAGAAATGAGCATGATAAAGAGTAATCTGCTCCTGCACAGACACAAGAACATAACAAATTTTAAAACATTGAAAGAGTTAATTTTGGCAATTAATTCTCTCTCTTTTGGCCTTAAGAAATTTTTTTTTTTTTCAGTTTTAATTCAGGCATTTCTTTTGGTACCATTCAAATTATTAACTATTTTGTTCAGTATCCATTCACCACTAGTGTTGTGGAATCCTAGAATGGCTATCAAGTATGTAAGGCAACATATTGATATATCAGTGCAACCCATCTAGTGTGTAACTAGATAGTGCTTACCTCATGGTACAAGGACCCTAAGGGAAGTAGTAAACTTGTTGGCTTACTAAAGTTTCGTAACTGTTCTTTGTGCAATCCCTCTATCCCTGAACATTGGTAGTCTTGGAAAGAGGACCACAGATGGTGGATTTAAGGAAATCTGTAACCTAATCCTTGAACAGGATAGTTATCTGCTCTTGGGCTTGCCGGCAGGTTAGACAGCCAGAGTAGATGTGGCTAAGAGATCCCCAAGGTAGGGTTCTTGGTTAGCCTAAACTTGGACTTAAGTATACAGTCAAAATGCGATTGGCCTTGGAAGCTGCGTAACATAAGCTGAATCCAATTAGTCCTGCTCCTGGGAATGGCTCCCTGATAGCATAATGTCCTAGGTATACTATTGTATAGCCTATATTGTTGAGTTAGTATTCTCCCGAGAGAGGTCTAACTTGTGATTTTTTTTGGCAGAACTATTGTAATCTCACTTTGGACTAAGCACCTCAGGGGAGATTCAAAGTTGCTAATAACAACTAAACGTTATATATAACTTATAAAAAATTATAGAATTCAGAAACTCTTTGGTTAAATGACCATCAATTCCTTACTGAGGATCTGGCTGTCAGCTGGGACACCAGGCAATTTTTCATGTTTCTGAATGGCAATTCATATTAGTGTCAAGGTGACCATGAATTCTTTTTGCGAGCTATCAAAGCTGCACATTGATGCTCCCTTGGTGTGGAGTCGAGCATCAAAAGACTCAATAAGGCTCATGGGACGGAGATGCAAGGCCTATGTAAAACAGGGCCTCTCTATTATCCCCATTTTGGCTTGCCTCTATGAATGTGAGAGCTTAGGCCAAGCCAGTCCAGAATCCATCTAGCGACTCCTTGAGGCAACGTCTCAACTCAAACTGAGTACAGATCTAACAAGTCTCTGAGCAATACAAGTTGCTTCTGGTCTTAATGTATCAATACTAACCATATATATAAGCATAAGTTCAGGTGAATTTAGCACAATATGGATAGGGGATCAAAGTGATGTTGAATTACACCCTCATGTATGACGCCCGAATGAGGCATGAGTCAAGAATTTGAAATTGGCAAGCAAGCCGAGGATGATGACAACATTCTCAGAGGGGCTTGCATATAAGGTATTTTGGTTGACGGACTTGCCACAAAGCAAAGGGCTCTTTGAAGTAACACCGATACCTACATGGTACTTAGTATTTATGTAGCAATTGTTTGAACTCAGCTGCTCAGTTATCTAGCTATGAGGGATCACTTTGTGCTGTAGATAGTTACTACTACGCACAAGTCAGCAAACGGCTGTAAGTTGATCAGAATTTCTGGAGATTGTAACTTCAATGGCTTATATTTCTGACGTCAGTGGCATGGTTGCCCATTGTTGGGACACCCGGTATTGACACACTCCGAAGTGATTTGGTCTCCGCTCACTTTGGTTGAAAGTACGAGTGATGACAGTTAACATCCGGCGAGAGGGGTCCAGTGAGACCTCTAGTTCGCCAGGAATTCATAGATGTACTGACCGCATAACCCCATGAAGGGGGAGGTCATTAAGATTGATTGGAATATGGCAATATGACTGCAGGCTTGTGTATTGCTGTCTTAAAAAATACTGTAATCCTTCTGGTCGAAGAGGAATTAGTTGCTGAGCATTTTAACAATTCCAAGGAATGGGGCGGATAAACCATTCCGAAAAAGTAGGACACTGCTGTTACTTATTGCATTTGACTTGCAAAGGAATGTGACAAGATCCTAACAGTTATATAATATAACAGGACTCTGCAGGTTTTGTACCAGTATCCTCTGTACCTTTTCTCAAAGGCTAAGACTGCCAGCTGTTCAGCTGAAACATCTCATTTGGATGATGAGGGTGCCCAGCTTTGGTGCACCTGTGGATATTGATTCCATGTAGGTAGCAGGGCAGTAACTGACCGGTCAGAACTGCAAAGCACCAGCTAAATACATTCTCATGTTTAGCGGCTTGTCATAGGCTCTGGGGGCTAATGAAAGTTAAAAAATCTTGGGAAGTGCATTAAATTATTTCTGTTAATTTATGGAAATGTAATACTCTCCTTTGAGTTCTATCTCAGGTTGTCATGATCTTCCCAAAGAACTATTATTCTGCGTACTGGTTCTGTGAGCCAGGTTTATACCAGTTGGACTTTGATGTTTAACTCCCTTTGGATGGAGACTGGAAGTTGCCGATGGAGGCAACAGTGGCCAGAAACATCAGCCAAGTGCTGAATCATACTAAGTAGCAAACTGCACTTTGATGTCTCAGGAGCACATAAAGTGTCCAGTTTCCAAGTTTATTTGGAACCAGGTCAATCTTAGGGCAGGCTGACACCTGAAGGGTGTATTTGCCTTATTAACCATCAAATCGCAACAATAATTTCAGATTGGTAACTATAATCTGAATATAGTTCCAGGAATTAAATTGGTGTATAGGTCGTTCATTTATCGAGCAAACCTGTCGAACTGTAGTTGTATGTTACAGTCCAGGTAATACCAGTTTTTCACAACCCCAAAAAACCGACAAAGGGCTTTGGTGTGAATGTCAGTCTCATTTCTCCCAGTTATGCGCAGGATAGAGGAAATCCTGCCCCAACAAACCTACTGAACTGGGTTATATATATATTATATATATATATATGCAAAATGAGATACTATTTTTATGTATACATGTATACTTGGGTATAAATGACAAGAGGTATCTCTAGTAGACTAGCTGTTACCTCCCCACTTGTAGTGTGGGGTACCTAGATGAGACTAGTTATTAAAATAAGTATTATCACTATGTATGGCTTGGTACTAACCTATGGTACATTCCTTAGCCACATAGCAGAGCCACGAGGCGCAACACAATTGTGTCGCATGAATTGCAGATTAAAGGCAGCTGAGGAGTTATGCTGAGGAGAACAAAGCCGCTGATGATGAGAAGAGAACATGCTACAATCCCCGAACTAATAGTTCGAGAGGAATAAGGCTAGATCCGCAATATTGTAAAATGATCGTAGACCTACTGCCGGCATAGATCTAGGCAAGCTCACGGTAATTTTGACTGGTCTCCAGAATGATCGCAGTCTTATGAAATAGCAACTGTTAACTCCGCATGGGAGTACTGATAGTCATGGCTAGAGGCTGTGAAGCCTCGCTTAATACTTTAAAAGAGCAGAAAGGTCATCAGCAGAGGATGTGATGACAACTCCAGATGTAATTCCACCCTCATTAGTCTCTAGACTCAGGGGTGGCAAACAGTGCAAATTTCCTGTCAATTATGTGTCCATACTTACTGTAGTCTCTCAAATAGGCTATTTCATGCAGTTTCTAGGCTTAAATGGAGTGCACCAAGTCACTCCACACTTTTTCATTGGCCGCGAGGTCATATGACGAACTGAGTATATACGGACTCCACATTTTCCATGGGCAGTGGTTTCCTAATACAAAACAAATATAGAGAGGTTGAGCAGTCCTGGCTAGGTGCAGGACAGCAACATTAGACAATGTATGGAAGGATGAGTCGACCAGATCTTGAGTCGACCTCATGCAGGTTAAATGAGTCATGTCTGACATATCCGGCTCAGACCGGTAAAGAATTGTGTAATATCCCTAATAAGCAGTGAGGTGAGGAACACAAAAATTTTGGACAGCCCATCAAGTTGTGGGCCATATAAGTATTGGGAGTGGAATACCCACCCGCCTCCCTGAGGTGAGGAACACAAAAATTGGTGTTATTATGGGTTAAAAGTGAGTTAATGAATTGATCATTTCTCCAGGCTAATATAGCCATCCCACCACAAGGATAGCTCTGGTAGTCTATCTCAATTGTAATAGGGGGTCAGGTAAGTATGAACGAATAAGAATTCAAGATTACCCGGTAGTCGGGATTCTTGAAGTGAAATACTTACCTGACCCCCAGCCTTTCCCCACCCTTCCACCCATATTTAGCCTGGGACAGCGAAGGACTTATGGTTTTTGCTTAATGCGGAACTGAAGAGCTGGGGTGAGGGCCCACGTGACGATGGGCTTGGTTGAGTCCATTTTATTTTGTGGGCAGTGAATAGGGGACGAAGGTGGTAGGAGATCTCAATTGTAATAGGGGGTCAGGTAAGTATTTCACTTCAAGAATCCCGACTACCGGGTAATCTTGAATTAAGTGAATATTTGTAAAACTTCATTACTCCAATTTCTCTTGTTAATTTGTTTATCAACTTCAAACACTTGCTTTGTTAGTCTGTTTTCATCCATGTAAACAAGTCTATTCCAAAGACGTAGTATTTCAATATGACGTCTAGTTTTTGAATCAATCCATCCCATATCGCCCTTTAAAGCATGTTTTGGGGTAAAACTATTCACACCTAGAAAAAATTGTATTGCCCTGTTTTGTATTGCTTCAGGTTTAGAAAAGTCTTTGTAGCCCCAAACTCCTGAACAATAAGCCATAATAGGAACAACACCTGGATCAAACAATTTACTAGCTGTATGTTTTAAATCCTAAACCTTTCAATTTGTAAACTTTGTTTTGGATACATCCAAGCGCTCTTCCAGCCGAGGTGGCAAGGGCAGTTGATGTAACATTATAATCAAGACATTCTTCTATGATTAGTCCCAGATATTTATAGCTTTTTACAATTTCAATTGATTCATTTCCATAGGTAAATTCACAGTTGCTAACATTTAGACCTTTATGTCTAAAGTGGACAATTTTTGTTTTACCAATATTAACCTTCATTTGCCATGTACTACACCACTAATACATTAAATCAATCATTTTCTGTAAATCATTTTCAGACTCAGCAATTAAGGCCAAGTCATCTGCATACATAAGAATACTTAATTTAACATTGTCTGTAACATTTACACCCATTTCTAAATTTTTAATATCTGGAGCTAAGTCATTGATATATATAAACCAAAAAGAGTAGGGGATAATGGATCACCTTTTTTAACCCCTGAACCTAGCTACTGGGTTGGTGTATATACATTTTATGGCGTTGAATAGTTTTCTACCAAACCCCTGTTTCCTGAGTTTGAAAAACAGTAGTTCACGATTAACTGAATCAAAAGCCTTTTGTAGGTCTATAAAGGCGACAAAAGTTGAGCGTTTTTTATTTATTCTATTTCGAATAGTACTAGATAAGCTATAAAGATGGTCTGAACAAGAGCGTTTTGGTCTAAAACCATTTTGTTCATCGACATATATATCATTAATTTCTGCTATTTGTAACAATCTGTTATTGATGATAGCTGAGAATAATTAAAAAATACATGACATTAGACTTATACCTCTGTATTGTAGTGGTATTCGTGGATCTATCATATTTGATTTTGGAATTGGTTTGATGATTGCCATATTCCACTAACTAGGCATGATGTTAGTAATGTATATTTTATTAAATAGAGATAAGAGTAATCCATTTGACAACCCATTTTTACCCTGGGTTCCCCCAGGGTAATTTTATCTAAAAACCAGTCTGAGAGATTTTTGGAAAAAAGTTTTCCCAGCCTTAATACAGGTGTGGATGTGGTCAAGTGGGCCATTTTGTGTTCATATAGAGGTGAACTAAAATGCGTTGTGGAATTGGGGATGGTTTGTTGTGTTTTTGTTTTTTTTTAAATTTGAAAAAAAATAATTTTTTTAAAAATTTTTAAAATTTTTTTTTTTTTTAGTAGTTTGTTGAGTAATAGATCGTTTGAGTCTTGAGGGGCTGTTTTCAAGCTGACTTTGCATTATAATGTCACCCAGGTGACGATCGTCCATGCGATTCAAGGAAGGCCTCTAATGCATTTGGCAATTGCTTTTTGCAGTGTATATATATATAATCAGAAGCAGTCTAACAACTTTAATGGCAATTCTGCAAGTTCTAAAGCGTTTTTTCACCCTCAGTTTACCAAATTGCCGTTGAGAAACAGCACTTGAAGTCAATCTGACAGGTGTCAAAGCTGATTGCACTTCGCTGTGCAGTGCTACTTTGATCTTGTATCCACGGATCTTATGCTTAATTGCTAATTCCCAACAGAACCCAGGGTTTGAATCCTCGGATTCTTGTTAAAAATTTCGTATGGTATGTTATCAACTCCCATGGATTTATTTAATTTTGACTTTTGAATCACTTTCTCTATCTCTCTAATCTCAATTAAGTTTTCTTTATCATAAATTATAGGTATTTCATTTTCATGATCTTGTAAATATTCAATACATTCGTTATAAAAATTTAAATCAAATGTATCTATATTTTATTTGCAGTCAGCTCCGAGTTATAAGGCCATTTTGCGAGCACATCATTACATAAGTTTATCTTATTAATCTTCAGCTGATCCATAGATGTCGCGTATCACCACGCTATGAAGTTCCAATAGTCTCCCAGCCGAAAATCCTTAAAAAATGCTCTGAATTGGATTCGCACGATTATCCATTCCTGTCAGTCTAATTAAACTGTGTTATAGACCTGGGAAAACCCAGCCCCATTGAAAATGTCCAGGCCGATCTTTTTGCGGAAAGAGTACTTATTATTCTGTTCGGCGACGCAGGAGAGCTACAAAAAGGAGAGAGTTCCACTATCGCGGCCTACGAGCAGGCATATTTGCATTGCCACTGTGAAACAAATTTGCAGAAGTCGTGAAAAAATCAGGACTATAAAATTGAAGTGGAGGCAACAGCAAAGAAGGACCTATTTCTAGCATTGTCTATTTTGTGAAACATTGATTTATCAGTTATCACACTTGTATTTTAACAAAATATAAGTTGGAGAATGAAGTGGCCAGCAAACACGATTAAGGGATTACGAACATTTCAAACAAATGGCAATTGGTTTTTAGTCAGAATCCATTTTGTTTTGAGTAAGATTTTTAGTGAAATTTCAAAAAATGAAAAGAGTGAATAACACATTCATATCTAGGAGACCTGAACATGAAGGAAGGACAGATGGTTGAGTTTTAACATTTCCTCAGAATTTCACTGGACTGAGAGCATTTGCATTTATAAGTTTAAGGTGTTAGTTTTTGCTGTTGAACAATGTTGAAGGTAAGAAAGTTTGAATACATCAGGAAAAGTGAGGTTTCTTTTTAATATAGTTTAATTTTTATTGGCCATAAGGTGTCTTGACCTGTCATTTTAGGCAATTTTGGTACAAATTTGAATAACTTTCTCAGATATATCCCATATTATTATGCTATTTTATGAAAAGTTGTTTCAGCCCTGAGTCTTCTTCTAGCTTAATGAAATTTAATCATTTTTAGATGTATCCACAGTTGAAATAAGATCGTAATTGTAGTTTCAAACCACACAAAGACTGTTTCAAAATTAGACTGTGAAGGTTCCACTTGGACAAGCCTTGACTTTGGCTGTGTTTCCATTTGAGTTGGAGTAAGCATAGGATGGTCCATACATCATAGTTTAGAAAGTTTTGAAAGTTGCTGGTGGGTGAATTTCTGGGACAAGTGTTCCTAGGAACATGCGCAGCGAATTTCAGGAAAAAAAAAAATAGATGTCTGATTTGGGGTTCTCAAACGCATTAAGGTGTTTTTATAACATAATTTTTTCACAAAAAAGCACATTTCCCCAAATACATAGCTCAACAGCTATTTATCCTAGTTCATGAATATTTTTCACATTACAGAAAACACCCACTATGAACTTTCAAAACTTTCTAAATTATGAACCAACCCAAAGGACATAAAAAAAAAAGAGAGAAATGTTTAAAATACCGAATAGGCCACAGTAACATTGTTCGAGAAATAAAATTCATTTAAATGAAGAACAAGTTGAGTATTTACAACTTGACCTAAATTTTGATTTTCTTACATAGAATCTCAAGTTCATTTCTTTGCTGTTGAAGTGTGATGTCAGAGATGACTATTCTGGAGCTAGCATTTATGTAAATTAACTACAAGCTGTGATGTCATTTAAACTGGGTCAGGTTCCCCCGGCTTCTAGCTAATGTGAATCCACCAAGACTGGGTGTCACAGTTTCAACACAGTGTCAGAGTTAAAATTGGGTCAGGAAAACCCCATGCAGGTCACACATCACAGCTTGTCAGTCAATGGGCTGTCAGAAGTACAAAACATCCCATAATCCATGTATTTATAAAAATTATCAAAGCCTTTTGTTTGCAGCGGGGTCCATTAAAGTTTAAAGTTGTGAAGTTGTAAGTTTGCAGATTAATCAAACAACTCTGTGGGGATTATAGCAGTAACTGTTGTCTACTGTGAATGCTTATGAACCTGCCATTTAGTCAGATTAGACTGGTGATTGCAAGTGATAGATCATTGGGGTTACACCAACAATCTTCCTTCAATATATCAATGTTGAAACTGTGTTGCGTAGTTTTACTGTCAGCCCATTGGCTGTCAAACTGTGATGGTGTGGTTGCAGGGGCTATCCCTAATAAAAGGCTTACTCTGACATGTTGTGTTGAAACTGTGACACTCAGTTTTGGCTGATTCTAGCCCTGGACCCCTCATTGGAAAATCGTGAGATTTGAAAGAGAATCAAGATATCTAAAAATATATGTAAAGCATGCTCATTTCAATTAGACCACCTAAAAGTATATAAAAATAACTGAACACTCATGCTACGATCTCACGGCACGTTACGGAGCACTTTAGGCGTCGGCGGGATGGTATTTCCTGGTAATTTGGATGAATTTGGGTGATCCGCCGTCGACTTTTCACTAGTTTTTGTTCCCCTCAGGGGTTCCTAGAAATGGAAAAACTGCGCCGTGGATGTCAAAAAAGATTCAACAGGTTCAAACTTTTTTTTCATGACGGCGGAACAGAGCCCAAAATTTTCTTGATTTTTGGATGTCCGGCGGGGATTTTTTCAGTGAGAACATGTCAAAAACATCTCCGGCGGGATATTAGGACATCCCCTGACCCCTGAGGGGACCTCTCCTGCCCCTGCGGGGACCTCTCCTGCCCCTGGGGGGACTTTTGCAGCCTCGCCAGCAGTTTTTGACATCCCGCCGACGGTTTTTTGACATCCCGCCGACAATCTTTGACATCCCACAGATAATTAGATCTTGCCCCCCAGGCATTTAGATCTTTCCCACAGGGATATGATGTTATCCCGCCGATTTACGATCTTATCCCACCGTGATATGCTTTTAATTAATTATATAATGGTTTTATAAGCATTGTATGTCGCCGGGATGGTCATTTTTTTCCTAGAATTCAAATCAAGCTACCCCTCAGTGGTAAAAAAGTTCTCCGTAACGTGCCGTGAGAACTAGGCATCACCCTGTGAAGTCCAAGAAATGATTTTTTTCTTTATACATTGAACAAATGGCGTCTTCCCATTGGGTGAGAGAGAGTGATAACAAACATTTATGATGTCATCGGTCGTTTAAGTGACATCACAATGGTGACATCACACTCCAAAGTGAGGCTGATGGCTTTCTCTCAATTTTTTTTGACATTTCTCTAATTTAAAAGTCATTTTTACCTTGCCAATCTTTGCGAAAATGCTACCAAAACTAGTGCCGTCATTAGTAAAGTATGTGGGCTGCTCAAATCCAAAATTTCATAAAATTCTGATAAGAATTGTTTAATCTAGACCACTTCTCCCGATACCATGTCAAAATCTCAAGATTTTGAATGGGACGACCCATGACCCATGCTACGCATGGGTCCCAGGGCTAGGCTGATTCACATTGCCAGAAGCCAGGGAACCTAACCCAGTTTAAAATGACATCACAGCTTGTAGTTAATTTACATATATATATATTGCAATGCTAGAAAGTAGAGTCATCTCTGACATCACATTCAATAGCATTGAAGAGAGTTGAGATTCCGCGTAAATATGACGAGGACTGTGAAACACAAGATATGTCAGCTGAACCAGTTTATGCAACCATCTCACTCAATCATTTTAGATGACTCAAAATTAAAATTTTACAGTGTTGTGTGTTACTTATAATGTGTATTTGGTCAACTGTTTGTTTTTATTGGGGCCTGAACTGGAGGTACTTTCTCCGTCGTAACTTGTCAATTGCTTTCTGTATAGCGGGCGTTAGTGGAACTCTCCTTTTTCCAGCTCTCCTGTGTTGACGAGCAAAATAAAACTATTTCCGGAAACATCAGCCTGGGAATTTACAATGGAGCAGGGGTTTCTAAGGTCCGTAACAAAGTCTAATCAGCCTGACAGTACCGGAATATGGTGGCAATCCATGCTAAACATTCCATTTAAGACTCGGCAATGCAAATCCGTAATGTTTTCAATGGATTAAAATGAAACCCCTCCCCCGCAGGGGGATAGGGGTTCTCTCTGTGAGTAAGACTCACAGGACCTACACTGTTGTAAAACAGTGCGTTTTACACAGCCATTCTCAGTTGCTTGCCAACTAGGACTGAAACAAATCCCAAACAATCACAAACACTTGAGGGGATCCCTCCCCAAGGGGAGGGGGCCCTCTGGTCATGTGACTTCCCTCTACATATACCTCTGGTCACATGCCTCTCATCACTTAGTAATGATGGAAGTGCGACATAGAGGGGAGGTGGGTGGGACACTCTGATGGTGTAGGTCCTGTGAGTCTTACTCACAGAGAGAACCCCTATCCCCCTGCGGGGGAGGGGTTTCACTCTATATCGTAAGACATCACAGGACCTACACTGTTGTAAAACAGTGCGTTTTACACAGCCAGATTCCCAACATGGAGGGGGGCAGTCAACTATCTCAGGATGCCGCAACCACCATTTCCACCGTAAATGTGGGGGCCAATCACAAAAGGGGCAACAGTGTACCACTGAGCCCGGTTTAGGCGCAAAGGATAACTTCATTGAGCTCCTGGCCTGTGGCCTATTCCAGCTCCATGCGATGCTTCCAAGTCTGGTATGCATTGATGGGCAGAAATGAGAGGCCTGGCAAGATAATCCACATTCCTTGTGGGATATCAGCAGCCAGGCCTAAGAAATATGCATGATGCAAATCCACAGCCGATTCAGCGAAGCACACGCTCTGGGGTAGCCATTAGACCTCTGGAGTCTCGGGACCCAGGAGTCCAGGAGACGCAGGAGAAGTCCAGCCATACGGCAACTTTTCCTGTCCGTGGTTGTCCTCAGTCTACACAGGCATGAACTCTTGTCAGCCTGTGGGAAGACACAAGATCAACGCCAGAAGGCGGATAAACAACCGGCAGAGGGGGCCACAAGGATTGGCCCCGTGACATCATATGTCATGGGCCATCCAGACTGAAGCAAGCACATAAAATGTGAAGGCTTAACAGGAGCTGTAAGTGCATCAGCATCCTCAAAGGTTGTAGCAACCCGAGGAGCAGCAAGCTCGACAACCGACAATGCTCTGCAAGGAACATCTCAACAGCATGAATCATGAGTGAGAAAGTTCAGCCGCACATGGCAGTATGTCAAGGTCAGAGCAACGAACCTTCAATCCAAAACTTGGAGGAGGTGGCTGGCTGAAGGCATACAAATGTGCAAGACATTGCAGACCCAGGGTAGGACTCATAGGGCTGCCATCTGAAGAGGCAGCAGAACCCGAGTTCCTAACATCTGTGGTGAGCTACACAAATTTCAACACACAGACCTTATGCATCCATGGCAGAAGGCATCTGGGTCACCTGGCCAAGCACCTCTGGGAAGGTAACTGGCAGAAGGCATAAAATTTGCAAGACATTGCAGACCCAGGTAGGACTCAAAGGCCTGCCATCTGAAGAGGCAGCAGAACCCGAGATCCTAACATCTGTGGTGAGCTACCTGAAGTGCAACACACAGATCTTCCGCATTCATGGCAGGAGGCATCTGGGTCACCTGGCCATTCACCTCTGGGGAGTGTCATCGGCATGACAGGGCTCATCCATATACCAGAGCTACACAGTAGCGTGCATGGCACATGGAAAGGGAGCCGTCCCCCCCCCCTTCATCAACAGAAACTGAAGACGTGGGGAGCATGTACAGAAGTGATGCTGCCTTAGTCATGGTGAAGATGATGGCATCTTACCAGACCCATTGGTCACAAGATCACTACAATGTATATCATTGAGGAGAGCCAACCCATTTTATGGGGCCTCCACGTGCGCTGCAGGGAGAAAAGTCACAGCCAAGGACAACTGGTACAAAGTGAGCAGTTGTTATGTTGGCGCAATAGGGAATGCAAAGTCAGCTGTGCAACTGGGCATTCGACCCACAGACTTTTTAACTCCACCAAATGCCAAGACCCTGTCTGGTGAGGGTATGGCAATGCTGCAGCATCAACTGGATTGCGCCTGCAGCAGGTAGCAATCAGACAGCTGAAGTGACCATGTGTCTCGGTTGGTCCCTGTGTCAGGGTCAACCATAACACTGAGCTGGTGATGGCGCTGTGATCGGCCTGCGTCAGGCGGAAAGCTGCAGCCTCCAAGGAACATGTTCGGTGCAGGTGACCGGAGTCCATAGCTTGTACATAGGCTACGACACTATGGTGGAGCCAAAGCCAGGAATCATGCATGTTCAGGCCAGGATACAACAGCTCAAATGTGACCAAGCATGTTCTTCCCGTCTACACAAGGTAGGGTAAGAACATCATGCCTCAGAATCCAAGCAAGGACACACCAACTCACAACATGAAGTGGAGTCAAATTCCTGGTGAAACACCAAGTGAAGTTCTCCATTCCGTGAAAGGAATTATCTGCAACACCTGTTAATCTCAGCCACTTGTATAAGGGGATAAAACAGGATTGGGCGGAAGGAGATCAGTGCCAAGAAACCGAATGGTTCCTGATGCAGTGAGGCCTGCCAAGCCCAGAAGTGCATTGGAGAATCATTCCTGCTTGGAGCATGTTAAGTTTATGCAACTTCAACATGTCTGATGAGCATGGGGCGTCATCTTAAGTCATGTCACGCAGACTTAGACAACCCAGCAATGTCCAGCTTATATGCAATATTCCTGACCCTATCACTGCCATAGCCTAAGGCCCGAAGAGACACCTCTTAAGCGTCCTGCGGGCCAACTGGAAGGTGAACCCGACCAAGCCATCAGTTTAAATGATGGCTGGGTTACCTCAGTGGCCAGGTGATTAGTCACAGGTATTGCAAGGCAGAATACAGGTCTGCCCTGTTATGTCAAGGGGACATTGTTTGAGCCAGTGGGTCAACTGAATGACTGAGCCTATTACAGGGCAAGTCATTGCAAGAGGGGACGCATGCTCCTGACAGACCCAAGGCCACACCACACAGACATGGGTGGATGAGCTGTACGCCAATGGAAGGGCCTCATGCCAAATGAAGGGCCATCCATTATAAGTGGGCTGCATGGTGTCCCAGCGACCCAAGTCTACACCGCAAACTGAAAGGGTGGACAAGGCTCTACTCCCTGAATGACCATTAGTGCTGCTGACCTGGTCACTTGGAGGGGAGATTTCTAACTGGGTCCTGGCAATACAAACAATGCAGTGCAGTATACTGCGCCAGGACAGCAAGAGCCCATCTCTACCAACAGATGTGGGAGAATTTAGCCTCTTTCCAGCTTCGTCCAACTCATTTGATGGAAAAATCTATGAGTCTGGAGAGGTTCCCCAGGGCCAATCCTCATCACCAGAAGGGAGAGGATGAAACAGGCCTGCAAGGAACGCTTCATCACAGGCAGCTCAGGACCTCCTGTGAAGGAAGTCTACTGAGGGTTAATGAGCACCCTGACATCTTGCAAAGTCAAAGGATGTGACTAGTACAAGGAAACATCTTTGCCAGGCGTGTTATATGGAGAGATGCTTACATCCCCCAGAAACACTGGAATGCTCACGGCCAAGACAGAGTTAGGGGAATACTACTCGGAAAGGTCATTCTGGGCTGTATTCATATCACTCGATGTCTTAGTGGCCTGTGGCTCTGTTAAGAGTCTGAACCAAGTCTAGGCAGCGATGGACCAGTTCGAGACATAGAGTCAAGCCTGTGAGGTGCCTGCAAGAGTCATAAATCATAACTAGGACAAGCAGACTGACATAAAATGGCAGCCAATACTAGGGATCATCTTGATGCAGCTCAGTTTGAGGCACAAGAGTGGATCGACCCATTAGTCCAGTTAGATTAAATATGACCCCGGTCTGAACCTTGCGCAGTCAGCAGCTTGCCATTGCAAGAGACCAGGCCCATCCTGTCAAAGGAAGTGGGCCGGTGCTACCTTGTGGTGCAGAGCCAAACAAGCTCTGGTGACATGACAGCGGGATTCAAAGGAACCCACTGGAGTCTCACATGGCAGAGGGACTGGCAGTTAAAGGTCTGACGCTAGTTGCAGGAAGCATCAAGGCATGACGGGACCAGTGCATGAACCATGCCAGTGTCAACCGAATGCCGATGCTGCTGAATGAAGAGGGAAACTCCATTGAGAGTGTTATAAACTCTCATGGATATCCCAAAAGGCTGAACACAGCATTCATTCAGGAATCACCTGGGGCTGGGCAAGAGCCCCGAGGTAAACCCATACCAGCTCCAAGACACATGGCGAGTCAATGAGTGTGATTTGAAACTCGAGACTCAACCAATGGTGCCAAGAGGCTAGCAGCCAAGCACTCTGGTGCTGGAGCCAAAGCTGGTGGGAGGCTGAAGCTATGCGAGGGTCATGCTGCATGGTACTTCCGTTTAGGGACCAAGGCAGGGTCAATCAAGTGACATTGATTACAGATGAGCTAGGTACTCAATTGAGGATCCTGAATAGATCGCATGAGTGACCTGATAGCTAAACTCTGGATTAGCACTCATCGTCAATCGCAAGCTCAGCATGGGACTTAGCCATGGAACAGTCTGGCAACCGCCGTGGCTTAGTCTACCAAATTCATGTACCCAGGGTCCAAAAGGAGAGGGGACTCAACTGAGGAGTCAACCCAGTGCTGTAACTCCCGGAAGAGTAATGCATTAAGGACACCCAACTCGCAATGGTCCGTTCGGCCAGGGTTGGTGTGGGTACATAGGTAAAGACAGGGATCACATCTTGGTCAACGCCGCTGAGGGGACCAAGGAAAGCTTCACCAAGGCTTACCCGGCATGGGGAACTCCTGGGAACTACACTGTATTTCCCGTAGGGTTCAACCCATGGCTAAATCCATGAGAGGAGATAGCCAAGTGTACACAGGCAGGCATGTTCACAACAGACACACAGACAGGTCTACAGAATGTAGTCTATCTGGCAATCAGTCAGTTCAGCAAAAATCAACACACTGTCTGAAAGTGTGGTTTTAAGCTGGGACTGATTAAATCAAGGTCCAAAGAAGAATAACCTCAATGGACACTTGCTGTCTGTTGTATCTCAATTCCTAATTATGGGGCTCAACTGTGATTTTGATCAAACAGGAGCTACACCACAGAGTGGAAGAGAAGACGACATGCAAATGCACAAAATGAGTCTACCTGTACAACAGACAGACTGACATACCCACATGAGTGCAGGCCATCAGAATGTCAGTCATCACAGCAAGTAATACAATGCAATGAAAGAAAACTTTCTGTATTATGCTGGAGACTAAATACAAAGATCCAGAGATTTGAAATCTCCATGGACAAGGTATTTTGTTGCAACTCAGTGCACAACTTTATTGCTCTATACTGTGATAGCATTCTATCCAACAGGAGCAGCAAAGTAGCTGAGTATAGTAGACTTAATGGAGACCGCCAGGTCACTGCGCGAAGCGCAGTGACCAGAGGTCTTCAAATGGTAGAAGACAGAGCTACCCACACAGGGATATACTAAGAAACTTTTTTGCATGCGCCAAACAAAAAAAGTGTGGGCGTTTATGTGACGTCATCAATAATTGGCCTTGATCTTGGTGTCAAGGCAACACCAAGGTAGGTGGCGTCATCAACAGACCCAGCCTCATTTTGATATTTGTGACGTTATCCTTGGCCAGGAGCACTTGCAATTTATAACGTCATGACAGCAGCAGAGCTTTCAGCAGTGCAAGTAGTGTCACAACTCACGATCACTAATTCACACCAACAATCTGTGGATTCAAGTGAGTCTTTTTACAGTTAAATTAGGTCTGGCAGACAAAGGTCTGGGCCACAGTGGCTCAACTACCATGGGGGCTGGGTAGGGCTGCCCTACGGGCCCCCACCCCTCAGGGGGCCCCCACCCCTCAAGGGAGGCCCCCACTCCCAAAGTGGGGTAAAAAAAATTAATAGCAAAAAAAAAAATTATTAAATTCCATTAGGGGTCAATCATGGATGAATTAGCATTGTATCTGCATTAATTTCTAAAGAAGTGACACGTCAAATATAAGACAACTAGGTAACCAAAAACAAGTGGGACCTGGGGCCCTTTAAATTATCTAATGTCGGTTTGATACAATTATAGAATATAATACATTATTGGTCCAAAAAATCTTGAATTCCTTTAGGGGCCCCCACAGATAAAAAAATATATAAGCTTTCTTTCAAAAGAAGGGACACATCAAACAAAAATTGAAAGAGGTGGCGCAGTGGCTCAACTACCTGAAAATTTTGGAATAGTTATGGGGCAACCCTGCAGTCTTTTAACATGAATGAGGGATTAGTGGGGGCCCTTTAAAGTAAGTCTATAAGTCAAGAAGGCAGAATTACATATCTTAAAAATGTTGGATTAGTTCGGGGGCCAACAGAATCTTTCACCAAGAATGAGGTATTAGTGGGAGCCCTTCAAAGTAGGTCCAAAAGTGAGGCAGGCAGAATTATGTGTCTGAAAAATGTTGGAACAGTTCGGGGGCCCCCAGAGTCTTTCAGCATGAATGAGGTATCAGTGGAGGCCCTTCAAAGTAAGTCCAAAAGTGAGGCGGGCAGAATTATGTCTCTGAAAAATGTTGGAACAGTTTGGGGGCCCCCAGAGTCTTTCAGCATGAAAGTGGCAGGGATGTTTAGTGTATAGATGGTGGTGAACTTATTAGGATGAAATGTTTAATAATCTTAGTATATGCTTTCGGAAGGTTGAAAAAAACCAGCCATTTCAGTATGTAAAATTGTCAATGAAATAAGACAATGTGGTAGTGGTTAGACAATATCTATATATTTATTTGTTTGTGTACATCTGACTGCTGTGCAAGGCCCTTCAATGGTGGACTAAAGTAACTTGAGATTGATACAATTTTAATTTGTACTGATAAGGTAATATTAAATAGGCTTAATAAACTGTGTCTGAGTCTTTTATGCTTTTCCAAGTGTAGGCACATTAGTGAAATCTGTGGGCTTTAATTGAGTACATACTTCTCAATCTACCCTGGTAGCCTACCTAATTTCACATAAATCAGACAGGCAATAGCCAAAATAGCCAATGATATATTTAGCTGAAACAAGAATAGAAGATTTGTCCAATAAACCAACATAAATTTTCAACCGATGACCAGCCCTATTAAATGACGTCCGATAGTGCGGGTAGGGGCCCCCAGCCTTCCTCTTCCTACGGGCCCCACAACCTCTAGTTGAGCCCCTGCTGGGCCATCGCCGTCTTTTCTTTTGGGTGATTTATGTGTTTGAAAAATATTTGAAAGATTGAAGGGTAGATTCGAAACTTACCTGAAAATGTAGGAAATTTAATTTCCTAAATTTTGGTATAATTTAGAAGCTGATGTGCATAATAAAAATAACGTTTCAGACACACGCACAGCTATTATATGTATAAGCATGAAAGTAATGGAATCACAGTTTCATAAATGTAAATAAAAAAGTAAACTAACAATTCACTCTGACAAAAAATTGGATCTTCCTGCGGTCTCTCTATGCTTTGGCATCATCATATTACTCAAGTTCTGGAGCTAAGCTTCAACTGCAAAAGCAGGAGCATTGAGGCAGAACGAGTAGATTAGCTCAACAGTGAATGAACAGAGTGAGCAGTGGAGCAGAACTACAGCAGCAAAATAACTGAAAACTGCAACCACAAATAATGTGGGAGAAATCAGAAATTAGCTGGACTGAGGCCATGCACAGCATTGCCTTGGTTCTGAAAGATCACAGCCTCTGGTCTTACACCCAAATGCCAAAGGTGGATCAATGCTCCAGTCCTGTAGATGTTGTCAGTAGCACTGAAATAAAAAAAGTGATGAGAGGCATGTGACCAGAGGTATATGTAGAGGGAAGTCACATGACCAGAGGGCCCCCTCCCCTTGGGGAGGGATCCCCTCAAGTGTTTGTGATTGTTTGGGATTTGTTTCAGTCCTAGTTGGCAAGCAACTGAGAATGGCTGTGTAAAACGCACTGTTTTACAACAGTGTAGGTCCTGTGATGTCTTACGATATAGAGGTGCCCTGGGGCCTGGAATGCCAGCTTCACTGACTCAGCAATGGTACAAAATGGCAGCTTGTTCCCGGAAATAGTTTTATTCTGCTCGTCAACACAGGAGAGCTGGAAAAAGGAGAGTTCCACTATCATGGCCTATTTTCTTATTTCCATCAAGATGAGGAACCTAGTTGTGTGCCTGGTCTTGATTTGCCTTGTTTTCATCTCTTTGGCTGAGGAGAATGACCAGGACGATTGAGTTTCCTTTAAGGTATAACATAAAGTGTTAGTTTTGTCAATAAGGCCGGTCTGACTTTTCTAAATTTCAGCTTCTCGGATCGACCGACCCAACAGATTTCCTGCCTACGGAAAAAAAACATTGGGCATTCCCACAATTTTTATCAAATTGACATTATAAAAATTTTAGATTTAGCCTTTTTTTTCGTCCTGCCGACCTACCTTAGAAAAAGAGCCTTAAGAAGATCCAAGAAGCTAAAGAACAATTATGCGTGGCCTAAAACTTGTGTACAATGGTCCCTGCATAATGAGACCACCCGTCTGTGGTCGTGAAGCGGTGGTCGCGGGGTTGTGGTCTCTGGTTTGGGTGCAAAATGCACTAAAAATACTACATAGTGCGGGAGGAATTTGTAATGCTTAAATAGTTAAAAAGGCCTGACTTGACTCTACTTATATAATGTGGTGAAACAAATGTTTACCTACTTAAACATCCGAGACGTTTTTGTAAAAAGGAGCTAAAGGGCTTCTCCCGCATTACCCATCGGGAAAGGCGCACGGCTTTGGTTGTCTTTTTGGTAAGCACATTTTGCTTCAAACGCCGGCTCAAGTTAGGTATCCAACTATTAGTGACCTCCCTGGACTGAATAAGTGGCAGAATTGGTTGAAAAGGTGTGAACAACTGTGAATAAGCCAATCCTGTGGCTTATTCAGTCCAGGGAGGTCACTAACAGTTGGATACTTAACTTGAGCCGCTTTCAATAATTATTTGATTGTCCTAATGTATAGCCTCCATGCCTGAATTTTTTAATGTCAATCACATTTTTTTGGGAAGTTCGGCAATAGGGATGTCATCGAAAACTAAATTTTTCTGATCTGATAATCAGCAAAAACTTGTCCGATGCATCGAATGTATTGAAACATTTTCACCCAGCCGAAAAACGGCGAAGTCCAGGATTTATTTTTGAGTTTGCAAAAAAATCGTAAGAGTTCCGAAATTTATCACCCACAACTGCAACATTGAATCTCGTGGTCTCGTTTGCGAGATTTCAGACGAGAACAGAGCACCGATGGCGTGGTTTTGATGTAAGTAACGTGGATTCTATTGGATTTCAAATAACCCGATGAATCTATTTTGGCTATGTTATAATGACAGTCCTAATGGGCAATTGTTCCCCTCCTTGTCCCATCTCCGATATACTATGCCTTTCCTGGATATTATTATGATACTACCAAAATCTTCGGATACAAAGCTTGTGTTTATCTTTTTCTTTTTAATCTCCGTCATGAGATAAATTTGAGTTTAATCTTCGATTTCAGCATGGGTGAAGAAAGACTGCAGGTGCAGAGATAACAGTTGCGAATGTTTCTGCAGAAAGGGATTTATCCATGTTATATGTTAACGCAAGTTCTTCTAGCCTATCTCCTAATATAATAAATTGTTTGGAGACTCATTTTGCCTCTGCTAGGCCACACCGGTGCTGATGGGGCGTAAAACACAAACTCACTCACTCACTTGGAGACTCATTTAGACTCAAGACTCAAGACTCAAGACACATTTATTCGCCTATGAAATACAAGTCCGTTTTTTAAAAGGTAAACACTTTTTATTAATAGGCAGGAGATCACTCTAAGACAAAAATATTGTCGCTGACGAGTGACCACCCGGAGTGGAATTGACTGCTGAGAGAACCATGCATACCATTATACAATTTTTATAAAATTCTAGGCTGTATGAGATGTTATTGTTATTATTAAAATTGATTGAGGAGCAAATTGAGAATAATATATAATTAATGATGACAATAATTAGTTATAGCAAAATTTCATAAACATCTTAGGATGTTCGAGCATCCACAATATCAAAGAACACTTTTTTTTTTTCTCATTCTCTTTCTTTTAGCATAAACATAGAAGTACTTCAAATGTAATTAAAAAGCAAAAAAAACCAAGTATATCATCTGGTATTTTTGAGGCGTAATAAGACCAATATATATGTAATAAGCATCCTTAGAATCAATTTGCACATATCACAAGTAACTTGGGATGAAACTCACATGCATATTTCAAAAACATCTTTCAATGAAACTCACATGCATATTTCAAAAGTATAGTTGTTTGAAGCTCACTGGTCAGTTCAACGACTCTATAAGACCATAATAATATCATAATCATCCTTAGAATCAGTTTGCACATATCAAAAGAAAGTTTGGATGAAAATCACATGCATATTTCAAAAGCGCCATTTAATGATACTCACATGCATATTTCAAAGTATAATTATGAGAAACTCACTTGGTAATGTCAGAGGCATTGTAAGACCAATATCTATCAGAAATGCCTTTAAAATCGAAATGCACCATAGGCCTATATCGATCACAGGAAGCTTGAGCACATGCAAAAATTCCAGAAGCACCATTCAATGAATCCCTCAACTAATAATATAACATTTTTTATTATTTGGTACAAATATAGCAGTTTTGAATGGTACATAAAACTTCATACCTTCCCAGCATGTGGGTTTTCACATATTTAGAAAAGCCAAAATAACTGTGTGTACGTATCTTCTCCTTGATTTCTGGAGGACAGTTATTTGAAATGTCTGGGAGTCTGTACCGAATGCTATTTTTCACCAGTGCGTGTTTGCTAAGTGGGACTCTATAGTTGGCAGCATTTCTTGTTCCATAATTGTGAATATCAGTGTGTCGCACTAACATGTCTCCACCAAGAAAATACTGATGAAGCATGTTATTTTCCAATTTATATAGGAACTTTAGTTCTTGCAGTTTAACAATATCATCGATTTTGAGTAAGTTCAATTTTTTGAAAATCGGGTCAGTATGTGCGTTATATTTTTCAGCAGCAATAGTTCTAATAGCTTTCTTTTGCAGTTTAAACAACTTGTGTGAGCAAGAACCCCAAACGAGTGAGCCATAATTGTAGTATGGAAGAATAAGAGCGTCATATATAGTTTTTAAAACTTGTGTCGGTAACAAATGTTTTAATTTAGTCATTAGCCTATACCAATGGTACGGGAAATCTTTTTAGATATTTTCAGTAGATCAGGTTTCCAGGAAATGCTCTGATCAAAAATTATGCCCAGGTAGTTAAACTCTTTCACAAAATCAATGTTAGCTGAATCCATTTTGATACAGCAATTTTCAACTTTCTTCTGTGGTTTGTGAAAAAGCATTGCCTTGGATTTGTTTGCATTAACAGATAGCTTATTGGCTTTGAACCAAGTATTGATAATTTCTAATTCATTGTTGATATTCCCTTCCAATTCAGTTCTTTCATGCCCAAAAGCTTCCAAGACTGCAAAAAGTGAGGTATCATCCGCATATATAACAGGTTTAAAGATCGTACAAACATTTCTTAAGTCATTGAGATAAATTATAAAGAGCAATGGCCCAAGAATTGACCCTTGGGGTACTCCAGTCTTTATGGGTAACATATCGGAAATAGTATCATCAAACATGACATATTGTTTGCGATTGCACAAATAATTATTCATAAGCTTCAAAGACTTTCCAGAAATCCCATAGTTTTTGAGTTTCTTTATCAGGATTTGGTGGTCCAGTGTGTCAAAGGCCTTTGAGAGGTCTAAGTAAACATTGATTGGAACCTCATTTTTATCCATAGCCTGTGTAATACGATCTATTGTTTCAAGAGAAGCAAACTCAGTAGAATGCCTTTTTCGAAATCCATACTGATTTTCATAAAACAATTCATTGGAGTCAAAATACTCATAGAGCTGGTTATGAATAACTCTCTCAAAGACCTTTGACACACTAGACAATATTGACACAGGACGATAATTTCCTAATATGCTGGAATCATCCTTTTTGTGTATTGGTAAGACCTTGGCTACTTTTAGAGCATCAGGAAAAGTGCCAGAATTTAGGCATTGATTAATAATCAGGGTGAGAAAAGGTGATATTTCATTCTTCATGAACTTAAGGAGCTTATTGGATATACGGTCTATACCAGAGCTAGTTTTCGGTTTGAGTTCATCAATAATTTTTCTGATGGCATTATCTAATATGAGATTAAAGATTTATGACTTAAAAATATATACTCACATTTTGTTTTTTAACTTTTGGACAAAAACTTATTTGTGCAATGACGTATTACTATGGTTGTGGTTTTCGGGAAACATTGAACATCACACTTGTGATCCAACACAAAGAGAGTATATGATAAGGTGGCTGAGCTAACCTATCAAGGGATTATGAAAATGTCGTCAAACATCACACTGTATTGGAAAATCTTTTTTTACTTTTCATAAAAAAGAAAGTCAAGTTTCAAAAATTGAAATGTATAAATCGCATGTATGCATACTTTGTAGACCTATACTTGGCAGAGCTGTAGTTGGGTAGTAATATCTCGGGAGAAGATTCCCCTTCCAAGGTGAGATGACTGCAACTAATGAATTCAGTATAACTGTCAGCTGATGAGTTTACAAGAAGAAAGCATTGGAAGATAGGGTCAGCAATCAGTTTTCTTTTGCTATAGACAAGCTTCATATTTACATTTCAGACTCTTTTTTATGTGTCTTTGTTCAGAAGGAGGATTTTATAACTATTAGATGATCTGTTGAGCCAGATCAAGTTAGCTGGTGTTTGATGTGGACAAGCTCTAGCAATGGTTCAACTAGAGTTACAGTCCTCGTCATTTTTACATGTAATCTCAAGTTCTTTCTATGGTGTTAAAGTGTCACATCAGTCTAATCTTACTAAATGGCAGCTTCCTAAGCATTCAAAGTAGATAGCTGGTATAATACCCACAGAGTAGAAAACTGTTATAATCCCCATAGAGTCGTTTGATTAATCTGCAAACTTTTGACTTTACAATGTCAACCTTTAATGGACATAAGGCTTCGACAGTTTTTTTAAACACATGGATTTATCTAATAATATATATTTGTTTTGGCAGCCCATTGTATGGGTTTTTCCAGACCCAATTTTCACTCTGACATTGAGCAATAATTTGATCTGTTTTGGACAGATCACCAGATCAGGTCGCACAACAGCTGTCCATATTACTACGCCAAACTACTTACACAAAGCATGGTTGCTGGCAAATATCCAGTCCACTGCTTTGAATGAAAATGTTTGGAAATCATGAGACAAAAAGAAAGTTTTGAAACTTTAGCATACACTTTGCCTGTGAAAGGGATGATTTTACTCATCAGAAGTTTGATGGTATTCAATCTACTTATGCCATTTAGTGCATGTTAAATTGTGGTCAGAAAAGGGTCCAAAAAGAATGCATTCTCACTTATTCACGTGTCCATACAAAGCCAATGTTTTTGCTTTGTGATATCAAAAAAGCTCAATTGTATTTATTCTGTTACTTTATGGAGATTTATTAACTAGGACAACAATATAATTCACAATTTCATAAAAGCAGTGTTACACTCTGAGCAAAATGTCTTGTCCATGCCACAAGTGGCCCCCTCTATACTGGCAATATATGTGAACTACAATGTATACATCCTCCATGATAAAAAATAGTTCCAACTTATTTTGGTATTTACAAGCTGTCTGCTTAAAATTGAAGCCAACCAAAGTCAGATCCCGGGGGGGGGGGGGGTACTTCGCGGACTTTTGCATACAGATGCGCCACGGCAATTTTCAAAACCAGAACCATTTTAATCCGGAAACTGCGCCAAAACCACAAACCATTTTAATCCTTCACTAAAATTTTTGGTAACCAATTTAATCTTCATGGTTTTTAAACCATTTTAATCCTCTTTTGAAGCCGATTCTTACGGTACCAAACATGTTGGGGTTGCGAAAACCAGAACCAAATTAATCAGAATTGTCAAAAAACCAAAACCATTTTAATTCAAGAAGGCCAAAAAACCTAAACCATCCAGCGGCGCCTCATTACACACCCTTATAGAGTGAGTACCCCCCCCCCCCAGGAGTCAGATTAGACACTTGCAGAGTTTTTGGAAATAAACTGGACCATCATTAAATGATGGAACTCTCCTGGTTTCTTCCACACTGTCCTGGTTTCTTCCAGAGATCGAAATTCTGTTGACCGCTCACAGGAGTCTGCGAATTTTGCACCCTAGGTGGCAGCAAATAGCGGTCAACTTGTAGACAGGTGATGCTCAGTTTTGGGGGATTCACATTGGTTAGGCTGGGGAATCTGACCCAGTTTAAAATGACATCACAGCTTCAACTCATTTTATAAACATATATTGCAATGCTAGAGGATAGATTTGTCTCTGACATCATACTTCAACAGCATAGAAAAAACTTGAGATTCCACGTAAAAATGACGAGGACTGTAACAACACAACCATGAATAACGAAACTGCTAATTCTCTGTGAAACCATGTCTGACGACATTGTTCCGGAAGACTGCATTCATTAAAAAAGATGAATAAAATAAAGAATTGGCAAATGTCTTATTTTCCTTTTGACCTATATTCAGATGAAACCCTTCACCTGTCATTTAACTCATTTTGTATTTTGTTGAAATTTGTTTTTCAAATTGTAATCAGGATGAGAAGCCTCGTACCCTGCCTGGTCTTGTGCCTAGTGTTCTTCTCTTTAGCCGAGGAGGATGAGAAGGACAAAGGAGATATGGTAAGAGCTTTCTTTACAGCCAGAAAATTCAATATGCGTAAAGAGTGGACTGTTGCACTGTGAAAATGGCACCTCGTGACTCATGATTTCTGATGAAGTGTCATTTTCTCTACTTTCAACATGGGGAAAAATAGAGGCCGTTTGATTTGTCATGATCAAGAAAAGGCCATTTGATTTGTCATAGCTGATTTTAGAGTCAAAATCAGAGGCATAATCCTTTCGTTTGCTTGTCACCAAGATGTGGGATTGGTTTCCTTGAAACAAATTAACATTGAAAGTACTGGGTATGATCATGACAAATCATCAACATGATGACACACAAAGTGCCATTTTCATAGTTCAGCAGTCCACTCTTTTTGCATATCATTTTTTCTGGCTGTAAGTTATGGGTATTGCTTGTGTGGCAAGTTAAACATGCATGTATCTCCAATGTCTAATTTTGTCTGTGCTTGAGTGAATAGATGACAGAAATATAACATTATTGCAGGAGATTCGTTTATGATTATGATAGGGCCTATATCTGGAATGCCGGACTGATTTATGAAAAATATGCTGATATAGTGCTGGTCATTGACCTTTTTGTGTGTGAATTCCTGTTTTTATTCTTCAGTTACTTATTTGTTCAATTACGTTTCAAAAGGTTTATGTAAATTTGACTTAGTACCAAATTAAATGACCTGTACTAAATGCCTATAATAATATAAAATGTGATTGTGAATATGCGTGGAACTGGGTGCACTGATATTTGCTGCCCTCTGTTCATTTTCAGGTGACAACTGAAGATCCAGAAGCTGACAGGCCAACGGAGGAGTCTTCCAAAAGTAAGTTGAGAAGTTTCTTACCTTCAGCGAACAAATTTGGAAGAAGGTATTGTACTCATTTGGGTAAAATGTTGTCTGCCTGCTATCCGGGTGGTGGCAAAATTTAATTTTTATCATGTGATGGTTTTGTTTTGCGATTTCAGCCTCGCCGAGCAAAGGTTGTAATTGCCGCAACGAGTGCAGTTGCACAGGGGAGTGTTGTCAATGCAAATGCACAAGAAGAGGGCCGACGCCTTCTAGATGTTTTCGCAAATTCTTCTGTTCCATTTTTGGCTCTAAATAGCCCACACCGGTGCTGATGGGGCGTTAAAAAAAAACTCACTCACTCACTTCACTGTTACATTCAATCATGAATTATTTGGAAGTCACTTCTATAATGTAGTAACAGATTTAGGAATAAAATATATTTCAGCATCCATTCAGGCTTTGTTATTTAACTGTATGCAGGTGCATGTGTTCCAAGGTGAGATGACTGTTAGTGAGGCGAATGCATTAAACTCAGTATTGTAGTCTAATGTGTTTGTAAGATTTGCATGAGAAAAAAATGATATCAGAAAAGTCAGTTTTCTTTTGTTATGGACAGGCTTCTTACCCTGCTGGTTCTTAGATTCATTTATGCGTCTTTGTTTATAAGGAAGATCTTGTAACTTGCTCATAGATATGGAATACTTCAACATTCTCCATTGAAATTGACAAATTTAGCAACTTAGTCTGGTTACCCACGTTAAATAATGTCTACCTTTACCTTAATGTGTAGCTGGGATTCCTCCTGGATTGCCGTGGCTGTAAATCTGTTCTATACTGGAAGATGAGCTACATTTTGTGTTTTGTTTGTTGTTGAAAAATTAAGGATGAATTTGTTCAATTCAGAAATATCGAAAATCAAGACTTTCATACCATGGTGAATGAAGAAAAGTTTGTTCATCTTGTAAAATTGGAATATAAAAAGCTGTGCCTATATACATGGATGAAGATTGAAGCCTGGAATATTAGGAAAATTATATATATATTGTATCAAGAAGTTAATTAGTTTAATTATAAATTTTGTAAACAAATAGACCAATTTGAAACATTATACTTCATGAAGCCTTATTTATATAATTCACTGATGCTATAGGGTGGTTGATAAGTCCTTTTAAAAGGACTGGGTCATCTGAATTACTCTATCTGTTAAGATTTTATTACTTGTACATGTACCTACCACTGTAAGAATGAAATACAAACATACGTACATTCATACAGTTGCTATCACGCTTTACATTATATGATTTTTCATAGACATCCAGGGAAAATGTAGGAGCATTTAAATAGTTGCAACCTGGGAAAAAGTAAGAGTATTTAAAAAGTTTCAACCATGCAGGGAAAAAGTAAGAGCATTTAAAAACTTGCGACCAGGAAAAAAGTAAGCGTATTTAAAAAGTTTCAACCATGCAGGGAAAAAGTAAGAGCATTTAAAAACATGCGACCTGGAAAAAAGTAAGAGCATTTAAAAAGTTGCGACCAGAGCACTCATGCAAGAGAAAGGCCAAGCTCCACTCCCTTCACATGGAATTCGCATAAAGTACTATGTTCATGTTCTAGCAAGCTGCATAATAAAAATATTATGTGCAAGCACTTAAGCGGTGCATAATTTAGCATTCTATTCATACTACATTTCAGTTTATACCATTTGACACCTCTGTTGGCCAAAATTACATGCTAGTATTTCAGGGTTATGATTCCTATATTATTTGTTGTCCAAAAACAGAACCATTCCAATTTTTCCCATAACTTTTTTGGTGCACTGTATGTACAGCCCACACCTGTGCTGGTGCGGTGTAAAACACAAACTCACTCACTCACTTGGAAACTCATTTATCCATTATTTAGTATTAGATTATAGATTTATTAATCAATCCAGTTTTAACATTTTTGGACATCCTGTTTTTAACATTTTTGGACAAATACTTTTTTGCAATGATGCATTTCTATCTTTGTGGTTTTCGGGAAACATTGAGTTATCACAATTGTGATTTCAACACAATTAAAGTATCAGACAGCTAAGCCAAATCTATTCAGGGATTATGAAAATGTCGACAAACAAAACTTAGTATTGGAAAATGTTTTTTAAAGTTTCATAACAAAAGAAAGTCAAGTTAAAAAAATTGAAATGTTTAAATCGCACATGCTGTCTCTGTTCGGGACTGTCAAGTTGCAGCAGAATGCTGACAGTCCCTGGAAAATCGAATTGGGTCAACAATAATTTGATCTGTTTTGGACAGATCACCAGATCAGGTCGAACAACAGCTGTCCATATTACTACGCCAAACTACTTTCACAAAGCATGGTTGCTGACAAATATCCAGTCCACTGCTTTGAATGAAAATGTTTGGAAATCATGAGACAAAAAGAAAGTTTTGAAGCTTTAGCATACACTTTGCCTGTGAAAGGGATGATTTTGCTCATCAGAAGTTTGATGGTATTCAATCTACTTATGCCATTTAGTGCATGTTAAATTGTGGTCACAAAAGGGTCCAAAAAGAATGCATTCTCACTTATTCACATGTCCATACAAAGCCGATGTTTTTGCTTTGTGATATCAAAAATGCTCAATTGTATTTATTCTGTTACTTTATGGAGATTTATTAACTAGGACAACAATATAATTCACAATTTCATAAAAGCTGTGTTACACTCAGCAAAATGTCTTGTCCATGCCACAAGTGGCCCCCTCTATACTGGCAATATATGTGAACTACAATGTATACATCCTCCATGATAGAAAATAGTTCCAAGTTATTTTGGTATTTACAAGCTGTTTGCTTAAAATTGAAGCCAACCAAAGTCAGATTAGGCACTTGCAGAGTTTTTGGAAATAAACTAGACCATCACTAAATTTAGGAACTGTCCTGGTTTCTTCCACACTGTCCTGGTTTCTTCCACTGATTGGAATTCAGTTGACCGCTCACAGGAGCTCGCGAATTTTGCACCCTAGGTGGCAGTAAATGGCGGTCAACTTGTAGACAGTCGCACATGCATACTTTGGAAGCCTCTACTTGGCAGAGCTGTTGTTGGGTAGTAATATCTGGGGAGAAAATTCCACCTCCAAATTTCACGACATTCGGTTTCCATGGCAACAAATCAACAATTTATTTTTTCTTCTATGATCTGATTTTCTGGGGATCATTTGCAAATTACTTCAATATCAACCGACCCAAATATCATGTTTCTGTATAAAATCTTGCAAAAGTTATGACAGGTTGAACAGAACTTATGGAAAACCCAACGTAATGTACAAAAAGTCTGAAAAACACAGTTAAAGGAAATGTATTCAGTGTCAAGTTCATTAGTTTAAGAATTTGTGAAATGGCAGGGATTATTTTTAATAAGTTTCTTGTTCTGTATCATTGGTAAAAAATAAATTTTCAACGAACCCCGCTTTTGCAGCTGGACTAGTTTTCATTCATTACTGTGTACATTAGAAATAGCAGGAGTCTACCATGCTCTGTTATATATATTTATGCCAAAACCTCAGACTGTACCTGTCCCTCTGTGTATTAAGCCTCCACCGTCTTGCACAGCTCGCACAATATTCTGAGGGAGCTTCTTCTTCTTCTCATTGGACTCCCTTCTGTGTAAGGAGCCCCCCAAATGAAGGAACCTTATGATGTGGTGCTTTTTGTTTAAGCACCGGGGGCTAGGAAGCAGTCTGGTCTCAGACTGCCCAAACCTCATCATTTTTTATTACAAGCCTTGCTGAGGTCTGGCAAAAGTAAACACTTCCAGACAGCATGAAGATTGGTCCAATATCCAAATTAGCTCTAGTTTACCTTCAGCAAACAAATTTGGAAGAAGGTATTGTAATCACTTGGGTAAAAAGTTGTCTGCCTGCTATCCGGTTGATGGCAAAATTGGTTCTTCATCATGTGTTGTTCAAATTTATTTCAGCTTCGCCAAGCGAAGGTTGTAATTGCGCTGGCAAGTGCAGCTGCAGAGGGAAGTGTTGTCAATGCCACTGCACAAAACGGTTTTCTTCTAGGTGTTTCCGCAGGCTCTTGTGTTCCACTCATTCATAAATCTTTTGGTGGTCATTTCTAATCTATAATGAAGTAAGACATTTTTAAATAAAATAAATTTGATCATCTATTCAGGCTTCGTTTTGTAATTGTGTATGTTGGTGTGCATTAAAAAAATATAAAGAATGTATTCGTAACAATGTCGTATAACAAGGACACATTTTTAGCATTATAGATTTCGGGAAACATCAAGTTGTCATCGAAAACTAAATTTTTCTAATCTGATAATCAACAAAAACTTGTCCGATGCATCTTTTCACTCACCAGAAAAACGGCGAAGTCCAGGATTTATTTTTTAGTTTGCAAAAAATTCACATGCGTTCCGAATTTGTCACACGCGACTGCCAAATTTAATCTCGTGGTCTCGTTTGCTAGATTTCAGGTGAGAACAGAGCAGTGATGGCATGGTTTTGATGTAAGTAATGTGGATTCTATTGTATTTCAAATGCTGTGGAAATAATGTATTCGATACATGTGGTATTGTCTCAGTACATTATCGTAAAGGGAGAATAATCCGATGCATCTATTTTGGCTATATCAATGACTGTCCTTATGGGCAATTGTTCCCCTCCTTGTTGTGTAAGCCCAAAGCATACATAATAATCACTCACAAATATCCACAAATATCCACAAAAGGCAGTCATGAATTTGGCATAGTCTTTTGAGTCTTACCAGAGAGCCTATTTGAATATTAGCCTATTTGATATTAACCTCAATTTTCATTGGCTGTTGGATATCTGATTGGAATCTCATTGAATTGTCAGTTTGTCCAATGAGAATGCAGCTTAATATCCACTGGCCAATCATTGCTCAGTGGATATTAGGCTTGACTGTAATTGGCTGGGATATTTGGCCGGATTCTAATTGGACAGGATATTAGGTGGCTTTCTCATTGGACAAACTATTGACTACAGTGCCCCCTACTGTGGATATTAGTGTGGATTCTCATTGGTCAAGATATTACGTCGTATTCTCATTGGTCTGTTCACTATTATCCAAAGTTGGATATTTGTCAAAATCTACAACAGTAAAAAAGAGTTATTGTGAGAGACTTTGGCATGTATCCAACATACAAGATCTTTGCCAAAATCCACTATATTCGGGCGTGAGCAATAATGAGTGATTTATGCATGGGCCCAAAGGACCTATATTTTGCCCAAAGGCCTCGCAGATATTTTGAAGGATGCGATGACTTTGGGAAAGTCATGCCAAAAGGGGTTGTAATGCCAAAAGGCCCTATAGTTTGCCTAAAGACCCTATAATTTGCCAAAAGACCCTATATTTTGCCCAAAGGCCTAATATCCATGCCCAATAGGCCTATTGTGCACAATAGTGGATATTGGTGGTAACACTTGTCCCCTCTCTGATATACTAGATGCCTTTCCTTGATATTATTACGAAACAACCAAATTCTTCGGATACAAAGCTTGCATGTGTTTTTCTTTTGTTTTCAATTTTTATAATGAGATAAATTTGAGCTCATTCTTCGATTTCAGCTTGGGTGAAGTTCTTCTTCTAATAAATTGTTTGGAGACTCATTTTGCCTCCATATAGCTTTAGCCATTATCTACTATTAGATTAAATAAATAAATTTATATACTCGCATCATGTTTTTAACATTGTTGGGCAAAAACTTATTTGTACAATGACGTATTACTATCGTTATGGTTTTCGGGAAACATTGAATCATCACACTTGTGATTCAACACAATAAGAGTACATAATAAGGTGGCTGAGCTAATACTATTAAGGGATTATGAAAATGTCAACAAACATCACACGGTATTGCAAAATGTTTTTTACTTTCATAAAAAAGAAAGTTTCAAAAATTGAAATGTATAAATCGCATATGCATGCTTTGGAGGCCTATACTTGGAAGAGCTGTAGTTGGGTAGTAATATCTCGGGAGAAGATTCCCCTTCCAAGGTGAGATGACTGCTAGTATTGAATTCAGTATAACTGTCAGCTGCTATAGACAGGCTTCATATTTACTCTTTTTTATGTGTCTTCAGTTTCAACTCAATGTCCGAGTTAGCATTTTATCACGGATAGCCCCTGCAACCACATCGTCACAGCTTGATAGCCAGTGGGCTGACAGAAAATATATGTATCATAGTTTCAACATTGATAGGCTGTCTACAAGTTGACCGCTATTTGCTGCCACCTAGGGTGCAAAATTCGCGAGCTCCTGTGAGCGGTCAACAGAATTTCTGGAAAAAACCAGGACTGTCTGGAAGAAACCAGGACAGTTCCATCATTTAGTGATGGTCTAGTTTATTTCCAAAAACTCTGTAAGCGTCTAATCTGACTTTGGTTGGCTTCAATTTTAAGCAGACAGCTTGTAAATACCAAAATAAGTTGGAACTATTTTTTATCATGGAGGAAGTATACATTGTAGCTCACATATAATGCCAGTATAGAGGGGGCCACTTGTGGCATGGTCAAGACATTTTGTTGAGTTTTACACAGCTTTTATGAAATTATAAATTATATTGTTGTCCTAGTTTATAAATCTCCACAAAGTAACAAAATAAATAGAAATGAGCATTATTGATATCACGAAGCAAAAACATTGGCTTTGTATGGACATATGAATAAGTGAGAGAGTATTATTTTTGGACACTTTTCTGACCACAATTTAACATGCACTAAATGGCATAAGTGGATTCAATACCATCAAACTTTTGATGAGTAAAATCATCCCTTTCACAGGCAAAGTTTATGCTAAAGTTTCAACACTTGCTTTTTGTCTCATGATTTCCAAACGTTTTCATTCAAAGCAGTGCACTGTGCACTAACGAGGGGGGTACCCTCGCCATCAGGGCAGCCATTACAACACTCGATTCAAAGTTGTTTCCTGTCATCCTGAGCTTAATTCATCAAATCCAAAGCCTATATTTATCAAGCATGTAGTTTTAATGCTAAACTAACAATCGGACATGCATTCCACATGAAACAGGTCACAGAATTATGAGATTTTGCTTTTGAAATACATCGTCAGGGCGAGGGTAACCAAAAAAGCTATCGAGGGTACCACCATTTCCAATAATTGTCATGGCGAGGGTACCACCTGACATGACAGTAACAGTTATGGATTTTTACTTTGCTTGCTGTTGTCACAAAAGCAATGGTGAAGTTAGATTTACATGATAAATCTATCTATCTATCTGTCTATCTCTCAATGAAAGAAGGACTGCTCTTTGCCTGATAACAGTGGTCCCTGCCTAGCTGTCCTGTTAACATAAACCTATTAAAAAGTCCTATCATAATCATTTCAAATTCACTCTGACGTCTCCGCTTGGTGAATAGCCTATCTACACTGCATTCCCAATTATTATGAAAGAAAATTTTCTCCTATATGAATAGCACTGTAAAATCAAGTGAACAAAATAAAGTTACATGTACTTTCTAATAGTCTCTGTAGCAGGTTGGGTTAGTCCGGTGGCCTAGGGAAAATTTTTAGCTGAATCGTTGCAGGAGTGATAAAAATAACAAACTTTACATGGATGTTGTATATGGGTCAGTACTATCAATTTTAGATGGGGAGCCCTGACGAAATACCTCTTTGAAGGCTTTCAGCTACATAAATGTTATCCGAAAATTCATTAGTATTTTTTTGTGTTCTGATTTATAAGTGTTCAAGCGTGGTTTTGAAACTTCACAGGTCAATTGACCAATTGATTGGATTATTGTAAAATTAAAAGGCAATTGGCATGGTACAACTGCTTGCTGTTATGCAGGCGATGTTTGCTATTGTGTGCATTTTGTCTACGCTAAAGTAAAGTAAAGTAAAGTAAAGTAAAGTAAATATCTATTTATAGTCAGGTTACATGTATAAAACAGTTAACATAAGCAAAAAATGCTTTTTACCGACAAATGATACAATAGATGAGGGATGAAATATTTACAATGAAAATATGATTAAAAGCATAAAATCTTCAGAATGAGTCTATAAAATCGTTAATATTGTATATAATCACCTTCTTAAAATCGCACAATTTAAGCAAAAGCCACAGTTACAACTAACTCCCTGCCATGTAATTATATTTTTCTTAAAGACTTTTATATCACATCTATTTTTAATCATAGACGGTAATGAATTCCACAAAGAAGCACCTTGGTTAGCCAGAGAGTTTCTTCCATACTTTTCACTTATAACACTATGCACATATATTGTGTATCTATGTATTATCTAGTATAAATTAACCCAAAAGCATTCACAGGAAAAAATGAAACATGTTTAATTATTTTTTAAAAAACCTGGTATGGGGTAGGTATGTTTATTGACCAGTGGTCCAAAATGTTTCCACGGATGTGACCAATACAAGTGTACACATTATAACATTTTAAAATATATCACAAAAAGAGAGTCAAGATTTCATGCAAAGCCCAGGCTTTACCTGGAATGTCACAATTGAAAATATCAGCACAGTCAAAATACATAGCTGTTGATGCCTGCTGATGCTTGCTGATTCATCATGTGCAATTTTATATGCCTTCTCAATAAATTGCAGAAAATCTCACTGTGGATGGTACTGCTTAGGACAATGGTGTTCTGGATGACTTATTTTTTCATGGAAAAAAATAGCTTTATTCTTCCCTGATTCCGACTTCAGATTCCAATTCATTAACTTACGTTTAAGTAGATTTTTTTTTTTTTCAGATTTTTTTTTTTTGTAGCTCACATAACATATTGAGTATTTACACAGTATAATAAAGTAATGAAAAAAAGTAGAATGAGCTACAGGGACCCCTCTAAGGCAAGAAGCCGCTATCGAGGAGTAAGTATGCAGTTTACATTCCATAAAACAAAAATTGATAACATTGTCAGATCGGACACCCCAAAAAGGCGTAAATGGTTGTTTGGACATTGAAATATAAAATTTGATACTGAGTCTGTGCATGATTACGCTGAAGGCCAATGTTAAAATGTTCTATCCTAGGTTTATTGTTTAGTGAATGTGACAAATATTGACTGATTCCTTTATGGACAGGGTATATAGCAATTGTTTTCTTGATTGTGAATTCCTGATTGAGGGCTGCACTTACCTCATCTATCTATCTATCTATCTGGTAATTTCTTTGATTCATTGCTTTTTCTTCCAAGACTGTTTGCTCAAATACTCTTGGATTGCGTTACCCTCGCCACTTTCTTTTTGGTTGGTACCCTCGCCAACCGGAAGTGACCCTCGCCCAAATCTTACAGTACCCTCGCCACTTCCGGGCTGGTACCCTCGCCAATTGTGTTGGTACCCTCGCCAAAAAGTGCTGGTACCCTCGCCAAAATGCTGGTACCCTCGCCCTGCCATTTTTCATATTTTGTGGTACCCTCGCCTCGGGTGATTTCTAACTTCATGAATAACTTAAGTTACCTTGCAAGTTAGAGTCTGGCACCTGACAATGATTCATTCCACAAACCCTTTAACCTATCTTGACAATTTGAAGACCACATTCCCCCTAAATTGTTTGCAGTTTCACTTTGAAATAACGAATCAGCATTTGTAATGGCTACCCTGATGGCGAGGGTACCCCCCTCGTTAGTGCACAGTGCAGTGGACTGGATCTTTGCCAGCAACCATGCTTTGTGAAAGTAGTTTGGCGTAGTAATATGGACAGCTGTTGTGTGACATGATCATGTGATCTGTCCAAAACAGATCAAATTATTGTTGATCCAATTCGTTTTCCAGGGACTGTCCACATTCTGCAGCCACTTGTCAGTCCCGAACAGAGACAGATTAATAGGTACACGTGTGTTGAAGGAAGCATTAAATTTGAAACCTAAGGGCGGGGTACTAAAAATCCGCATGAAACTCAAAAGGGGTATCAATTTTTGACGGGAAGTTCCAGCAAAACTCCCACCCCCCCAGTCATAAATTCTGAACGGTCCCTAATACCCACAGAGTAGACAACTGTTATAATCCTGACAGAGCCATTTGATTAATCTGCAAATTTGTGACTTTACAATTTCAACCTTTAATGGACCTTGCTATAAATTTATAACACATTGATTATGTAAGGTACATTTATTCTTGCAGTCCATTGCATGGGTTTTTCCAGACCCAATTTTCACTTTGACATTGAGTTGAAACTGTGATGCTCAGTTTTGGGGGATCCACATTGGCTAGAAGCTGGGGAATCCGACCCAGTTTAAAATGACATCACAGCTTCAACTCATTTTACATATATTGCAATGCTAGATGTCTCTGACATCATACTTCAACAGCATAGAAAGAACTTGAGAATGGTGAGGACTGTAACATCACAACCATGAATAACGAAACTGTTAATTCTCTATGAAACCATGCTTGACGACATTGTTCCAGGAGACTGCATTCATTAAAAAATACGAATAAAATAAAGCATTAGCAAACGTCTTATTCTCCTTTTTGTTTGAGCTATATTCAGATAGGTCCCTGCATTCATTAAAAAAGATGAATACAATAAAGAATCAGCAAATGTCTTATTCTACTTTTTGTTTGAGCTATATTCAGATAAGTCCCTGCATTAAAAAAGATTAATAAAATAAAGAATTGGCAAATGTCTTATTCTCCTTTTTGTTTGACCTATATTAAGATAAGTCCCTGCATTCATTAAAAAAGATGAATAAATATGAAGAAACTCTTTCAATTCTCTATGAGACCATGCATGACAACTTTGTTCCCGAAGACTGCATTCATTAAAAAAATGATGAATAAAATAAAGAATTGGCAAACGTCCTATTCTCCTTTTTGTTTGACCTATATTCAGATAAGACCCTTCCCCTGTCATATTACTCATTTAATATTTTCTTGAAATTTGTTTTTCAAATTGTAATCCGGATGAGGAGCCTCGTACTGTGCCTGGTCTTCATGTGCCTTGTGTTCCTGTCTTTGGCCGAGGAGAATGAGAAAGACAAGGGAGATCTGGTAAGTGCTTTCTTTACAGCCAGGGAATTCAATATGCAAAAAGAGAGGACTGTTGCACTGTGAAAATGGCACCTCGTGACTCATGATTGCTGATGAAGTGTCATCTTCAGAATCTCTGCATTCAACATGGGAAACATAGATGCTGTTTTATTAGTCATGATCAAGAGAAGGCCATTTGATTTGTCATAGCTGATTTTAGTCACCAAGAGGAAGTGGATTAGTTTCCTTAAAACAAATTAACATTGAAAGTATTGGGTATGATCATGACAAGTCATCAGTATGATGACACACAAAGTGCCATTTTCATAGTGCAGCAGTCCACTCTTTTTGCATATCATTTTTCCAGGCTGTAAGGTATGGGTAGTGCTTGTGTGGCCAGTTGAACACGCCTATATTTTCAATGTCTAATTTTGTCTGTGCTTGAGTGAAAGCTGTTGTATAAATGAAAAAGGATATTTCTAGCGTCTGGCAAACCCCAGTAAGTCCATCTCTTACTGCAAGGACTGGAACTTAGAAGTCAATTTTCTCAGAAAACTCCCAAATGTGACTTACTATGTTTTCCCTTAGGACGCTAGATTATTGTTGCAGGAAATTTGTTTATGATAGTGCCTATATCTGAAATGCTGGACTGTGATTTATTTCATTTTGCGAGTTAATTCCTGCTTAATTTCTTTCAGTTACTTTTTTTTGCAATTATATTTCAAAAGGATTATGCAATTTTTTTTTTCTTTTTATGTTATTCACTCATAAGCATGGAACTGGGTTCACTGATTTTTGCCACCCTCTGTTCATTTTCAGGCGACAACTGCAGATCCTCTTCAAGCTGACAGACCAATGAAGGAGTCTTCCAAAAGTAAGTTGAGAAGTCTTTTTACCTTCAGCGAACAAATTCGGAAGAAGGTATTGTAATCACTTGGGTAATACGTTGTCTTCCTGCTATCTAGTTGATGGCAAAATTTAATCTTCATCATTTGTTGTTTTTTTTTCGATTTCAGTTTCGCCTAGCAAAGGTTGTAATTGCGGTAACAAGTGCAGTTGCAGAGGGGAGTGTTGTCGATGCAAATGCAGAAAAGGGCCGATGCCTTCTCAATGTCATCGCAGACTCGTGTGTTACATTCAATCATAAATTATATGGCGGTCACTTCTATAATGTAGTAACCGATTTATGAATAAAAAATATGTGATCATCTATTCAGGCTTGTTATGTAATTGTTTACATGTATGTCGGTATGCAGCTAAAAATTATAATGAATGAATTCGTAACGATGTTGTGTAACAATGACACATTGCTAGCATTATAGATTTCGGGAAACATCGAGTTTCACAGTTGTTTCAACATAACAGAAGTATAAGGTGGCTGAACAATTGAAAATGTATAAATCGCATATGCATACTTTGTAGGCCTATACTTGGCAGAGCTGTGGTTGGGTAGTAATATCTGGGGAGAAAATTCCACCTCCAAGGTAGGGTGACTGCAAGTATTGAATTCTGTAGGGGGAAAGGGACACAGTGAATCAGCAAAGTTTAGTTTTACCATATCTCAATTAGTTACAATTTCAGTCCCAAAATGAATGGCGTCAATGAAAGGTACAGATCTCCACTACACATGCACATTGTCAAAACAAAAACGCTGCTTTAGCTCTTCAAGATATTGAGTGAAAAGGGTCAAGTGATTCACTGTGCCCCGCCAATAAAGCCCTGGGGTACAATGAATCGGTGCTATTTTGTTTTTAAAAATTAAATACTCCATATATGTTTACAGTGACAGTATTATGACACAACATACCTAGGCATATTTCCTTTGAAGTACTGCCTTGTTGGACAAAAAAAATTAAATTTAGAAGTTCAGCACTCAAGACATTTGTAGTCGCTGGTGCGTAACCAAATTTTGGCTCAAAATCAGACTGTACTTCATACCGACAAAACTATTCATGCCTCATCAAATTTCTTTACAGATTCATTAAGGTGTCCCTCAAAGTAATCCTACAAATCTGACATTTCAGAAATACTGCTTATCAACATCCTGTGAAATCCACTGATTCACTGTGGCAAGTGATTCACCTTAACCCATTCCCCCTATAATTGTCAGCTATTTGCCGGAGGAAGGCATCGGAAGATATTGTCAGCAATCAGTTTTCTTTAGTTATAGACAGGCTTCATATATTTACATTTTAGACTCTTCTTTATGCGTCTTCATTTTACTGGTGACCAGATGACAGTTGGGATTTTACCCCTGTGACAAACAGACTTTTTTTTCAACAATTTTTTTTTCGCATGCTAGCAAGCAACAAACTTTTTTATCGGAATTTTAACATTACGGTACCGTAACAACAGTTCGAAATTTTTTTTTTTTTAATGCGCTGAACAAGCTTTTTTTTTCTGTGTTAAGTGGGAAACAAACTTTTTTTACCAACCCCCCCCAGGATCATCTTGTCGGTCCCTTACAGGGAAGATTTTGTAACTATCTGTTAATCTGTGGACCCAGCAATGGTTCAACTTGAGTTTACATTACAACCATGAATTTTTTTTGCAAGGACATCTCGGGAAAATATTCATGAAGAAACTTAATTCTCTATAGATAGGACTATTCATGATGTTCCAGAAAACTGCATTGATTAAAAACTCAAAGATGAATAAAAGGGAAACTTGGTGAATATTTCGTTTTCCTATTTGCATTTTCCTATTTGCGTGACCTATATTCAGATAAAACCCTTCCCCTGTTCTCTAGTAGGTATTAGTTGCAATTTGTTTTTCAAATTGTAATCAGGATGAGAAGCCACGTATTCTGCCTGGTCTTCATGTGCCTTGTATTTCTCTCTTTGGCCGAGGAGAATGAAAAGGACAAGGGAGATATGGTAAGAGCTTTCTTCTATTGAATCTTCATGGTATGAGATAGGCCCAATGCTTGTGTTGCCAGTTAAATGTGTGTATATTTTCAATGTAAAATTTCGGGGCAATGGAGATGTGGTAAGAGCTTTCTTTAAAGTTATTGTTTGTGTGGCTCGTTAAACGTATGCATATTTTCAATGTTGAATTTTTTCTGCACTTCAGTGATAGCTGTGGTATAGATGACAGAAGCAGTATTAGTGCTGGTAATTTTTATATTCAGCGAACAAAGTTTGAAGGAGGTATTATAATCATTTGGGTAAAATGTTGTCCGTCCTCTAGGCGGGTCGGATAGATCGTTTCAGGGCCAGCACTCGGCCTCTATTGGATGTACATGGAAATTTGGTAAACGCGTTGCCTGTATGGTGTAGTTATGCCTTTTGATGGTCTGATGGATAGATATTCCATGCTTTTTGAAATAATTTAAAAAATATGAAAATTCTTTTTGTTCTTCTGGGTCAAAACTCAAGCACTATTGCATGTACACGGATAAACTTGGGTACATAAGGCCTATGGTCTAGTTGACTGTAGTTGTGCATTTTGAAAGATCCGATGGAAAATATTATACAGGCGTACTGCATGTACAGCTATGAAATTTTCTACACGTATCACCTATACAATGTTGCAATGCTTTTTGATGTGTATTTATTAACACTTTTTTGGAACAATACCAAATGCTTATAAAAATATATAATGTGATTGTGAATAAGTGTGGAACCGGGTGCATTGATTTTTGCCGCAATCTGTTCATTCTCAGGTGACAACTGCTGATCCTCCAGAAGCTGACAGGCCAATGAAGGAGTCTTCCAAAAGTAAGTTGAGAAGTTTTTCACCTTCAGCGAACAAATTCGGAAGAAGGTATTGTAATCACTTGAGTAAAACGTTGTCTGTCTGCATTCCGGTTGATGGCAAAATTTAATCTTTATCATGTGATTTTTTTTTATATTTCAGCTTCGCCGAGCATCGGTTGTAATTGCCGCAATGAGTGCAGTTGCAGAGGGGAGTGTTGTCGATGCGCATGCAAAAGAGGGTCGATACCTTCTAAATGTTATCGCAAATTCTTCTGCTCCATTTTTGTCTCTGAATAACCCACACCGTTGCTGATGGGGTGAAACAATCACTCACTCACTCCACTGTTACATTAATCATTTTCCACTATGCAAATGATTATGTTTAATGTATTTAAGACTCTTTTGGTAAAGGCAAATATGTCAGTATTGGCGTCAATCTACCATGATTAATGCTGACAATTTTTGTATGTCGATGTAAATATTATTTTATAATGGTCAATAAACTATTCTATTTTATTTTCATTCTATTCTATTCTAATCATGAATTATTTTGAAGTCACTTCTATAATGTAGTGACAGATTAATGAATAAAATATATTTCAGCATCCATTCAGGTTTTGTTACTTAACTGTGTACAATATATACATTTTTTTGTATCTTGACTAAGGAAAATTTGATTGTTTGTAATTGTACATGATTTATGTATTTTGCTAAATAATTATTTTCCAATAAAGAACTTGAACTTGTATGTAGGTGCATGTGCGGATAAGAATTATAAAAATGAATTCGTAGCAATATAGTATAAAAATGACTGAATGACACATTTCGAGCAATATGGATTTTGGGAAACATTTTGAGTTTTCAAAGTTGTTTAAAAAAATCAGAGTATTAGGAGGCTGAAAAATTTAGGGATTTTGAAAATTACAATCAGCAATACTTCATATTTGATGGAAAATCCATTTTATTTTGTTCCAAGGTGAGATGACTGTTAGTAAACCAATGCATTTGACTCAGTATTGTAGAATTTTTGGGTGCATTAAACTCAGTATTGTAGTCTGATGTGTTTACAAGATTTGGATGAGAAACATGACTTCAGAAGTCAGTTTTCTTTCGTTATGGACAAGCTTCTTATCCTACTGGTTCTTCAATTCTTTTATGCATCTTTGTTTACAAGGAAGATCTTATAACTTGCTCATAAATTTGGAATACTTTCAACATTCTCCATTGAAATTGACAAATTTAGCAACTTATGCTGGAGCACATGATGGTCTGATTCAGTGGTAACAACTTCCAATGACCCCTAAAGGGAAGAACATGCTGTCATTTAAAATGCATGCTGCAGCATCAACCTAAGGAAAGAGTGATTGGAGAAGATGTCTTGATCATCACAATGGACCTTGCTTACATTCATACTCGCCCCCGCAGGTCTCGGGCCTCCTCGTGGCGGTGGGTGGTAACACTAAGGTGAAGCCCTCTATCCTTAGTGGCCAACACGAGACAGTGCGCTTGCACACGTCTCCCCGACGGAAATGGGGCAACCTGTTTGCCGTGGGTTGCGACCCGTGTCGGAGGATGAAGGGGTCCTGGTAGTTGAGTTGGTTGGGACTAAGTTGGTCCCTCCCATACAATACACTACTTTGGCCTGGATTTCTCCTAGACGGGAGGCTGGATTGGCCCGGTCCAGTCAATCGGCTTGTCATGTTGTCATTAGGACTTCGGTCCTATTTGGCCATGGCTGATGGGTCAATCAAAGAAGGTTCTGACCAAGTCTACATGCTGGCCATGTTTTTCATATGATTGCAGCTGTTTTTCTTACCTAGCCTTCTACGAGTATATCCCCCATGTATCCCTGGACTAGGGTACTGGGCGCAGCCCTACCTATGTTAGTTCCCTTTGTTGGGCTCCTTGGTGGGTGGGGAGCATGGGGGTGAACCACAACCATTCCTATGGCATACTCTTCTCAGTCCAGACTAAAACGGCAGCGGTCATCCTCGGATGACTGCATCGACCCGGAACTTCTAAATCGACCAACGACCACGCGGAAGTCAGAATACCGACACCGATACATTGTGCTAAATCCAACAAGCAAACTTTCTCCCTTTGCGATCTACAAGACAATTCTTCAAAAAGTCGGAGAACCTGCAGAAACCACACAACAAAGAGATGGAACTGTCTTATTTAAAACAAGAAATGACCAACAAACACAAAGACTGCTTGAGCTGACAAGTATTGCAGGAACTCCGACTATAGTCGAGCCACATCGAACATTTTAAAAACACTTGTAAGGGGGTGGTTTTCTCCTCACTTAGCTATTTAAATTCCGACGAGGACTTACAAGAGTGGTTTGAAACCTTCACTGATGTCGTACATTAAATAATGATGTAAACTTTATAAAGGTAAAATAATATTAACTTTATGTAGATGCTATGTGTCTTATCAATGCTCAGACAATAGTACCCCTATATATGCAATGCATCATTGCTCACAATAATACAATAGGGGCCTGTGTTTGAATAGCAATTTAAGACAATGGCTGGTGTCAGAGTAGCAACTAAAATTCAAAATGGGTGACAGTTATATTGAGCTATTTTCATATAATTATACAATATCACATGATATATACCTGTAACTATTAGATGCATATGTAATTATTTTTGTCAAAAGAAGCATATTAGGCCCGTATGTAGGCAAATGTGTACAGACATACTGACTACTTCAAGTGAATGTGTATTAAATTAATTAATGACAAATATTTGAATACTAAATTTTCATTTTATTCTGACTTCCCATGCAGAGCATATATAATAATAAATTTTATATTTAATTTGCATCTTGTGTTATACATCATTTTTCTTAAAAATTGGAATTTTAGGTGTGACAAAATCTGAGTTGTATTTCACATGTGAAGTCCATTGCTACTTGGTTCTTTGAATTACTAATAATTATAGGGTAAATATATGGTGCTACATGTCTTTAATTTCATTTTGGAGGTAATGTAGAGCATGTGCTGACAGTGTTAAAACTTTGTTAAATAAAATTAGTGAAATATTTGAAAGAAATCAACTCATCAGAAATATCAATTTAAAGAGAAAGAATATGGCTTCCTGCCAGTTTTGTGTTTTTTGTTAAGATAGCCCAAAATATACCACCAGTGGGTTTCACAAATGATCTAGCAAGGCTAATTGAATGTTTAAGGGCTACTGACGGGACTGCAACGGGAGTGACTCTTGACAGTAAGAACCACTCCCGTCCCGCTCCCAGGCCTAATGGATGAAGAGGATCCCACTCCCGTCCCATCCCGCCATCTCTGATCCCGCTCCCGTCCCGCTCCCGGTGCCAAAACAGTTAGGGACTCCCGTGGGTCCCATGGGAGGCGGGACCCATTGTCCCATGACTCCCGTCCCATCCCGTGCAGGGCCCTAGTACATTTTCATCGCATCCCGCAGAGGGATCATCGAGAACTTCTTATCTTGACCTTTTCAGACACTGCTCTTCCTGAGAGTGTTGGAGTTGTATGGGAACGGTGCAAGGTACGACCTTATATTCCAAACCCAAGAAGGTGTTTTAAATGTCAACGTTTCGGTCATCTGAGCAAGTGGTGCCAAAGACAAGAAGTTTGTGGACACTGTGGATCCCAGGACCACACCCAATCAAAAGATCAGCCTTGCTCATCCCCTCCTCTTTGTGTTAACTGTAAGGAGGATCACCCCTCTTACAGCAAAACGTGTAAACAGTGGACAAAAGAAAAAGAAATCCTCACATTGAAGGCAACCCAAGCGATATCTTTTCCAGAGGCGAGAAGGATTGTGGAACAGCACTCAGGAATTCCAAGCTATGCGGACATGGCGGGATATCCAAAACCTCAACATCATGCAACACCCAGACGAAGGCTACAACTCGAAGAACACAGAGTAAGCAGAACGAAAGAAAGAAATTAACGAAAAGGAACGACAACCAGTTAACAAAGGAAAAGACAAGCCAGTACCAGAACAGATCTCTTACAGAGAATATCTTCTCCGCTTCCTTCAAGGAAGAGTACCGAATGGAGACATTCAACGACCCATGTTTGTACAAAAATACCTGAATCTGGCAGTTTCATATCTGGTACCAATGCCTGGCTTTGACAAACTGCGTGCCAAACTGACTGAGCGAACTAACCAAAGGATGCACAGTTGGCCACCAGACACCTTTGCAACCAAAAAAAACGTACTTGATCTAGTCACTCAGCACGATTTCACAGACGATTTTTATGGAGCCATTATTGTTTTGATTCAACATGATTTTTTGTTTGTTGCATTGCAAGTGATAAAAGAACAAATACAAAGACAAACGAACATGAAGACAAAGACAGGAAACACAAAATAATTACCAAACACCAATCCAACTGAATTAACTCCCTTGATACAAACCAAGGATGTCTCTAAATAGCCCAACAAGGTGCTGATGAGACGTAAAGAACAAATACACACACACACACACACATTCATACTCTAAAAAACGTTACTTTTATTTGACACTTTTTTTCCAAAAAAGTATTCCATATTTATGAGGTGGAGTGTAGCCCTACTTAATATGGTCAGTCCAGTTACCACAGTCAGTAGAGCACTCGCCTCACAAGTGAGGGAACCGGGTTCAGTCCCCAGGCTGGCCATCATGTCATTCCACGGCGTTTTCGTTCGCATCAGACATTAATTGGAGGTGCAATTGGCCCAGCTGTAAACAAGTCTCTGACTTAGTCTGGTTACCCATGATAAATAACTTCTATACCTTTACCTTAATATATAGCTGAGATTCCTCGTGGATGGCCATGGCTGTAATTCTGTTCTATACTGGAAGATGAGCTACATTTTGTGTTGTTTTTTTTGGAAAAATTAAGGATGAATTTGTTCTATTCAGTAATATCGAAAATCAAGACTTTCATACCATGGTGAATGAAGAAAAGTTTGTTAATCTTGTAAAATTGGAATATAAAAAGCTGAGCCTATATACATGGATGAAGATTGAAGCCTGGAATATTAGGAAAAGTATATATATATTGTATCAAGAAGTTAATTAGTTTAATTTGACGCAATTGTAACTGATGTTAAACTGTTGGTCTCAGAAGTAAAGAAAGAATTCCCTGGTGCACAGGTACTTGTCAGCAGTCTCCCTCACGTAAAACGGAACAATTTGTTGAACGAACGTATATCGGAGATGAACGCTGCTCTCAGCCATTACCGTGAAGTAAAGTACATCTGCAACAAGGAAGCAAAACTCGCAAGAGACAATATTCATATGATCGCTCAGTCTAAGGACTTTGTTGCCCGTGCAGCTGCTCACATTGTGAAGCAGTGTGTTTAGTGTTCTGCCTGCCACCCAGATTCCTTGTGGATTGTCTGATATCAAGTTTATTGTTAAAGATCGTCAAAATGCAAATGTTACCAACAATGCTAGCATAGAGAATTCTGTTAATATAACTGATAATGTGAATCTAAATTATTGTAATCAAAAGCAAGATGCTGTGCTTGTAAATGATATGATAAATGATAGCGTGTCAAACAGTCTTCTAAATAATACTAACTCTTCTAATATAAGATGCAGTGTCGCAAATGACACTCTGGATGGCAATATAACTGATAATGTGAATCTAAATTATTGTAATCAAAAGCAAGATGCTGTGCTTGTAAATGATATGATAAATGATAGAGTGTCAAACAGTCTTCTAAATAATACTAACTCTTCTAATATAAGATGCAGTGTCGCAAATGACACTCTGGATGGCAATCAATATCATTCTGAAGATTCAGTATTACATGACGTTATCTCTCATGAAGATTTGAAAATAATGGTATGGAATATTAACGGTTTAGGTGATAAACTCAGTGGACAGGAATTTATAGGATATATTAACAATCATGATCTAGTAGTATTTCTCGAAACAATGAAACTTGACACCTTCAAACCAATTGTGAAAAACTTTGAATTTATACATTACCAAAGAAAATTTCAACATTCACGAGCGAGGAAACCAGCAGGAGGTATAGGAATATTGGTTCAGAGTAAATTATTGGATGATGGAACTGTATCTGTCGTTAAAAACTCTGATTTTGCAGTGTGGCTTAGAATTAAACAAATTAATGGTCCCGACATTTACTTGGGTAGCGTATACATTCCCCCATTAGATTCCACATCTACAATTTCTAGTTTTCAAGACAATAATGCATTTCATTTATTACAAGATGAGATAACCCATTTTAGCAATGTGGGTAATGTTTTAATATGTGGTGACTTCAATGCCAGGACTGGTAATCAATCTGATTTTATACTAACTGCAGGCAAAGATAGTCATGATATGTACAATGCTTTTTGTAACAATGCCCCGTGTGATTTTCCTCAAAGTGTAAGGCATTCCGATGATTCCAAGGTTAACAAGTATGGCAAGGAATTATTGGAATTATGTAAATCTACAGATATGCGCATAATGAATGGTTATTTCAATAATACTACTGGAATGTGTACCTGCTATACAGCCAATGGCAAAAGCTTGATTGATTACTTGATATGTGACACATACTGTTTTAGGAAATTGATGTCATTTACAATTGATCCCTTAAATTCAGATTCTGACCACAGACCTTTGTTATTCTCCCTCCAGCTCACTAGGGGCAAACAAACCACCCCTACAAGTAAGAAACAATGTAAATCCAGCGATAAATTCTTTAGATATGTATTTGATATGGAGAAAGCATCCGGCCTCATAAGCTCATTAAATGGTAATTTGTGTGAATCATTGCATGATGAATTTATAAATAATATTGTTTCTGATAAGGGAGTTGACAATGTCATTCACAATATGTACTGCTTGCTTGATACTGCTATTGCAAAAAATTTCAAACGAAAATATCAAAAGAGTAAAGGAGATACATTTCCCAAAAATGAATGGTTTGATGACGAGTGCAAGACACTCAAGCGTGCTGTGAATGATTTCTCAAAAAATAATGACCTTAGTATAGAGATCAATCTCGCCCAGTACTGTAAGTTAAAGAAGGAGTACAGGGCTTTAACTCAGAAGAAAAAGAGATTGTATCAAACTAGTATAAGAGAACGTCTATGTGAGATGCAAACTAATAACCCAGTTGAGTATTGGAAATACTGGGATAGATTAAAGAAAAACTCTTCGGGCTCTATAACTGGTGTTATTTCCCTTGAATCGTTTGAAGAATACTTCAAGAGTATACAGTGTCCACCTGAAAATGCTAATCTGAAATTTGATACTCAGTTTCTTGGAGAAATCGAGGAGTTTGTGCGAAACTATGAAAATTCCTTTTCTAATGATCCAGTTATGACTGATGCGCCTATCACTACTCATGAAGTAGAGATTGAATTAAAGAGTCTTAAGTTAGGTAAAGCACCTGGCATCGATGGTATAAGCAATGAATTTTATAAATATTTATCTGAATACATGATCCAGCCTCTAACTATCCTTTTCAATTATATTTGGGATAAAGGGATCTATCCTGAGAAATGGTCCGAAGGCATAATTCAACCATTACATAAAAAAGGTAGTCGCAGTGAACCAGACAATTATCGTAAATTAACCCTTATGGCATGTATGGGGAAAATATTTGAATCAATTGTAAATAAAAGGTTAATCTTCCAAACGGAGGCTACCAATTCAGCTGACCCAAATCAATTTGGCTTCTGCAAAGGCTGCAGAACTAGTGATAATGTATTTATTTTGGATACATTGATGTCATACCAAGCTTCTAAGAAAAAAACACTTTTTATTACTTTTGTTGATTTTTCAAAAGCATTTGACTTCATCAACCGCTCATTCTTGTACTATAAATTGATAAAACAAGGTTACCGTGGTAAACTTCTGAATATTATTCAAAGTCTGTTTTCTAACTCCAGTGCCAAGGTAAGGTGGGAAGGCCAGCTTGGCTCAAAGATAGAAAGTACATATGGGGTCCTACAAGGAGGTATTATTAGCCCAAAATTATTTAACTTGTTTCTTTCTGATATGGGAGAATACTTTGATCAAATTCAGGGCTTAACAATCGATGGCACAACCTTTACACATTTGTTATATGCAGATGACTTAGTACTTATATCAGAGAGTGCTACAGGTATGCAAATCCTATTAGATAACTTGGCAACTTACTGCAGAAAATGGCACTTACTTATTAACTCGCAAAAGAGTAAAGTGATGATAATACAGCCGAGTGGTAGACATAGATCTGAGAATACACAGCAGCAGTTTTCGGTTGATAATGAGCAACTCGAAGTTGTTGATTCATATAAGTACCTTGGACATATAATTAGTAATAAAAGAAACACTCACAGCTTGATGTATGAACACTTGGCATCACAAGCCCAAAAAGCAATGCATGCCTTGAAAGAGAGAGTAAAATCTACAGTTGGATATCTCTCGCCTAATCTTAGTCTTAAAATGTTTGATACCCACATAGTGCCTATTCTAGAATATAACAGTGAAATCTGGTTCCCAACTAAGCAAATTGACTCTTTGGAAAAAATACAACTTAAATTTCTCAAAAATCTTCTTGGGGTCCGAAGTCAGACTTCAACTGTAGCAATTTTAGCAGATACTGGCAGATTCCCATTGATCTATAGACAACAAATATCTGCAATTAACTACTGGCATAGATTAAAAATGGAAAACTGTCCAAAACTACTTCGTAAATGTTATGAAATCCAAGTGGTTCTGAACCACAAAAAGTTGCCTTGTTGGTTGTCTAGAATACAACAAGTACTCATTGCTTATGGAATTAGTGATTTTGAAATGAAGCCCAGTAAAATGGCATCCTTGGTATATAAGAAAGCAGGGGAAGATATGTTGGCTGACATAAACGATAGTGATAAAAACCCAAAACTAAGAACATATAAACTATTTAAAACAGACTTACGCATTGAACCATATTTAAATTTTAGCTTACCTATGTATGTATATCGCAGTCTAGCCAGATTCAGGCTAAGCTCTCACAATTTAAAGATAGAGCTGGAGAGACACAAACGCCCCTACATACCTGCTGATGAAAGATTTTGCAAAAGATGTACATCTGGACTTGTAGAGGATGAATTTCACTGTCTTATGATTTGTGATTTTTGGAAAGACAACAGAGCAGTACTATTTGACACGGCAGCCAAAACGATAGAAAACTTCTCCGTGTTAAGTCCTAAAGCTCAATTTATTAAAATACTAGCAAATAAATCGTCTGAAATAAATTCTGCATTAGGTAAATTCTTAAACATAGTCATTAAAACTGATAACAGCGCTTAATGTAAATTTTAATTAATTAAATCAGCCCACAAGGTCAGGGTGGCTAATGGCACTGACACATTGTTTTCACATGTGATTGGCTAGCAATAATTTGTTTGTGAATATATGCCTTGTACCTGTATGCATATTTATGTTGCTGTCATGCCCATTTATAAAATAGCAAATTTATATAATTGTGTTGTATATATTATATATTATATTCATCAACCTGAACGTTTTTCATTGACTTCATTTCCCTATGGTTTCATCCCTCATAAATCTGTATATATATGTTGGTGCTATATACTATGGTTCTGTACCGCCTCTGTGCTAAATAACGGCCGTATATATGGCCTGGTGTGATTTAAATATATTATTATTGCTACTGTGAATAATGTTTATCTCTGTATGTACTATGAAGAAATATCTTACGCCGCCTCAGTGCTAAATTTTGCCAGTATGTCTAGCATAGTGTGATTTTAAAATATGTTATTGCTACTGTGATTAATGTTTCATTTCTTTATGTAGAAGTAGCTTTAGACTTTTATATCTCTAGTGTGTTAGTATTAGAAACTGTTTCTGTTCTTGTTTTTAACCTGTGTATTGATATCTCTTGTAACTGACTTTTTGGTCAAATGTGACCTATGTTTCAGTCAATAAAAACCTATATATATATTATAAATTTTGTCAACAAATAGACCAATTTGAAACATTATACTTCATGAAGCCTTATTTATATAATTCACTGATGCTATAGATAGGGTGGTTGATAAGTCCTATTAAAAGGACTGGGTCATCTGAATTACTCTATCTGTTAAGATTTTATTACTTGTACATGTACCTACCACTGTAAGAATGAAATACAAACATACATACGTACATTCATACAGTTGCTATCACGCTTTACATTAAATATGATTTTTCATGGACATCCAGGGAAAATGTAGGAGTATTTAAATAGTTGCAACCTGGGAAAAAGTAAGAGTATTTAAAAAGTTTCAACCATGCAGGGAAAAAGTAAGAGCATTTAAAAACATGCGACCTGGAAAAAAGTAAGAGCATTTAAAAAGTTGCGACCAGAGCACTCATGCAAGAGAAAGGCCAATCTCCACTCCCTTCACATGGAATTCGCATAAAGTACTATGTTCATGTTCTAGCAGGCTGCATAATAAAAATATTATGTGCAAGCACTTAAGCGGTGCATAATTTAGCATTCTTTTCATACTACATTTTAGTTTATACCATTTGACACCTCTGTTGGCCAAAATTGCATGCTAGTATTTCAGGGTTATGATTCCTATATTATTTGTTGTCCAAAAACAGAACCATTCCAATTTTTCCCATAACTTTTTTGGTGCACTGTATGTACAGCCCACACCTGTGCTGGTGCGGTGTAAATCACAAACTCACTCACTCACTTGGAGACTCATTTATCCATTATTTAGTATTAGATTAAAGATTTATTAATCAATCCAGTTTTAACATTTTTGGACATCCTGTTTTTAACATTTTTGGACAAATACTTTTTTGCAATGATGCATTTCTATCTTTGTGGTTTTCGGGAAACATTGAGTTATCACAATTGTGATTTCAACACAATTAAAGTATCAGACAGCTAAGCCAAATCTATTCAGGGATTATGAAAATGTCGACAAACAAAACTTAGTATTGGAAAATCTTTTTTAAAGTTTCATAACAAAAGAAAGTCAAGTTAAAAAAATTGAAATGTTTAAATCGCACATGCATACTTTGGAAGCCTCTACTTGGCAGAGCTGTTGTTGGGTAGTAATATCTGGGGAGAAAATTCCACCTCCAAATTTCACGAGATACGGTTTCCATGGCAACAAATCAACAATTTATTTTTTCTTCTATGATCTGATTTTCTGGGGATCATTTGCAAATCACTTCAATATCAACCGACCCAAATATCATGTTTCTGTATGAAATCTTGCAAAAGTTATGACAGGTTGAACAGAACTTATGGAAAACCCAACGTAAAGTACAAAAAGTCTGAAAAACACAGTTAAAGGAAATGTATTCAGTGTCAAGTTCATTAGTTTAAGCATTTGTGAAATGGCAGGGATGATTTTTAATAAGTTTTTTGTTCTGTATCATTGGTAAAAAATAAATTTTCAACGAACCCCACTTTTGCAGCTGGACTAGTTTTCATTCATTACTGTGTACATTAGAAATAGCAGGAGTCTACCATGCTCTGTTATATTCGCGCAGCGAAACGGCCGCAGGCCGTTTTGCGAAGCGAAACTTAGCACAAGAAAGGTTTCAAAATTCTGTGCAGTGATGGTCTCAACATCAATGGTCGACAGCAGGAAATTAGGTCAAGTGGGACCAGCTTCTTATCAATGATTTAGTTTCGAATTTAACAAAACATGACATATTCATATTCAAAAGTGTCTTAAAAATTCAATATTCTCCATTAATACTCCCTGTATCTATAATTTTTATTGAATAGTTAATTATAACCCTTGAAAAGCTAAATTATATTGTTAACATGTGATTCGTTTCATTTCAAAACAGACAACAAGAAAACATAACAAAATTATAGTTACTTAATTTTTGTCAACTGATGATTATGTAACAGTGAGCAATTAATCTACATGCAGATCATGTTATTGTTATTGTTATCACTATTATGTAATATCAACAATCTAGCATAGACTTAAATTTGGCAGCTTTCAGTGTTGTCCTCCTTTTTTACTATTTAGCTGATTATCTATTAATTTTATTTTATTTATCCTTAAACCTATTTATTTGCTATCCTATGTATGTATGTATGTATGTATGTATGTATGTATGTATGTATGTATGTATGTATGTATCTATCTATCTATCTATCTATCTATCTATCTGTCTATCTATATATTCTTTTTTTATCTATTTTATCTTTCTAATAGTTTCTGGTATATAGTAAATCTTTTAACATATATCCATCTTTCAATTTCTCTGAAACAGTAACATAACTGCGCGAATTTCATGGCTGTGCCATTTACATATTATATATTTATGCCAAAACCTCAGACTGTACCTGTCCCTCTGTATATAAAGCCTCCACCGTCTTGCACAGGTCGCACAATATTCTGAGGGAGCTTCTTCTTCTTCTCATTGGACTCCCTTCTGTGTAAGGAGCCCCCCAAATGAAGGAACCTTATGATGTGGTGCTTTTTGTTTAAGCACCGGGGGCTAGGAAGCAGTCTGGTCTCAGACTGCCCAAACCTCATCATTTTTTATTACATGCCTTGCTGAGGTCTGGCAAAAGTAAACACTTCCAGACAGCATGAAGATTGGTCCAATATCCAAATTAGCTCTAGTTTACCTTCAGCAAACAAATTTGGAAGAAGGTATTGTAATCACTTGGGTAAAAAGTTGTCTGCCTGCTATCCGGTTGATGGCAAAATTGGTTCTTCATCATGTGTTGTTTAAATTTATTTCAGCTTCGCCGAGCGAAGGTTGTAATTGCGCTGGCCAGTGCAGCTGCAGAGGGAAGTGTTGTCAATGCCACTGCACAAAACGGTTTTCTTCTAGGTGTTTCCGCAGGCTCTTGTGTTCCACTCATTCATAAATCTTTTGGTGGTCATTTCTAATCTATAATGAAGTAAGACATTTTTAAATAAAATAAATTTGATCATCTATTCAGGCTTCGTTTTGTAATTGTGTATGTTGGTGTGCATTAAAAAAATATAAAGAATGTATTCATAACAATGTCGTATAACAAGGACACATTTTTAGCATTATAGATTTCGGGAAACATCAAGTTGTCATCGAAAACTGCATTTTTCTAATCTGATTATCAACAAAAACTTGTCCGATGCATCTTTTCACTCACCAGAAAAACGGCGAAGTCCAGGATTTTGTTTTTTAGTTTGCAAAAAATTCACATGCGTTCCGAATTTGTCACACGCGACTGCCAAATTTAATCTCGTGGTCTCGTTTGCTAGATTTCAGGTGAGAACAGAGCAGTGATGGCATGGTTTTGATGTAAGTAATGTGGATTCTATTGTATTCTATTGCCAAAAGGGGTTGTAATGCCAAAAGGCCCTATAGTTTGCCTAAAGACCCTATAATTTGCCAAAAGACCCTATATTTTGCCCAAAGGCCTAATATACATGCCCAATAGGCCTATTGTGCACAATAGTGGATATTGGTGGTAACACTTGTCCCCTCTCTGATATACTAGATGCCTTTCCTTGATATTATTACGAAACAACCAAATTCTTCGGGTACAAAGCTTGTGTTTTTCTTTTCTTTTCAATTTTTATAATGAGATAAATTTTAGCTCATTCTTCGATTTCAGCTTGGGTGAAGTTCTTCTAACCCATTATCTAATAAATTGTTTGGAGACTCATTTTGCCTCCATATAGCTCACACCCGTGCTGATGGGACGTTATAATAAAACCCCATGACAGTGTAGTTCACAGCTATGAACATCATGAGTGTCAGGTCTGCTCTGAATTAACACGAGTCCGAAGGACGAGTGTTATTCAGAAGGCAGACCTGACACGAATGATGTTCATAGCTGTGAACTACACTGTTATGGGGTTTTATTTATATCCCGCAATGACTTTATCAGTGTTTTTTAGTCTGATAACTTCAAATTCTCCCAAGTTGGGAGCAGCAATTTGTTGTGACGTCACCAGCTGCCCATTGTGACGTCATGACATAACAATCGCTGCCCATTGTTTGCATAACAACGTCAGATAATTTATTTCATTGAGTTCACAAGGATGAACTCAATGGAGTGAACTCAATGGTTTTTTCATGGTGTTCACTCGCAATTGCGGGATATAAAGCAGAAACTCACTCACTTTGAGACTCATTTAGCCATTATCTACTATTAGATTAAAGAAATAAATTTATATACTAGCATCATGTTTTTAACATTGTTGGGCAAAAACTTATTTGTACAATGACGTATTACTATCGTTGTGGTTTTCGGGAAACATTGAATCATCACACTTGTGATTCAACACAATAAGAGTACATAATAAGGTGGCTGAGCTAATACTATTAAGGGATTATGGAAATGTCAACAAACATCACACGGTATTGGAAAATCTTTTTTTACTTTTCATAAAAAAGAAAGTCAAGTTTCAAAAATTGAAATGTATAAATCGCATGTATGCATACTTTGGAGGCCTATACTTAGAAGAGCTGTGGTTGTGTAGTAATATCTCGGGAGAAGATTCCCCTTCCAAGGTGAGATGACTGCAAATATTGAATTCTATACATATAATTGTCAGCTGATGTATTCGCAAGAGGATGGCATTTGAAGATAACATCAGCAATCAGTTTTCTTTAGTTATAGACAGGCTTCATATATAAAAAAATTTTTTTTTTTCGCATGTGAACAAGCGACAAACTTTTTTATCGGAATTTTAACGTTACGGTACCGTAACTACAGTTGGAAAAAATTCTTTTTTTTTTAATGTGCTGAACAAGCTTTTTTTTCAGTGTCAAATGGGAAAAACTTTTTTTTTTCACCAAAAATCCATTGTCCCCCCCCCCCGGATCATTTGGTCAGCCCCTTACAGGGAAGATTTTGTAACTATCTGTTAATCTGTGGACCCAGATCAAGTAAGCTGGTGTTTGATGTGGACAAACTCCAGCAATGGTTCAACTTGAGTTGACATTACAACCATGAATCTTTTGTGCAAGGACATCTCGGAAAATATTCATGAGGAAACTTAATTCTCTATAGATGGGACTATTCATGATGTTCCAGAAGACTGCATTGATTAAAAACTCAAAGATGAATAAAAGGGAAACTTTGCGAATATTTCGTTTTCCTATTTGCATTTTCCTATTTGCGTGACCTATATTCAGGTAAAACCCTTCCCCTGTTCTCTAGTAGGTATTAGTTGCAATTTGTTTTTCAAATTGTAATCAGGATGAGAAGCCTCGTATTCTGCCTGGTCTTCATGTGCCTTGTATTTCTCTCTTTGGCCGAGGAGAATGAAAAGGACAAGGGAGATATGGTAAGAGCTTTCTTCTATTGAATCTTCATGGAATGAGATAGGCCCAATGCTTGTGTGGCCAGTTAAATGTGTGTATATTTTCAATGTAAAATTTCGGGGCAATGGAGATGTGGTAAGAGCTTCCTTTAAAGTTATTGTTTGTGTGGCTCGTTAAACGTATGCATATTTTCAATGTTGAATTTTTTCTGCACTTCAGTGATAGCTGTGGTATAGATGACAGAAGCAGTATTAGTGCTGGTAATTTTTATATTCAGCGAACAAAGTTTGAAGGAGGTATTATAATCATTTGGGTAAAATGTTGTCCGTCCTCTAGGCGGGTCGGATAGATCGTTTCCGGGCCAGCACTCGGCCTCTATTGGATGTACATGGAAATTTGGTAAACGTGTTGCCTGTATGGTGTAGTTATGCCTTTTGATGGTCTGATGGATAGATATTCACTGCTTTTTCAAATAATTTAAAAAATATGAAAATTCTTTTTGTTCTTCTTGGTCAAAACTCAAGCACTATCGCATGTACACGGATAAACTTTGGTACATAAGGCCTATGGTCTAGTTGTGCATTTTGAAAGATCCGATGGAAAATATTATATAGGCGTACTGCATATACAGCTATGAAATTTTCTACACATATCACCTATACAATGTTGCAATGCTTTTTGATGTGTATTTATTAACACTTTTTTTGGAACAATACTAAATGCTTATAAAAATATATAATGTGATTGTGAATAAGTGTGGAACTGGGTGCATTGATTTTTGCCGCAATCTGTTCATTCTCAGGTGACAACTGCAGATCCTCCTCAAGCTGATGGGCCATTGAAGGAGTCTTCCAAAAGTAAGTTGAGAAGTTTTTCACCTTCAGCGAACAAATTCGGAAGAAGGTATTGTAATCACTTGCGTAAAACGTTGTCTGTCTGCATTCCGGTTGATGGCAAAATTTAATCTTTATCATGTGATTTTTTTTTATATTTCAGCTTCGCCGAGCATCGGTTGTAATTGCCGCAACGAGTGCAGTTGCAGAGGGGAGTGTTGTCGATGCGCATGCAAAAGAGGGTCGATACCTTCTAAATGTTATCGCAAATTCTTCTGCTCCATTTTTGTCTCTGAATAACCCACACCGGTGCTGATGGGGTGAAACAATCACTCACTCACTCCACTGTTACATTAATCATTTTCCACTATGCAAATGATTATGTTTAATGTATTTAAGACTCTTTTGGTAAAGCCAAATATGTCAGTATTGGCGTCAGCCTACCATGATTAATGCTGACAATTTTTGTATGTCGATGTAAATATTATTTTATAATGGTCAATAAACTATTCTATTTTATTTTTATTCTATTCTATTCTATTCTATTCTATTCTAATCATGAATTATTTGGAAGTCACTTCTATAATGTAGTGACAGATTAATGAATAAAATATATTTCAGCATCCATTCAGGTTTTGTTACTTAACTGTGTACAATATATAAATTTTTTTGTATCTTGACTAAGGAAAATTTGATTGTTTGTAATTGTACATGATTTATGTATTTTGCTAAATAATTATTTTCCAATAAAGAACTTGAACTTGTATGTAGGTGCATGTGCGGATAAGAATTATAAAAATGAATTTGTAGCAATATAGTATAAAAATGACTGAATGACACATTTCGAGCAATATGGATTTTGAGAAACATTTTGAGTTTTCAAAGTTGTTAAAAAAAATCAGAGTATTAGGAGGCTGAACAATTTAGGGATTTTGAAAATTACAATCAGCAATACTTCATATTTGATGGAAAATCCATTTTATTTTGTTCCAAGGTGAGATGACTGTTAGTAAACCAATGCATTTGACTCAGTATTGTAGAATTTGTGGGTGCATTAAACTCAGTATTGTAGTCTGATGTGTTTACAAGATTTGCATGAGAAACATGACATCAGAAGTCAGCTTTCTGTCGTTATGGACAGGCTTCTTATCCTACTGGTTCTTCAATTCTTTTATGCATCTTTGTTTACAAGGAAGATCTTGTAACTTGCTCATAAATTTGGAATACTTTCAACATTCTCCATTGAAATTGACAAATTTAGCAACTTCTTCTGGAGCACATGATGGTCTGATTCAGTGGTAACTACTTCCAATGACCCCTAAAGGGAAGAACATGCTGTCATTTAAAATGCATGCTGCAGCATCAACCTAAGGAAAAGTTACAGCAGCATGAAATATGGAAATTCAGGGATTTTTTTAGGTGAGGTGCATTCAACCAAAAATGAAATATTCTTGCGAAAATGTGGTTGAGGCTTCAACGAGTGATTGGAGAAGATGTCTTGATCATCACAATGGACCTTGCTTACATTCATACTCTAAAAAACTTTACTTTTATTTGACATTTTTTTTCCAAAAAAGTATTCCATATTTATGAGGTGGAGTGTAGCCCTACATAATATGGTCAGTCCAGTTACCACAGTCAGTAGAGCACTCGCCTCACAAGTGAGGGACCTGGGTTCAGTCCCCAGGCTGGCCATCATGTCATTCCACGGCGTTGTCGTTCGCATCAGACATTAATTGGAGGTGCCATGGGCCCAGCTGTAAACAAGTCTCTGACTTAGTCTGGTTACCCATGATAAATAACTTCTATACCTTTACCTTAATATATAGCTGAGATTCCTCGTGGATGGCCATGGCTGTAATTCTGTTCTATACTGGAAGTGAGCTACATTTTGTGTTTTTTTGTTGTTGGAAAAATTAAGGATGAATTTGTTCTATTCAGTGATATCGAAAATCAAGACTTTCATACCATATGAATGAAGAAAAGTTTGTTTATCTTGTAAAATTGGAATATAAAAAGCTGAGCCTATATACATGGATGAAGATTGAAGCCTGGAATATTAGGAAAAGTATATATATATTGTATCAAGAAGTTAATTAGTTTAATTATAAATTTTGTAAACAAATAGACCAATTTGAAACATTATACTTCATGAAGCCTTATTTATATAATTCAGTGATGCTACAGGGTGGTTGATAAGTCCTTTTAAAAGGACTGGGTCATCTGAATTACTCTATCTGTTAAGATTGTATTACTTGTACATGTACCTACCACTGTAAGAATGAAATACAAACATACATACGTACATTCATACAGTTGCTATCACGCTTTACATTATATGATTTTTCATGGACATCCAGGGAAAATGTAGGAGTATTTAAATAGTTGCAACCTGGGAAAAAGTAAGAGTATTTAAAAAGTTTCAACCATGCGGGGAAAAAGTAAGAGCATTTAAAAACTTGCGACCAGGAAAAAAGTAAGCGTATTTAAAAAGTTTCAACCATGCAGGGAAAAAGTAAGAGCATTTAAAAACATGCGACCTGGAAAAAAGTAAGAGCATTTAAAAAGTTGCGACCAGAGCACTCATGCAAGAGAAAGGCCAATCTCCACTCCCTTCACATGGAATTCGCATAAAGTACTATGTTCATGTTCTAGCAAGCTGCATAATAAAAATATTTTAAGCGGTGCATAATTTAGCATTCTTTTCATACTACATTTTAGTTTATACCATTTGACACCTCTGTTGGCCAAAATTACATGCTAGTATTTCAGGGTTATGATTCCTATATTATTTGTTGTCCAAAAACAGAACCATTCCAATTTTTCCCATAACTTTTTTGGTCCACTGTATGTATTGCCCACACCTGTGCTGGTGCGGTGTAAAACACAAACTCACTCACTCACTTGGAGACTCATTTATCCATTATTTAGTATTAGATTATAGATTTATTAATCAATCCAGTTTTAACATTTTTGGACATCCTGTTTTTAACATTTTTGGACAAACACTTTTTTGCAATGATGCATTTCTATCTTTGTGGTTTTCGGGAAACATTGAGTTATCACAATTGTGATTTCAACACAATTAAAGTATCAGACAGCTAAGCCAGATCTATTCAGGGATTATGAAAATGTCGATAAACAAAACTTAGTATTGGAAAATCTTCTTTAAAGTTTCATAACAAAAGAAAGTCAAGTTTGAAAAATCGAAATGTTTAAATCGCACATGCATACTTTGGAAGCCTCTACTTGGCAGAGCTGTTGTTGGGTAGTAATATCTGGGGAGAAAATTCCACCTCCAAATTTCACGACATACGGTTTCCATGGCAACAAATCAACAATTTATTTTTTCTTCTATGATCGGATTTTCTGGGATCATTTGCAAATTACTTCAATATCAACCGACCCAAATATCATGTTTCTGTATAAAATCTTGCAAAAGTTATGACAGGTTGAACAGAACTTATGGAAAACCCAACGTAAAGTACAAAAAGTCTGAAAAACACAGTTAAAGGAAATGTATTCAGTGTCAAGTTCATTAGTTTAAGCATTTGTGAAATGGCAGGGATTATTTTTAATAAGTTTCTTGTTCTGTATCACTGGTAAAAAATAAATTTTCAACGAACCCCACTTTTGCAGCTGGACTAGTTTTCATTCATTACTGTGTACATTAAAAATAGCAGGAGTCTACCATGCTCTGTTATATATATTTATGCCAAAACCTCAGACTGTACCTGTCCCTCTGTATATTAAGCCTCCACTGTCTTGCACAGCTCGCACAATATTCTGAGGGAGCTTCTTCTTCTTCTCATTGGACTCCCTTCTGTGTAAGGAGCCCCCCAAATGAAGGAACCTTATGATGTGGTGCTTTTTGTTTAAGCACCGGGGGCTAGGAAGCAGTCTGGTCTCAGACTGCCCAAACCTCATCATTTTTTATTACATGCCTTGCTGAGGTCTGGCAAAAGTAAACACTTCCAGACAGCATGAAGATTGGTCCAATATCCAAATTAGCTCTAGTTTACCTTCAGCAAACAAATTTGGAAGAAGGTATTGTAATCACTTGGGTAAAAAGTTGTCTGCCTGCTATCCGGTTGATGGCAAAATTGGTTCTTCATCATGTGTTGTTTAAATTTATTTCAGCTTCGCCGAGCGAAGGTTGTAATTGCGCTGGCCAGTGCAGCTGCAGAGGGAAGTGTTGTCAATGCCACTGCACAAAACGGTTTTCTTCTAGGTGTTTCCGCAGGCTCTTGTGTTCCACTCATTCATAAATCTTTTGGTGGTCATTTCTAATCTATAATGAAGTAAGACATTTTTAAATAAAATAAATTTGATCATCTATTCAGGCTTCGTTTTGTAATTGTGTATGTTGGTGTGCATTAAAAAAATATAAAGAATGTATTCATAACAATGTCGTATAACAAGGACACATTTTTAGCATTATAGATTTCGGGAAACATCAAGTTGTCATCGAAAACTGCATTTTTCTAATCTGATTATCAACAAAAACTTGTCCGATGCATCTTTTCACTCACCAGAAAAACGGCGAAGTCCAGGATTTTGTTTTTTAGTTTGCAAAAAATTCACATGCGTTCCGAATTTGTCACACGCGACTGCCAAATTTAATCTCGTGGTCTCGTTTGCTAGATTTCAGGTGAGAACAGAGCAGTGATGGCATGGTTTTGATGTAAGTAATGTGGATTCTATTGTATTCTATTGCCAAAAGGGGTTGTAATGCCAAAAGGCCCTATAGTTTGCCTAAAGACCCTATAATTTGCCAAAGACCCTATATTTTGCCCAAAGGCCTAATATACATGCCCAATAGGCCTATTGTGCACAATAGTGGATATTGGTGGTAACACTTGTCCCCTCTCTGATATACTAGATGCCTTTCCTTGATATTATTACGAAACAACCAAATTCTTCGGGTACAAAGCTTGTGTTTTTCTTTTCTTTTCAATTTTTATAATGAGATAAATTTTAGCTCATTCTTCGATTTCAGCTTGGGTGAAGTTCTTCTAACCCATTATCTAATAAATTGTTTGGAGACTCATTTTGCCTCCATATAGCTCACACCCGTGCTGATGGGACGTAAAGCAGAAACTCACTCACTTTGAGACTCATTTAGCCATTATCTACTATTAGATTAAAGAAATAAATTTATATACTAGCATCATGTTTTTAACATTGTTGGGCAAAAACTTATTTGTACAATGACGTATTACTATCGTTGTGGTTTTCGGGAAACATTGAATCATCACACTTGTGATTCAACACAATAAGAGTACATAATAAGGTGGCTGAGCTAATACTATTAAGGGATTATGGAAATGTCAACAAACATCACACGGTATTGGAAAATCTTTTTTTACTTTTCATAAAAAAGAAAGTCAAGTTTCAAAAATTGAAATGTATAAATCGCATGTATGCATACTTTGGAGGCCTATACTTAGAAGAGCTGTGGTTGTGTAGTAATATCTCGGGAGAAGATTCCCCTTCCAAGGTGAGATGACTGCAAATATTGAATTCTATACATATAATTGTCAGCTGATGTATTCGCAAGAGGATGGCATTTGAAGATAACATCAGCAATCAGTTTTCTTTAGTTATAGACAGGCTTCATATATAAAAAAAAATTTTTTTTTCGCATGTGAACAAGCGACAAACTTTTTTATCGGAATTTTAACGTTACGGTACCGTAACTACAGTTGGAAAAAATTCTTTTTTTTTTAATGTGCTGAACAAGCTTTTTTTTCAGTGTCAAATGGGAAAAACTTTTTTTTTCACCAAAAATCCATTGTCCCCCCCCCCGGATCATTTGGTCAGCCCCTTACAGGGAAGATTTTGTAACTATCTGTTAATCTGTGGACCCAGATCAAGTAAGCTGGTGTTTGATGTGGACAAACTCCAGCAATGGTTCAACTTGAGTTGACATTACAACCATGAATCTTTTGTGCAAGGACATCTCGGAAAATATTCATGAGGAAACTTAATTCTCTATAGATGGGACTATTCATGATGTTCCAGAAGACTGCATTGATTAAAAACTCAAAGATGAATAAAAGGGAAACTTTGCGAATATTTCGTTTTCCTATTTGCATTTTCCTATTTGCGTGACCTATATTCAGGTAAAACCCTTCCCCTGTTCTCTAGTAGGTATTAGTTGCAATTTGTTTTTCAAATTGTAATCAGGATGAGAAGCCTCGTATTCTGCCTGGTCTTCATGTGCCTTGTATTTCTCTCTTTGGCCGAGGAGAATGAAAAGGACAAGGGAGATATGGTAAGAGCTTTCTTCTATTGAATCTTCATGGAATGAGATAGGCCCAATGCTTGTGTTGCCAGTTAAATGTGTGTATATTTTCAATGTAAAATTTCGGGGCAATGGAGATGTGGTAAGAGCTTTCTTTAAAGTTATTGTTTGTGTGGCTCGTTAAACGTATGCATATTTTCAATGTTGAATTTTTCTGCACTTCAGTGATAGCTGTTGTATAGATGACAGAAGCAGTATTGTTGCTGGTAATTTTTATATTCAGCAAACAAAGTTTGAAGGAGGTATTATAATCATTTGGGTAAAATGTTGTCCGTCCTCTAGGCGGGTCGGATAGATCGTTTCCGGGCCAGCACTCGGCCTCTATTGGATGTACATGGAAATTTGGTAAACGTGTTGCCTGTATGGTGTAGTTATGCCTTTTGATGGTCTGATGGATAGATATTCACTGCTTTTTCAAATAATTTAAAAAATATGAAAATTCTTTTTGTTCTTCTTGGTCAAAACTCAAGCACTATCGCATGTACACGGATAAACTTTGGTACATAAGGCCTATGGTCTAGTTGTGCATTTTGAAAGATCCGATGGAAAATATTATATAGGCGTACTGCATATACAGCTATGAAATTTTCTACACATATCACCTATACAATGTTGCAATGCTTTTTGATGTGTATTTATTAACACTTTTTTTGGAACAATACTAAATGCTTATAAAAATATATAATGTGATTGTGAATAAGTGTGGAACTGGGTGCATTGATTTTTGCCGCAATCTGTTCATTCTCAGGTGACAACTGCAGATCCTCCTCAAGCTGATGGGCCATTGAAGGAGTCTTCCAAAAGTAAGTTGAGAAGTTTTTCACCTTCAGCGAACAAATTCGGAAGAAGGTATTGTAATCACTTGCGTAAAACGTTGTCTGTCTGCATTCCGGTTGATGGCAAAATTTAATCTTTATCATGTGATTTTTTTTTTATATTTCAGCTTCGCCGAGCATCGGTTGTAATTGCCGCAACGAGTGCAGTTGCAGAGGGGAGTGTTGTCGATGCGCATGCAAAAGAGGGTCGATACCTTCTAAATGTTATCGCAAATTCGTCTGCTCCATTTTTGTCTCTGAATAACCCACACCGGTGCTGATGGGGTGAAACAATCACTCACTCACTCCACTGTTACATTAATCATTTTCCACTATGCAAATGATTATGTTTAATGTATTTAAGACTCTTTTGGTAAAGCCAAATATGTCAGTATTGGCGTCAGCCTACCATGATTAATGCTGACAATTTTTGTATGTCGATGTAAATATTATTTTATAATGGTCAATAAACTATTCTATTTTATTTTTATTCTATTCTATTCTATTCTATTCTAATCATGAATTATTTGGAAGTCACTTCTATAATGTAGTGACAGATTAATGAATAAAATATATTTCAGCATCCATTCAGGTTTTGTTACTTAACTGTGTACAATATATAAATTTTTTTGTATCTTGACTAAGGAAAATTTGATTGTTTGTAATTGTACATGATTTATGTATTTTGCTAAATAATTATTTTCCAATAAAGAACTTGAACTTGTATGTAGGTGCATGTGCGGATAAGAATTATAAAAATGAATTTGTAGCAATATAGTATAAAAATGACTGAATGACACATTTCGAGCAATATGGATTTTGAGAAACATTTTGAGCTTTCAAAGTTGTTAAAAAAAATCAGAGTATTAGGAGGCTGAACAATTTAGGGATTTTGAAAATTACAATCAGCAATACTTCATATTTGATGGAAAATCCATTTTATTTTGTTCCAAGGTGAGATGACTGTTAGTAAACCAATGCATTTGACTCAGTATTGTAGAATTTGTGGGTGCATTAAACTCAGTATTGTAGTCTGATGTGTTTACAAGATTTGCATGAGAAACATGACATCAGAAGTCAGCTTTCTGTCGTTATGGACAGGCTTCTTATCCTACTGGTTCTTCAATTCTTTTATGCATCTTTGTTTACAAGGAAGATCTTGTAACTTGCTCATAAATTTGGAATACTTTCAACATTCTCCATTGAAATTGACAAATTTAGCAACTTCTTCTGGAGCACATGATGGTCTGATTCAGTGGTAACTACTTCCAATGACCCCTAAAGGGAAGAACATGTTGTCATTTAAAATGCATGCTGCAGCATCAACCTAAGGAAAAGTTACAGCAGCATGAAATATGGAAATTCAGGGATTTTTTTAGGTGAGGTGCATTCAACCAAAAATGAAATATTCTTGCGAAAATGTGGTTGAGGCTTCAACGAGTGATTGGAGAAGATGTCTTGATCATCACAATGGACCTTGCTTACATTCATACTCTAAAAAACTTTACTTTTATTTGACACTTTTTTTCCAAAAAAGTATTCCATATTTATGAGGTGGAGTGTAGCCCTACATAATACGGTCAGTCCAGTTACCACAGTCAGTAGAGCACTCGCCTCACAAGTGAGGGACCCGGGTTCAGTCCCCAGGCTGGCCATCATGTCATTCCACGGCGTTGTCGTTCGCATCAGACATTAATTGGAGGTGCCATGGGCCCAGCTGTAAACAAGTCTCTGACTTAGTCTGGTTACCCATGATAAATCACTTCTATACCTTTACCTTAATATATAGCTGAGATTCCTCGTGGATGGCCATGGCTGTAATTCTGTTCTATAATGGAAGATGAGCTACATTTTGTGTTTTTTTTTTGGAAAAATTAAGGATGAATTTGTTCTATTCAGTAATATCGAAAATCAAGACTTTCATACCATGGTGAATGAAGAAAAGTTTGTTTATCTTGTAAAATTGGAATATAAAAAGCTGAGCCTATATACATGGATGAAGATTGAAGCCTGGAATATTAGGAAAAGTATATATATATTGTATCAAGAAGTTAATTAGTTTAATTATAAATTTTGTAAACAAATAGACCAATTTGAAACATTATACTTCATGAAGCCTTATTTATATAATTCACTGATGCTATAGGGTGGTTGATAAGTCCTTTTAAAAGGACTGGGTCATCTGAATTACTCTATCTGTTAAGATTTTATTACTTGTACATGTACCTACCACTGTAAGAATGAAATACAAACATACATACGTACATTCACACAGTTGCTATCACGCTTTACATTATATGATTTTTCATGGACATCCAGGGAAAATGTTGGAGCATTTAAATAGTTGCAACCTGGGAAAAAGTAAGAGTATTTAAAAAGTTTCAACCATGCAGGGAAAAAGTAAGAGCATTTAAAAACTTGGGACCAGGAAAAAAGTAAGCGTATTTAAAAATTTTCAACCATGCAGGGAAAAAGTAAGAGCATTTAAAAACATGCGACCTGGAAAAAAGTAAGAGCATTTAAAAAGTTGCGACCAGAGCACTCATGCAAGAGAAAGGCCAATCTCCACTCCCTTCACATGGAATTCGCTTAAAGTACTATGTTCATGTTCTAGCAAGCTGCATAATAAAAATATTATGTGCAAGCACTTAAGCGGTGCATAATTTAGCATTCTTTTCATACTACATTTTAGTTTATACCATTTGACACCTCTGTTGGCCAAAATTACATGCTAGTATTTCAGGGTTATGATTCCTATATTATTTGTTGTCCAAAAACAGAACCATTCCAATTTTTCCCATAACTTTTTCGGTGCACTGTATGTACAGCCCACACCTGTGCTGGTGCAGTGTAAAACACAAACTCACTCACTCACTTGGAGACTCATTTATCCATTACTTAGTATTAGATTATAGATTTATTAATCAATCCAGTTTTAACATTTTTGGACATCCTGTTTTTAACATTTTTGGACAAATACTTTTTTGCAATGATGCATTTCTATCTTTGTGGTTTTCGGGAAACATTGAGTTATCACAATCGTGATTCAACACAATTAAAGTATCAGACAGCTAAGCCAAATCTATTCAGGGATTATGAAAATGTCGACAAACAAAACTTAGTATTGGAAAATCTTTTTTAAAGTTTCATAACAAAAGAAGTCAAGTTAAAAAAATTGAAATGTTTAAATCGCACATGCATACTTTGGAAGCCTCTACTTGGCAGAGCTGTTGTTGGGTAGTAATATCTGGGGAGAAAATTCCACCTCCAAATTTCACGACATACGGTTTCCATGGCAACAAATCAACAATTTATTTTTTCTTCTATGATCTGATTTTCTGGGGATCATTTGCAAATTACTTCAATATCAACCGACCCAAATATCATGTTTCTGTATAAAATCTTGCAAAAGTTATGACAGGTTGAACAGAACTTATGGAAAACCCAACGTAAAAAAGTCTGAAAAACACAGTTAAAGGAAATGTATTCAGTGTCAAGTTCATTAGTTTAAGCATTTGTGAAATGGCAGGGATTATTTTTAATAAGTTTCTTGTTCTGTATCATCGGTAAAAAATAAATTTTCAACGAACCCCACTTTTGCAGCAGGACTAGTTTTCATTCATTACTGTGTACATTAGAAATAGCAGGAGTCTACCATGCGCTGTTATATATATTTATGCCAAAACCTCAGACTGTACCTGTCCCTCTGTATATTAAGCCTCCACCGTCTTGCACAGCTCGCACAATATTCTGAGGGGGAGCTTCTTCTTCTTCTCATTGGACTCCCTTCTGTGTAATGTGAATTCTATTGTATTTCAAATATATATTTATAAATATTTCAATGAAAACAATTTACTTTTTGAAAGCCAGTATGGGTTCCGTTCTCTACATTCAACTGAATTAGCTACAATTGAATTACTTGATAAATTATATGATGAATTAGATAATAATGAAACTCCTATCAGTATCTTCCTAGATTTATCGAAGGCTTTCGATACAATTGACCATTCTATTCTGATTGACAAGCTGAAATATTATGGATTTGATGGTTTGTCTTTAGAATTATTGAAAAGTTACTTAACAGATAGATATCAATATGTAGAATTCAAGGAAACTGCCTCGGACTTACTAAGAATAACTACTGGGGTTCCACAGGGGTCTATTTTAGGTCCCCTGTTATTTATCATTTATAGCAATGATTTACATAAAATAGACAGTGTTTTTAGCCCAATTATGTACGCAGACGACACCACTTTGAGTGCAACACTAAATAACTTCAAATCTACTGATGGTACACTTAGAAACATAATATCTGAACTTGATAAATATAACATTTGGTTCAAACTTAACAAATTGTCACTTAATTGTAAAAAAACCTCAGCAATTGCATTTCATATGCCAAACAAAGCCATTGAATATCCAGAACTTAAAATAGATGGAATACAGATATCTTATGTAAAAGAGTTCAATTATCTTGGAATTGTTTTGAATGAAAACTTGAAGTGGAATTCGCATATTGACTATATATCAAAAAAGATATCGAAGGTGGTTGGTATGTTAAACAAACTTAAATTTATCCTTCCAGAGCATGTACTTTTTACAATTTATAATTCTCTTATTGTGCCTCATTTGAATTATGGAGCCTTGATTTGGGAACGTAATATATCCAGATTAACTATTTTACAAAAAAAGGCATTGAGGGCTGTGACCAAAAGCAAGTATAATGCACACACTAGCATTATTTTTAAAAATCTTAAAACCTTAAAATGCCAAGACATCTGTGCACTGCATTGTTTAAAATTTTGTTATAAATTGGAGAATAAGCAACTACCAAAATATTTTCTAAATTCGAGCATTTTCATTAAAAGGAGCGAAATTCATGAGCATTACAGTGGGAGAGTAAATGATTACAATATACCTCGAATAAGGCATGAATTTATGAAACAGGGTATCAGATTTAAAATAGCTGTAACTTTCAATAATATGCAACCAATTTTCAGGGACAAAATACAAACTCATAGCCTTCTTGGTTTCAAAAATTATGTTAAAAATGCTATGATTGACAGTTATGATGCAACTTGCCATATTGAATATTGTTACATATGTAACAGAATTTAGGCTAATCGTTAGGAGTAAGCCAATTTTTTTAAAATTATTTTTTTTTATTTGACGGACCGACAGGACAAACGACTTGAGACACCCAAGTAATGACAATTTATATGACGGACTTAATGACTGACATATGCCAAAAAGAAGAGCTTTGCTTTTTTAGTTTTTTTTTACTGTGTCCATGACGGTTCCCAGTGCTGCCTCCCGCTCTGCCTCTGAAATTTACTTTTCCTTTAAGGTGGCCCAAGCCAACGGTCATTTTGGCCTTATTGGGGTCTCCTACCATAAAAATTGCTTTGATGATGTATGAATGATGATTTCAAATGGTAAATAAATGATATGAATCTGAATCTGAATCTGAATCTGAATCAAATGCTGTGGAAATAATGTATTCGATACATGTGGTATTGTCTCAGTACATTATCGTAAAGGAAGAATAATCCGATGCATCTATTTTGGCTATATCAATGACTGTCCTTATGGGCAATTGTTCCCCTCCTTGTTGTGTAAGCCCAAAGCATATATAATCACTCACAAATATCCACAAAAGGCAGTCATGGATTTTGGCATAGTCTTTTGACTCTGACCAGAGAGCCTATTTGACTATTAGCCTATTTGATATTAACCTCAATTTTCATTGGCTGTTAGATATCTGATTGGAATCTCATTGAATTCTCAGTTTGTCCAATGAGAATGCAGCTTAATATCCACTGGCCAATCATTGCTCAGTGGATATTAGGCTTGACTGTAATTGGCCAGGATATTTGGCCGGATTCTCATTGGACAGGATATTAGGTGGCTTTCTCATTGGACAAACTATTAACTACAGTGCCCCCTACTGTGGATATTAGTGTGGATTCTCATTGGTCAAGATATTACGTCGTATTCTCATTGGTCTGTTCACTATTATCCAAAGTTGGATATTTGTCAAAATCCACAACAGTAAAAAAGAGTTATTGTGAGAGACTTTGGCATGTATCCAACATACAAGATCTTTGCCAAAATCCACTATATTCGGGCGTGAGCGATAATGAGTGATTTATGCATGGGCCCAAAGGACCTATATTTTGCCCAAAGGCCTCGCAGATATTTTGAAGGATACGATGACTTTGGGAAAGTCATGCCAAAAGGGGTTGTAATGCCAAAAGGCCCTATAGTTTGCCTAAAGACCCTGTAATTTGCCAAAAGACCCTATATTTTGCCCAAAGGCCTAATATCCATGCCCAATAGGCCTATTGTGAACAGTAGTGGATATTGGTGGTAACACTTGTCCCCTCTCTAATATACTAGATGCCTTTCCTTGATATTATTACGAAACAACCAAATTCTTCGGATACAAAGCTTGTGTTTTTCTTTTCTTTTCAATTTTTATAATGAGATAAATTTGAGCTCATTCTTCGATTTCAGCTTGGGTGAAGTTCTTCTAACCCATTTTCTAATAAATTGTTTGGAGACTCATTTTGCCTCCATATAGCTCACACCCGTGCTGATGGGACGTAAAGCAGAAACTCACTCACTTAGAGACTCATTTTGCCGTTATCTACTATTAGATTAAAGAAATAAATTTATATACTCGCATCATGTTTTTAACATTGTTGGGCAAAAACTTATTTGTACAATGACGTATTACTATCGTTGTGGTTTTCGGGAAACATTGAATCATCACACTTGTGATTCAACACAATAAGAGTACATGATAAGGTGGCTGAGCTAATACTATTAAGGGATTAGGAAAATGTCAACAAACATCACACGGTATTGGAAAATCTTTTTTTACTTTTCATAAAAAAGAAAGTCAAGTTTCAAAAACTGAAATGTATAAATCGCATGTATGCATACTTTGGAGGCCTATACTTGGAAGAGCTGTAGTTGGGTAGTAATATCTCGGGAGAAGATTCCCCATCCAAGGTGAGATGACTGCAAGTATTGAATTCAGTATGACTGTCAGCTGCTATAGACAGGCTTCATATTTACTCTTTTTTATGCGTCTTCAGTTTCAACTCAATGTCCGAGTTAGCATTTTATCAGGGATAGCCCCTGCAACCACATTGTCACAGCTTGATAGCCAGTGGGCTGACAGAAAATATATGTATCATAGTTTCAACATTGATAGGCTGTCTACAAGTTGACCGCTGCCACCTAGGGTGCAAAATTTGCGAGCTCCTGTGAGCGGTCAACAGAATTTCTGGAAGAAACCGGGACTGTCTGGAAGAAACCAGGACAGTTCCATCATTTAATGATGGTCTAGTTTATTTCCAAAAACTCTGTAAGGGTCTAATCTGACTTTGGTTGGCTTCAATTTTAAGCAGACAGCTTGTAAATACCAAAATAAGTTGGAACTATTTTTTATCATGGAGGATGTATACATTGTAGCTCACATATAATGCCATTATAGAGGGGGCCACTTGTGGCATGGTCAAGACATTTTGTTGAGTGTTACACAGCTTTTATGAAATTAAAAATTATAGTGTTGTTGTCCTAGTTTATAAATCTCCATAAAGTAACAAAATAAATACAAATGAGCATTTTTGATATCACAAAGCAAAAACATTGGCTTTGTATGGGCATGTGAATAAGTGAGAGAGCATTTTTTTTTGTCCTAGTTTATAAATCTCCATAAAGTAACAAAATAAATATAAACTTTTATTCAACAACGGAATATCATGAAGATACATGTGTCATAAAAACATAAGAATAAAAATAAGTAATGCAGTCAAAAACAGAAGATATTTACAAAAGAGGTACATAGTGACTACATCTATATACAAAAGAGGTATAGCAAATACATCAACGAATAAGAGCAGTTATAGTATTGCATTGTTATTGATTATGTTAATTTAAAAATATTTATACTTTTATATTTTATGATAAATATTATATATTTTAATATCATATAGGATAACAATGAATAATTGTAGGCGAGTTGAAATTAAAATTTGTCATATATATGTTTTGCAATAAAGTAATTGCAGAAGACAAGGTAATGCACTAAATGAATTGAAGACAGTATCGAGTAACGTACATATAATAAATAAATATGAAATATATCAGAACGTACCAATATATATACAAATGAGCATTTTTGATATCACAAAGCAAAAACATTGGCTTTGTATGGACACGTGAATAAGTGAGAGAGCATTCTTTTTGGGCACTATTCTGACCACAATTTAACATGCACTAAAATGGCATAAGTCGATTCAATACCATCAAACTTTTGATGAGTAAAATCATCCCTTTCACAGGCAAAGTTTATGCTAAAGTTTCAAAACTTTCTTTTTGTCTCATGATTTCCAAACATTTTCATTCAAAGCAGTGGACTGGATCTTTGCCAGCAACCATGCTTTGTGAAAGTAGTTTGGCGTAGTAATATGGACGGCTGTTGTGTGACATGATCATGTGATCTGTCCAAAACAGATCAAATTATTGTTGATCCAATTCGTTTTCCAGGGACTGTCAACATTCTGCTGCCACTTGTCAGTCCAGAACAGAGACAGGTTAATAGGTACACGTGTGTTGAAGGAAGCATTAAATTTTATTCTATGATCAAGATACAAGATGCAAATCTTTATTTAAACTCGGAGGTGATTTACAAAAAACATTAGCACCAAGGCTATTTTGTCCGAGTATGAATCGAATATATAACTGTTGATGTGATCCCAATGATCTAGCATTGGCAACCATCAGTCTAATCTTACTAAATGGCAGCTTCCTTGAGCATTCACAGTAGACAACTGGCATAAGGGACCGTTCAGAATTTATGACTGGGGGGGTGGGAGTTTTGGTCGAGGGGGTACTAACTTTTCACACGTGTTTCAAGGGGGGGTATTGATTTCTAGCAACACTTCCAAGGGGGGGGGTAAGAAATTTTAACAAAGAAAAAATGTTAAAAAACACGCATTAACTCTTTTTATTTTGACTTTTTTACGTGCAAAAGTCCGCGAAATGACGCAATTCTGTACGCGTGACCGTGTATATCACTATATATATGTGTGTATTGCTTTGTATGTCGAGGGGGGGGGGGTTCTAAAAATCCGCATGAAACTAAAGGGGGGTATCAATTTTTGACGGGAAGTTCCAGCAAAACTCCCACCCCCCAAGTCATAAATTCTGAACGGTCCCTAATACCCACAGAGTAGACAACTGTTATAATCCCGACAGAGCCATTTGATTAATCTGCAAACTTGTCACTTTACAATTTCAACCTTTAATGGACCTTGCTATAAATTTTTAACACATTGATTATGTAATGTATATTTGTTCTTGCAGTCCATTGCATTGGTTTTTCCAGACCCAATTTTGCACTTTGACATTGAGTTGAAACTGTGATGATCAGTTTTGGGGGATCCACATTGGCTAGAAGCCGGGGGAATCCGACCCAGTTTAAAATGACATCACAGCTTCAACTCATTTTACATATATTGCAATGCTAGATGTCTCTGACATCATATTTCAACAGCATAGAAAGAACTTGAGAATGGCGAGGACTGTAACATCACAACCATGAATAACGAAACTGTTAATTCTCTATGAAACCATGCTTGACGACATTGTTCCAGGAGACTGCATTCATTAAAAAATACGAATGAAATAAAGCATTAGCAAACGTCTTATTCTCCTTTTTGTTTGAGCTATATTCAGATAGGTCCCTGCATTCATTAAAAAAGATGAATACAATAAAGAATCAGCAAATGTCTTATTCTACTTTTTGTTTGAGCTATATTCAGATAAGTCCCTGCATTCATTAAAAAAGATTAATAAAATAAAGAATTGGCAAATGTCTTATTCTCCTTTTTGTTTGACCTATATTAAGATAAGTCCCTGCATTCATTAAAAAAGATGAATAAATTTGAGGAAACTCTTTCAATTCTCTATGGGACCATGCATGACGACATTGTTCCAGAAGACTGCATTCATTAAAAAATGATGAATAGAATAAAGAATTGGCAAACGTCCTATTCTCCTTTTTGTTTGACCTAGTATATTCAGATTAGACCCTTCCCCTGTCATATAACTCATTTAATATTTTCTTGAAATTTGTTTTTCAAATTGTAATCCGGATGAGGAGCTTCGTATTCTGCCTGGTCGTCATGTGCCTTGTATTTCTCTCTTTGGCCGAGGAGAATGGGAAGGACAAGGGAGATATGGTAAGAGCTTTCTTTACAGCCAGGAAATTCAATATGCAAAAAGAGAGGACTGTTGCACTGTGAAAATGGCACCTTGTGACTCATGATTGCTGATGAAGTGTCAACTTCTCTTCTTTCAATATGGGAAAAATAGAGGCCGTTTGATTAGACATGATCAAGAGAAGGCCATTTGATTTGTCATAGCTGATTTTAAAGTCAAAATCAGAGGCATAATCCTTTCGTTTGCTTGTCACCAAGAGGAAGTGGGATTAGTTACCTTAAAACAAATTAACATTGAAAGTATTGGGTATGATCATGACAAGTCATCAGTATGATGACACACAAAGTGCCATTTTCATAGTGCAGCAGTCCACTCTTCTTGCATATCATTTTTCCAGGCTGTAAGGTATGGGTAGTGCTCAATTGTGTGGCCAGTTGAACACGCATGCATATATTTTCAATGTCTAATTTTGTCTGTGCTTGAGTGAAAGCTGTTGTATAAATGAAAAAGGATATTTCTAGCGTCTGGCAAACCCCAGTAAGTCCATCTCTTACTGCAAGGACTGGAACTTAAAAAGTCAATTTTCTCAGAAAACTCCAAAATGTGACTTGCTAGATTTTCTCTTTGTATGCTAGATTATTGTTGCAGGAAATTTGTTTATGATTGTGCCTATATCTGAAATGCTGGACTGTGATTTATTTTATTTTGTAAGTTAATTCCTGTTTTTAAAAATTCTTCAGTTACTTTGTTTTTGTAATGATGTTTCAAAAGGTTTATGTAAATTTTTTTTCCTTCATATGTATGTTATTCACTCATCTTTAAATAAGCGTGGAACTGGGTGTACTGGTTTGTGCCGCCCTCTTTTCATTTTCAGGCGACAACTGCTGATCCTCCAGAAGCTGACAGGCCAATGAAGGAGTCTTCTAAATGTAAGTTGAGAAGTTTTTTTACCTTCAATGAACAAATTTGGAAGAAGGTATTGTAATCTGATTATCACTTGGGTAATACATTGTCTGCCTGCTATCCAGGTGGTGGCAAAATTTAATCTTTATCATGTGATTTTTTTTTTCAATTTCAGCTTCGCTGAGCATCAGTTGTAATTGCCGCAACGAGTGCAGTTGCAGAGGGAAGTGCTGTAAATGCCGCTGCACACGAGGGTCGATACCTTCTAAATGTTATCGCAAATTCTTCTGTTCCATTTTTGGCTCTAAATAGCCCACACCGGTGCTGATGGGGCGTAAAACACAAACTCACTCACTAACTTCACTGTTACATTCAATCATGAATTATTTGGAAGTCACTTCTATAATGTAGTAGCAGATTTAGGAATAAAATATATTTCAGCATCCATTCAGGCTTTGTTATTTTAAAACTGTATGGAGGTGCATGTGTTCCAAGGTGAGATGACTGTTAGTAAAGCGAATGCATTAAACTCAGTATTGTAGTCTAATGTGTTTGCAAGATTTGCATGAGAAAAAATGATATCAGAAGTCAGTTTTCTTTCGTTAGGGACAGGCTTGTTACCCAGCTTCTTACCCGACTGGTTCTTCAATTCTTTTATGCATCATCGTTTGCAGGGAAGATTTTGTAACTACATAATATTGTCAGCCCAGTTACCCAGTCAGAAGAGCACTCGCCTCACAAGCGAGGGACCCGGGTTCAGTCCCGAGGCTGGCCATCATGTAATCCCACGGCATTATCGTTCGCATCAGACATTAATTGGAGGTGCCGTGGGGCCCGTAGGCCCAGCTGTAAACAAGTTACAAGTCTCTGACTTAGTCTGGTTACCCATGTTAAAGAACTATACCTTTACCTTAATATATAGCTGAGATTCCTCGTGGATGGCCATGGCTGTAATTCTGTTCTATATTGGAAGTGAGCTACATTTTTGTGTTTTTTTTTTGTTGGAAAAATTAAGGATGAATTTGTTCTATTCAGAAATATCGAAAATCAAGACTTTCATACCATGGTGAATGAAGAAAAGTTTGTTTATCTTGTAAAATTGGAATATAAGAAGCTGAGCCTATATACATGGATGAAGATTGAAGCCTGGAATATTAGGAAAAGTATATATATATTGTATCAAGAAGTTAATTAGTTTAATTATAAATTTTGTAAACAAATAGACCAATTTGAAACATTATACTTCATGAAGCCTTATTTATATAATTCAGTGATGCTACAGGGTGGTTGATAAGTCCTTTTAAAAGGACTGGGTCATCTGAATTACTCTATCTGTTAAGATTGTATTACTTGTACATGTACCTACCACTGTAAGACTGAAATACAAACATACATAGGTAAATTCATACAGTTGCTATCACGCTTTACATTATATGATTTTTCATGGACATCCAGGGAAAATGTAGGAGTATTTAAATAGTTGCAACCTGGGAAAAAGTAAGAGTACATAAAAAGTTTCAACCATGCAGGGAAAAAGTAAGAGCATTTAAAAACTTGCGACCAGGAAAAAAGTAAGCGTATTTAAAAAGTTTCAACCATGCAGGGAAAAAGTAAGAACATTTAAAAACATGCGACCTGGAAAAAAGTAAGAGCATTTAAAAAGTTGCGACCAGAGCACTCATGCAAGAGAAAGGCCAATCTCCACTCCCTTTACATGGAATTCGCATAAAGTACTATGTTCATGTTCTAGCAAGCTGCATAATAAAAATATTATGTGCAAGCACTTAAGCGGTGCATAATTTAGCATTCTTTTCTTACTACATTTTAGTTTATACCATTTGACACCTCTGTTGGCCAAAATTACATGCTAGTATTTCAGGGTTATGATTCCTATATTATTTGTTGTCCAAAAACAGAACCATTCCAATTTTTCCCATAACTTTTTTGGTGCACTGTATGTACAGCCCACACCTGTGCTGGTGCGGTGTAAAACACAAACTCACTCACTCACTTGGAGACTCATTTATCCATTATTTAGTATTAGATTATAGATTTATTAATCAATCCAGTTTTAACATTTTTGGACATCCTGTTTTTAACATTTTTGGACAAATACAATTTTGCAATGATGCATTTCTATCTTTGTGGTTTTCGGGAAACATTGAGTTATCACAATTGTGATTTCAACACAATTAAAGTATCAGACAGCTTAGCCAAATCTATTCAGGGATTATGAAAATGTCGACAAACAAAACTTAGTATTGGAAAATCTTTTTTAAAGTTTCATAACAAAAGAAAGTCAAGTTAAAAAAATTGAAATGTTTAAATCGCACATGCATACTTTGGAAGCCTCTACTTGTTGGGTAGTAATATATGGGGAAAAAATTCCACCTCCAAATTTCACGACATACGGTATCCATGGCAACAAATCAACAATTTATTTTTTCTTCTATGATCTGATTTTCTGGGGATCATTTGCAAATTACTTCAATATCAACCGACCCAAATATCATGTTTCTGTATAAAATCTTGCAAAAGTTATGACAGGTTGAACAGAACTTATGGAAAACCCAACGTAAAGTACAAAAAGTCTGAAAAACACAGTTAAAGGAAATGTATTCAGTGTCAAGTTCATTAGTTTAAGCATTTGTGAAATGGCAGGGATTATTTTTAATAAGTTTCTTGTTCTGTATCATTGGTAAAAAATAAATTTTCAATGAACCCCACTTGTGCAGCTGGACTAGTTTTCATTCATTACTGTGTACATTAGAAATAGCAGGAGTCTACCATGCGCTGTTATATATATTTATGCCAAAACCTCAGACTGTACCTGTCCCTCTGTATATTAAGCCTCCACCGTCTTGCACAGCTCGCACAATATTCTGAGGGGGAGCTTCTTCTTCTTCTCATTGGACTCCCTTCTGTGTAATGTGGATTCTATTTTATTTCAAATGCTGTGGAAATAATGTATTCGATACATGTGGTATTGTCTCAGTACATTATCGTAAAGGAAGAATAATCCGATGCATCTATTTTGGCTATATCAATGACTGTCCTTATGGGCAATTGTTCCCCTCCTTGTTGTGTAAGCCCAAAGCATATATAATCACTCACAAATATCCACAAATATCCACAAAAGGCAGTCATGGATTTTGGCATAGTCTTTTGACTCCGACCAGAGAGCCTATTTGACTATTAGCCTATTTGATATTAACCTCAATTTTCATTGGCTGTTGGATATCTGATTGGAATCTCATTGAATTCTCAGTTTGTCCAATGAGAATGCAGCTTAATATCCACTGGCCAATCATTGCTCAGTGGATATTAGGCTTGACTGTAATTGGCCAGGATATTTGGCCGGATTCTCATTGGACAGGATATTAGGTGGCTTTCTCATTGGACAAACTATTAACTACAGTGCCCCCTACTGTGGATATTAGTGTGGATTCTCATTGGTCAAGATATTATACAGTTATCGCACAGCACTGAGTGCAATATCTGTTTTTATGGCACCGAGGTGCCATAAAAACTGATATTGCACGAGGTGATGTGCAATAACTGTTATATCATATGGTTTTTTTGTGTCAAATGCAAAGAAAAGGGCTGGAATTCCTTGTCCAAACTGTTTTTGTGTTTCTTTTGATCCGCCTTTTTATAATGTATCTCGTCAAAAGGCAATAAATATTTCACTCACAAAATAAATGTTCACACTTTCAGAATGGAAAAATGATTTACTTGATGATGGATTTTATTTTAGATTTTTTTCTGAAACTTTATAGCAGACTTTAGACCTCTAAACACAAAAAAATCGGAAAAAATGCTGTTTTTCGGTCACTTATTGCTTTATTCTGGAAATAAAAATAATATAATCAGTACAAAAAATAGATATCCTGATAGCCCTTAAAAAGACGCATCTTTTGCCGCAAAAACGAGCTTTCTAACTGCCTCCGTTGCCGTACAGTGCACTTTTTTTACTAAAATCGGAAAACACAAATTGTTTGCCAGCCTGTGGCTGCAGCAGCACTGAAACGTTGTGCTTCCTCTCAGGTCCGTCCAATCTCTCACATGTTAAAATGATCATGCAATATAATGCGTGCAATATCGTAGAATATTGCACGGCTGTCAGCCAATGAGAAGCGAGTATTTCCGCTAGCCATATGATATTACGTCGTATTCTCATTGGTCTGTTCACTATTATCCAAAGTTGGATATTTGTGAAAATCCACAACAGTAAAAAAGAGTTATTGTGAGAGACTTTGGCATGTATCCAACATACAAGATCTTTGCAAAAATCCACTATATTTGGGCGTGAGCGATAATGAGTGATTTATGCATGGGCCCAAAGGACCTATATTTTGCCCAAAGGCCTCGCCGATATTTTGAAAGATGCGATGACTTTGTGAAAGTCATGCTAAAAGGGGTTGTAATGCCAAAAGGCCCTATAGTTTGCCTAAAGACTCTATAATTTGCCAAAAGACCCTATATTTTGCCCAAAGGCCTAATATCCATGCCCAATAGGCCTATTGTGCACAATAGTGGATATTGGTGGTAACACTTGTCCCCTCTCTGATATACTAGATGCCTTTCCTTGATATTATTACGAAACAACCAAAAGCTTGCGTTTTTCTTTTCTTTTCAATTTTTATAATGAGATAAATTTGTGCTCATTCTTCGATTTCAGCTTGGGTGAAGTTCTTCTTCTAATAAATTGTTTGGAGACTCATTTTGCCTCCATATAGCTCACACCCGTGCTGATGGGACGTAAAGCAGAGACTCACTCACTTTGAGACTCATTTAGCCATTATCTACTATTAGATTAAAGAAATAAATTTATATACTCGCATCATGTTTTTAACATTGTTGGGCAAAAACTTATTTGTACAATGACGTATTACTAGCTTTGTGGTTTTCGGGAAACATTGAACATCACACTTGTGATTCTACACAATGAGAGTACGTAATAAGGTGGCTGAGCTAATACTATTAAGGGATTATGAAAATGTCAACAAACATCACACGGTATTGGAAAATCTTTTTTTACTTTTCATAAAAAAGAAAGTCAAGTTTCAAAAATTGAAATGTATAAATCGCATGTATGCATACTTTGGAGGCCTGTACTTGGAAGAGCTGTAGTTGGGTAGTAATATCTCGGGAGAAGATTCCCCATCCAAGGTGAGATGACTGCAAGTATTGAATTCAAGCTGTTGCTTTCAATAATTGTCCCTTATCAATCAAAAGTAAATTCTACACGCATAGCCTATGTGGTTTCACAAACTATGCAAAACTACACTTGATTGGAAATTATAGTGAAGAATGCCAAATCAGGAACTGCTACATTTGTCAGTAATCCATAATGACACATTATAGACTGTCGTCTCTATTTTCAAGTGCATCCATTTGGTTTGTAAACTGATAATCAAAGAAGAGGCATTTTTACTATATGTTGTTTCAATTATACATGAGGTTGAAAATGCCATCCGTGGCATGTGACTTTCATCAATAATAAAATTAAAAAAATTATTCGCTGATTACCAAGCTTCTTTGTGATGATATTTTTAAAGTGAAATTGTCAAACATCTTTGACATGTGATTTTTATTAAAGAATAATGAAAGTGCCTGAATTCTGCGACATGTGTTCACATCTCCCTTCTGTGTTTGGAATTTTTAAAGGTTTCCAAATCTGCTTTTTAAAAAAAAAAAAAAAAAGGTAATATACCAGGTTGTGTATGGTTCTGAAAGGTCATCAGGCTTTTCCTGTAGTTGAAAATGTCATGCAACATTTGACATGTGATTTTCATTTAATGACTTCAATATGCAGCTGTATTTAAATCTGTGAGTTGAATAACGCTGAAGCGTCTATGAAATAATGTAGACCACCTTTATTATGAGTATGAATTACATAAAGTCAGAAATGGTTTAATTTATGAATTTGTCTGATATGGCAAATTGTGACTGGCTGTTCTATTTGTGACCACTTACATGGTTTGTTTGACAAGTCTGTGTAAACTGTTGAGCTACTTTCCTGAAATATAGATGTATATATGTATCTTTTTGTCTCTTTTTTGGTGTGTGAAGTCATTGGTGTCAGGATGGATATTTACTGCTTTAAGGTTTCCAACTGGTATTTTGTTTCAAAATGCATTATATTTTGCGTATATATAGTTCATTTAATCATTTGATCTTTTTCTCCTTCACTGTAAAATTTTCATGTGGTTTTCTCTTTATTCAGTAAACAACTTGATAATGGAATGTTGCAGCACCTTTTCTTGCTCAAATGTGGGATACCATGATGGAATGCCTTTGGCTCATATTTGATAATGGTGTGAACTTCATCCTATACAGTTAAAAGCAGTTTTATGATTAATCATTTTGTATACATCTGGGGATATTCTTGTTTTAACGTGGCTAGATACCTTAGTTAACACTTCGTGGTGTCATTGTTTTCAATTATCCGAAAATTATTATAATTTTTTTTTTTAGGCTTCATGTGAACATTTTTAAGACAATATGCTAGTGTTTTTACGCATATACTATGGGTTAGTTATTTTTTTCTCAGGAGGTTCCAGAGCATTGGGTATCATATTTTCTGGGTGGCCCCTTGATAGCGGCCATTAGGCCTTAGAGGGGTCTCCCCATGAATGATATATATATATACTTTGTCAGAAAAAGAATATTTACGTAACCTCTGTATAAATATATAAATGTATCATTTATGTTAATAAAATGTCATTGTCTGTCTGTCTGTCTGTCTGTCTGTATGACTGTCAGCTGCTATAGACAGGCTTCATATTTACTCTTTTTTATGTGTCTTCAGTTTCAACTCAATGTCCAAGTTGGCATTTTATCAGGGATAGCCCCTGCAACCACATTTTCACAGCTTGATAGCCAGTGGGCTGACAGAAAATATATGTATCACAGTTTCAACATTGATAGGTATGTTGAAGGAAGCATTAAATTTTATTCTATGATCAAGATACAAGATACAAATGTTTATTTAAACTCAGAGGTGATTCACAAAAAACATTGGCACCAAGGTTATTTTGTCCGAGTATAAATCGAATATAACTGTTGATGTGATCCCAATGATCTACCATTGGCAATCACCAGTCTGATCTTACTAAATGGCAGCTTCCTTAGCATTCACAGTAGACAACTGTTATAATCCCCACAGAGTAGACAACTTTTATGATCCCCATAGAGTTGTTTGATTAATCTGCAAACGTGTGACTTTACTATCTCAATCTACAATGGACCTTACTATAAACAAAAGATTTTGGCAATTTTTGTAAACACATGGACTTATGTAATGTATATATTTGTTCTGACAGCCAACTGGCTGGCAGGCTGTGATGGCATTGAGATGAAACTGTGATGATCAGTTTTGGGGGATTCACACTGGCTAGAAGCCGGGGAATATGACACAGTTTAAAATGACATCACAGCTTGAAGTTATTTTACATAGATTGCAATACTAGAGAATGGATTCATCTTTGACATCACACTAAAAGACTCAAGAGCGAAGAAAGAACTTGAGATTCCAGGTAAATATGAAAAGGACTATAACATCACAACCATGAGTGATTCTTGCACGCACATCTCAGAAAATATGTGGAAACTTAATTCCCTATGAAACATGCATGATGACATTGTTCCCGAAGACTGCATTCATTAATAACTCAAAGATGAATAACAGGGAAACTTTGTGAATATTTAGTTTTCCTATTTGCGTTTTCCTATTTGCGTAAGCTATATTCAGATAAAACCCTTCCCCTGTCGTATAACTCATTTAATATTTTCTTGAAATTTGTTTTTCAAATTGTAATCCGGATGAGGAGCTTCGTATTCTGCCTGGTCTTCATGTGCCTTGTATTCCTCTCTTTGGCCGAGGAGAATGAGAAGGACAAGGGAGATGTGGTAAGAGCTTTCTTTACAGCCAGGAAATTCGATATGCAAAAAGAGAGGTCTGTTGCACTGTGAAAATGGCACCTCGTGACTCATGATTGCTGATGAAGTGTCAACTTCTCTGCTTTCAATATGGGAAAAATAGAGGCCGTTTGATTAGTCATGATCAAGAGAAGGCCATTTGATTTGTCATAGCTGATTTTAGAGTCAAAATCAGAGGCATAATCCTTTCGTTTGCTTGTCACCAAGAGGAAGTGGGATTAGTTTCCTTAAAATATTAACAAATTAATATTGAAAGTATTGGGTATGATCATGACAAGTCATCAGTATGATGACACACAAAGTGCCATTTTCATAGTGTAGCAGTCCACTCTTTTTGCATATCATTTTTCCAGGCTGTAAGGTACGGGTAGTGCTTGTGTGGCCAGTTGAACACGCATATATTTTCAATGTCTAATTTTGTCTGTGCTTGAGTGAAAGCTGTTGTATAAATGAAAAAGGATATTTCTAGCGTCTGGCAAACCCTAGTAAGTCCATCTCTTACTGCAAGAACTGGAACTTAAAAGTCAATTTTCTCAGAAAACTCCAAAATGTGACTTACTAGGTTTTCCCTTAGGACGCTAGATTATTGTTGCAGGAAATTTGTTTATGATAGTGCCTATAATCTGAAATGCTGGACTGTGATTTATTTTATTTTGCGAGTTAATGCCTGTTTAATTTCTTTCAGTTACTTTTTTTTGCAATTATATTTCAAAAGGATTATGCAAATTTGACTTTTTTTTCTTGTTATGTTATTCACTCATAAGCGTGGAACAGGGTGCACTGATGTTTGCCCCCCTCTGTTCATTTTCAGGCGACAACTGCTGATCCTCCAGAAGCTGACAGGCCAATGAAGGAGTCTTCCAAAAGTGAGTTGAGAAGTTTCTTACCTTCAGTGAACAAATTCGGAAGAAGGTATTGTAATCACTTTGGTAAAACGTTGTCTGCCTGTTATCCAGGTGGTGGCAAAATTTAATCTTTATCATGTGATGGTTTTGTTTTGCGATTTCAGCTTCGCCGAGCAAAGGTTGTAATTGCCGCAACGAGTGCAGTTGCAGAGGGGAGTGTTGTCAATGCAAATGCAGAAGAGGGTCGATGCCTTCTAAATGTTATCGCAAATTCTTCTGTTCCATTTTTGCCTCTAAATAGCCCACAACGGTGCTGATGGGGCGTAAAACACAAACTATAATGTAGTAACAGATTTAGGAATAAAAGATATGTGATCATCTATCAGGCTTTGTTATTTAACTGAATGCAGGTGGATGTGCGGATAAGAATGTATTTGTAACAATATAATATGACAGTGACTGAACGACACAGTTCGAGCAATATGGATTTTGGGAAACATTTTGAGTTTTCAAAGTTGTTTAAAAAGATCTATAGGAGGCTGAACAATTTTATGGATTATGAAAATTACAATCATCAACACTTCATATTTGATGGAAAATCCATTTTATTTTGTTCCAAGGTGAGATGAAAAGTTTTGAGAACTGAACACTGCTGAAAATGTCGGTTACGCCCTCGCTGGATAAATCACATATTGCCTCTCCCTAGGTGAATAACCTATACTTATGGGACCAAAGGTGATAAAGATGTTGTAGGAAGTGAAAGAAAGCAACTGGGAAGTTTTCATGGCTGAGGAATGAGTAGTTTGGCTGGAGTAACGTAAAACATCTGTGAATTTATAATTGGAATTGCAATATGATTATGTTCAGGAAGGTTACAGAATGGCCGTTGGGCAAATCGAGATTACATAATCATATATAAGTTCGGGAAGATGTGAAAACAAATGAGTATAGGTTCTAAAATTTGAGGCAAATGTGAAACAGTTATACTTGCATTTCATGGTAGTATTGAAGGCATAAGCATTAAGTATAGGTTAATCACCTAGGGAGAGGCAATATGTGATTTATCCAGTGAGGGCGTTAGCCCGAGCTGTGATAAACACATATTGTCGATCCCGCGGTGAATAACGGGCTTATACCATAAGACAAAACTGAAACTTGTCATTTGTTGCTGTGGATTTTTCTCAGCTTCACTTATTATTCTCCCATGGGAGGATAACTGGACAACAAAGAATATGGGTTTTATTGCAGTGAAATACTGGCTCATGATTGGCTGACAGAGGTGTCGAATGGTATAAGCAAAATTATGGAACATCAGAAATGTCTAGATGGACTGTACTATGAGGAGAAATTGTCCTTGGTGGAAACTTGTTAAGAAATCATTTGTCACACTCTGAGAATAACAATTTGTTTACATTTAGGGCATTTCATGATTCTCGCAGGGTGTTGGTAACAAATAAAGTGCATGTGGGACAGCATCCTTAAGTATTTTGTGGATGGAAAATGTTTGATTAAATTTGAGTCCTCATCATAAAAGATTTGCAGAATTAATGGTTTTCAAATGGAAGTGAGAAGCATGAACTGAGGATTGATTTGACTTGTCACCATTTTTTACAGACAGCGTGATAGAGGGAAAGAGTCTAGACGTGTCGTCGTTAGATGCCTCTCAATATGTATGTGAATTATAAATATAAGCTATTCACCCGTTGGGGTTTGTCGCTTTGCAAAAATGTGCCAGATTCTTGTCAGGTTAGAGTAATGTGAAGCCCTGCAGCTCCTATTTGCAGCTTCCAGTCAGATTTCAGTTGGATGAAGTAATGTAGATTTTTTGGAACTACTACAGCGAGGTTTTTTGTAAATGCATGACGCAATTAACTTAATTTCTGGGGAACGGGTAGTTATGCTGGACATGTATTGAAGTGCAATCAGTGTGGCAAAAGATGCGGAATTTAGTGGCCTGCAATATGATATGCATGACTGGCCTTGATGTGGCAGGGAAATATACAGCTTCCAGATTTGTATGTGGAAAATGTGGTTTTTGTCAAACTTCCAATAGGAATATCTGGTACCTGGGTAGTTATGTTTGCCATAGAATGTCAGTGTGCATATCAAAATCTGCGGAATTGGCCTTTAATATTAAATTCATTACAGCCCTTGTTGTGGCAGATAAATATACAGGTGGGCTATATTTATGTGAAAAAACATGTTTTTTTTTTGCCAAATTCCCAATATAAATTTGTGTTAAGAACTATGGAAATAATGAATGTTGATAGGTGAAAGTTACCCTATCGGGAACTTCAGATTAATTGACAGGCTTAGGAGTGTAATTTAAGGTCTTATGGGTTGAGAGGAAAAAACCTTATGAGTGAGATGAGATTCCTGCTATGACTATTATTATGATTAGATGGTACTGGATTTTCAACTTACATACAACGTTTCATCTGCAACCCATCCTCCCCACGCAAGCCCCGCTAAAATGGACAGGGCTTTCTGCTATTTCCAACCTCTTCTGTGATTGGCTGCTTATTTAGGTCATAAGCATTTTGCAGGCAGATTTAGTCCGATTATGGACACTTAGAGGATTACTGGCAACTAAGAAAAACAGTGTAAAACAAGCAAACTTTCAAGCAGTTTCATTTCAGAACTGTGAAAATACATAATTCAATGCAATTTTCGGAACTGTGATAGCACCTTTCAACAATACACAATTTCTCCATTTGTAACTGTGTGAAACAGAAGCAACAATTTCAAACTGTGATGTAACAGTCCCTGATTGGCTGAGCCAAAACTGGGTCAGATAATTAAGTATTCATGAATTAGCAAAGGTTATGGGCCATTTTGTCATGGTATGACTTGGGATGATGCTGCAACCTGCAGACCTCATCAGGTGAATGGCAAAATCAAGGATGTTTCATTGTTTGATGTAACTGTTGGTGTCAGTGAAAGCTGTGAGTAATTTGAAGTGCCCAGTCCAAGGTGTGTGGCAGTTTGAACCGCAATCCTCCTGTCTTATTTGAAGTGTTGGTCTTTCTGTATGCTCAATGCGTTGCTCATAGATGGCTTCCTTTACCCCTCTTTTAAAGAGGGATTTGGTTTAAAAGAGGAGTAAAGGAAGCCATCTATGTATGGTTTGTGTAAATTCAATTGGCATTTATAAATCATGAACTGATAGAATATACACCTCCACACGACAGAATTGCGTGTTTTCAATAATCAAGTGAATTTAATTGTTTTATAAACCTTAAATTACTTAAGGAGAGCCCAGCATTGCTTGATTTGCTGACAAAACTCTGGTTCGCGACTTTTAAAACAAACTGTTTGTTTACTTTTTTTGAAGGAATTTATCTTCATATATATATATATTAAGCTTAGAATGGCAGCTTGGTAAATTGTGTTATTACAATATGTTTAAGAAACTCTAAACTTTCTTTTGGACATCATTTTATTTTGGCGACATAAAAGCTTGAAGTATAGTAAATCAATAAGTTTTGTATTTTTTTAAGAAAGGAAAACCCTGACATAGTTCCAAAATTCTTTGGTTGATAAGTGAGATATACATGCAATGTTGGATCTATTTACCAAGTTAGGAGTGAGATATATGCAATGTAGAACCTATTTACCAAGTTACGAGTGAGATATATGCAATATAGAACCTATTTACCAACTTACAAGTGAGATATATGCAACCAAGTTACAAGTGAGATATATGCAATGTAGAACGTATTTACCAAGTTATGAGTGAGATATATGCAATCTAGGACCAATTTACCAAGTTACGAGTGAGATATATGCAATCTAGGACCAATTTACCAAGTTACGAGTGAGATATATGCAATGTAGAACCCATTTACCAAGTTATAAGTGAGATATATGCAATGTAGGACCTATTTACCAAGTTACGAGTGAGATATATGAAATGTAGAACCTATTTTCCAAGTTACAAGTGAGATAGAAATGCTCACAAATAGACTAACTTAATCAAATATGTAGATTGTTCAGAGGGTCTTGTCAGTAATGAATTGATATCCGGTCACGCGTGACATTCTAATAACAGGGCCATGATTGAATACATCTGGAAGGGAGTATTGCGCCACAGTCACAATGGCAGCATTCCCCCGCGCAGCTGCAAAAGTTACCACCAGACTCTGGGTCACCACAGTGGCAGAAGGTACTTCGCTTCTCTGAAATTAAAAAGGGATACTCAATCAGTCATATATTCCATGTCAGAAATTGATTACGCCATGTTCCCAATTATTATGCAACCTCACTTTTTTTGTGATATCTCCTAAGAAATTAACGTGATTCAGATGTCCTTTACACGTTATTAATATTTGTGCTACACTCTAAAACACCAACATGGATTTTTAAAAAAACCAAATTTCAATGCAAAAAACCAACATGGATTTAAAAAAAAAACCAAATTTCAATGCAAAAAACCAACATGGATTTTTTTAAAAATCCATGTTGGTTTTGCATTGAAATTTGGTTTTTCAAAAAACCATTTTGAATCTAAAAAACCAATTTTGTCCCGACATTTTTTAGAGTGTAAATCGGATGAGTTCAATTCGTATCAAGATGTTTGCTAGTATGTTTGTGCCACTTAAAATTCTATGGTTTAGGGGGAGAGTTATAAACCTAAGGGAAGCAGAAAACAAGTTTTGATGGTGACTTGATATTTTGATAAAACTAATTTCAATACTATTTCAATGCAGGGGAATAATATGGATTTCCTGGATATGAATGCATCCATGGTTTAGATGATGATTCTATTTTTCATTTAGTGTTAAGAGGAAAAAGTCAGGGCATTTTAAGATGGCTTACTAACTACACACCAAACTAACAGAATTGGACAAAATCGACATGACATTTGCTTCATGGCACACATGACATTATTATGTGTGGAGGATATAGAAATAGCATGATTTCTCTTTGAGATATCATGAAAAAGCATGGTTGCATAATAATTGGGAACTCAGTATAGATGAGAATTGGATATATAGCATATGGAAAAAGAAGTTATGTATAAAGTGTTACAGATATATTTCTTATCAATATTTAGTTTGATGGGAATTGGATATCTAGCGTATGACATTGAAAAGAAGTTATGCATAAAGTGTTACAGATATATATAAACGCATCAAAACGTAGCAGTGGCGGATCCAGACAGGGTCGTCTAGGGGGGGGCACGGCATGTTTCGGCATTCGCTGGCCCACGTCGCGGCAAATTTTATTCAAGATACTATTATTAATCTCAGTGGTCTAGGGGGGGGCCCGTGCCCCCTAGGCCCCCCCTGTATCCGCCACTGCGTAGTTTCACTTACTTCGTGCTAAGTTTCCTAGCTTTGCACGATCCACTTCTCCTGGCGCTGCCAAATCATTCGATATCTGGAAAAAAGATCAAACATTGCAAATTAACATGGAATAGGGTTTTTGGATGTTCTGGGCAAGGTCTCAAAAAAATTTTTTTCTTTTTTTTCTTTTTAGATGTTGTTTTGAACCAGAGGGCAGTGTCGGTACCAATGAAAAGTCAATTACTAATTGAAATAAAGACATTTTATTCAGACTGAGGAAATAGGCATTTTTTGGGATTTTTCAGTAATTGCATGGGAGACCTTCTAAGGGGGCCACTATTTAATCTCAAGGGAGGAGCTTGGAGTTTTTTTTAAATGAATAATTTCTTGCCCAGTTTTGGTGAAATAAATAAATTCTTTCTGGGTAGTCTTGAAATAAATAATTTCTGGTGGGGGTTTTTCTTAAGAAAGTGTTGTTTGATTTAGGAATGAATATTCGGGGACTGTGCGCGCTTGAAATAAATAATTACGGCCGCTGTTACCGTGAAATAAATAATTTCCCGCCAAGGAAAACTCCAAGCCCCCCCCCTCCGATTATTAAATAGTCGCCCCCTTACCAACATAAACTGAGCATAATTTGTCAAATTGCATGATAAGATAGTTTTTGCAGCTGAAATAATTAACTAAAAAACAATCACCTGAAGGCCGAATATGACTGCTGGTTGATCATTTGGTGTCCAAGTTGTACTATTTTAAAAAAGGGCTGCTGTTTTTGCCAACGACAATTTAAAACAATGTGACATGATAATTGATTTTGTGAGATCAAGGTATTTGGGTACTTTTGCCAGCCATGAAGAGATATATTGTCCAATATTATTATAAAAAATTGTATTTCAGTAATGGTTTTACTGCTGTTATCGTGGTCTTTTGTAGGGGCGAAGAAGCGGAGAAGGCTATATTTGCTGCGATTCCCAGTTACAAAAATATTGTGTCAAATTAAATGAGCTGTTTTTATTTACCACCACTGTCCACTGTGCTGAAATAGAATCTTCGTTTAAAATAATAATGATCTCAAACTACTTTTTTGGCAGGATGAACATGGTCTTTCTGGGAATTCCAAATTTAGGAATGCGTGCAAAAATAGCGTTGAAAGTTTCCTTTTTTGTTTTAAAGGCGAGCACAACAACTTGTCTTGGAATGATGTCGGGTTGATTTACTCACAACCTCTTTTGAAAGTATGTAAAAATTTGACAAAAACAACTTTTATGGAGGTTTTTAATGCACATCACATAAAAAACTTGGCAGCGATAAGTCTTATTTTCAAATTAATAGGTATTGTGGCAGTTGTTCACACATATCAAACTGCAATCCCCATTAAAAATCCCCATGAGCTGTTGCATTTCACACTCCTGTGTATCTGTTGATTGCTTAAATTGATATTAAATTCAGTCTCGAGCTGACTCTGAATGGCTTCACATCCATGATCGCTATGGGACTATAATTTCAGGAGGAGAGTCTTCCTTCTATTGACTACTTCTTGTGGAAAGTCTTCATGGATCGAAATGGAGTTACCCTTTAAGCCAGCGCATCAAAGAACGCTCATTTTTGCGCAACCAGACAGATAACCAGGTTCATGATATCTGCCGAAAAAGTTTTCAATTTCATTTGTCTTCTAACAGCCATTAAGGATTTGTTGAAAGTTTCTGGAGCAAAAAGGTCTCCAGTTGCTGCTGGATGGACCCTGATATACAGCTTTCGGACTAACAGAACGAACATGTGGCTCTTCCTTTGATTTGACAAAATTTAGCAAATATAGTGCAGCAGATAGCTGTAACAATCTTTCAAATTGGTATACAAGCATGAAATTTGGCAGCCATCTTGAAAAAGGCCACCATTTTTAAATTAAGATTGGCTAGCGATCTTTTTGGGTGGAATAGACCTTAAAGAGCACCTGTACCAAATTTCATGCTTGTATACCAATTTGAAAGATTGTTATGGATATTTGCACTTATCTTCTGTACTAATATGACTAATTAACTTAATAAATTGATCAAGTCAAGACCGAATTTGACTGACTAAGCCCAATGACTAAGCGATGCGGTCAAAAAGATTTTTAAAGCGTTTTTTCTTAATTTTTGGTGAAATAAATTCCTTACCATGTCATTTCCGTCCTGTTCTATCATCGTCAAAGATGGGAATGCCTCGCTGAAGATGACAAGGCACAGCAAGACCAGACAGACGCTTTGGCTCTTCATTCTGATTGGATAGAAAGACAGACATTTACATTTCAACATCACGTTTTCAATGATGCATGCACCCTTGAATTATCTGAAAACTATGTTACTTTGACCAAATTTTGATGATCGTATCTCATACGAAAGTTTACATACATTGTACCCCGATGCAAAATGACCAATTTCTCTATTTCCAGAGCAATTTTAACAACTGCAGCCAAAATGTACATAAATACAATACACTGCATGCAGCTGAACACTTCCGAACCATTGAAAATTCAATAGCAATGAGATTCCATGATATTATAAGTTACTCGAATTTTATGACGTTTTCAAAAGTTTACATACTCTCCTGTAATATCACATATTTTCCACCTTGGGATCAAGAACAGATCGCAGGATTTTACCACATTATTTCAAAAGTCCTCAGACTACATCAGCAGTGATTTTAATCCATTCTGCATCACAGAATTTTTGCAAATACATGCACCATCATAGTTGAAGTTCATAGGGGCAGGGTTTATCTCGGTTCAACCCATGATTTATCAATAATATTCTAGTATTTAAGCCAGTAGAGGTGTCAAACCATTCGAGGACCTTTTCCCAACCGTTAAAAAAAAATTTTTTGGACAGGATTGGTGGATGGTTTTGGATTGTTGTCCTGTCACAGTGACTTGTATCATTCCATTCCCAACTTTCGCACTGAGTCATCTCGGTTTTCTTCCAAAATTTTCTGGTAATCAGTGCCATTGCAACTTTCATTAGTCTTGACCAGTTTTCCAGTGCTATTTGCACTCAAATAGCCACAATGTATCAAAAATGCACCGCCTTGGTCCACTTTGTGAATGGTACTATATATTTCACCTGCACAACTGATTGACATGCCTCGAAACAGAACCGGGGTGTTTATGAGACCAACTTGTATCCAATATACCAGGAGCAGTTTTGCAAGTCCCGAGCCATCTGTCAAAATGGTTTTGGAAGGAGAAGACTTAGCTAAGATGTTATATCATTAAATCCCTTGCACTGTGTTTGAAAGGACTTTATTCAGACTTATGATGACAAGAAGACCATTGCAAAATTTTACCGGCAGGGTGGTACGTTTTCAATGATTTGCAGCTGTTTCAGTTCGAATAGCACCAGAGACATTGTCAAGACAGAAGAAATGTTTTATATCTCTAATTCCAGAAAATTTTGGAAGTGAACCGACATAATTCAGTTTGAAACTTAGGAATGGGATGGAACAAGACACTGTGACTGGACAACAATCCAAAACCATGTGTGCAGAAAAATATTATTTGGATGAGAGAATAAATGAAGATAGAACAAGCGTACTGAAAAAAGATAAATTTGATGAGAGAATAAATGAAGATAGAACAAGTGTGCAGAAGAAAGATAAATTTGATGAGAGAATAAATGAAGATAGAACAAGTGTGCAGAAAAAAGATAAATTTGATGAGAGAATAAATGAAGATAGAACAAGTGTGCAGAAAAAAGATAAATTTGATGAGAGAATAAATGAAGATAGAACAAGTGTGCAGAAAAAGATAAATTTGATGAGAGAATAAATGAAGATAGAACAAGTGTGCAGAAGAAAGATAAATTTGATGAGAGAATAAATGAAGATAGAACAAGTGTGCAGAAAAAAGATAAATTTGATGAGAGAATAAATGAAGATAGAACAAGTGTGCAGAAAAAAGATAAATTTGATGAGAGAATAAATGAAGATAGAACAAGTGCGCAGAAGAAAGATAATTTTGATGAGAGAATAAATGAAGTTAGAACAAGTGCGCAAAAGAAAGATAATTTTGACGAGAGAAGAAATGAAGATGGAACAAGTGTGCAGAAAAAAGATAATTTTGATGAAGAATAAATGAAAATAGAACAAGTGTACAGAAAAAAGAAAATTTTGATGAGAGAAGAAATGAAGAATAAATGAAGGTAAAATGAGTGTACAGAAAGAATAAATCAAGATAGAAGAATGCAGAAAAAAATAAATGAGAGGATAAATGAAGATAAGACAAGTATGCAGGAGAATCAATGAAGCTAAGATAAGTATGTGAAAAATAAGTTTTCAGAATAAGATAATTTAGATGAGAAAATAAATGAAGATATAGGAGAGTGCAGACAAGTAGACGATATAGATGATAAAGGAAAAAAATAAGATAACAAGTTAGAGGAAATAAGATGAAAAAGTGTATGAAGAAGATAACAAGTTAGAGGAAATAAGATGAGTTGGATGAAAAAGTGAATGAAGAAGATAACAAGTTAGAGTAAGTAGCTGTTAACTTCACTTACTTGCTGTTGGAGTTTCTTTTCAGTGTGTCTCAGCTTTCCAGTAGAAGTTCCTGTGCAATTCAAAACGTCCTTTATATATATAAATGCTGTTTGAAAAAACTAAGAAATTAGCGTAAAAAATATGATGCTTCCCTGTATCTGTGCAGTGTGAATAGCATCGGGAACAGATAAAATAAATTTTTAAAACTTATGTTTCATGAAATGTAAACGTTCATTTTATTGGGTGTATTAAGCCTGTCTCACTAATGCTCATTGATTAGAGTATTAATTACTCAATAAACATTCTTTACTGTAGACTTGTGTCACCTAGTGAGCAGTTAAATCTGGATATTATGGGTATTTCGCCATTGTTTCGGCATTTTTGGACTGTAATGAAGGATTTTATTACCTGGACTTCACCGAGTGACTTGGATTTGGAGAAATATTAACTTTTTTGTGACATTCACTGTCAGAACTTTGAGCCACCCAGGTGAAAGTTGGCAACTTTTTGTTTATCAACGCCATCTGTGATTTACCTTGGAGACGGCGTCATCAGCCAATAAGAGGCAGTTATTTTCATGGCGTGGTGCACTAAACGTTAATACCCACGTGAATTTGACGGCTGTCAAAAGAAACTTTCCTGAATCAGCAAGTTGTCAAATAAAACAAAAAATACATAGCTCAGCTGTTGGAAAACTGCTTTAAACCCTGTGACTTTTAAATCTCCCACACCTTATTCAAGTCTACTAATAATTTAGAGTTTCTTCAGTTCAACCCAGATACTGCTATGTTCTCCCAACTCAAGTCATTTTTCACACCAACTCAAAACAGTTCAACCACCACTATGACACGCAGAGTCAATCCTCGTCGTAAGGCCAAAAAACAATTGGATTACAATTTCATTTATCCTGGTTTAAGTCAATCTACAAATCGAGAATCCTTTACTTTAGGCTCAACGGTGAATGAAAGTGAGTTGTGCATGTTTCAGAATGACCAATGTACAAAACACTTTGTACCAGAGACTCTGTCAGTAGAGGAGGGGAATGACTCCTTGCTTGTGTATGATGATTCGCAAACAAGAACTGTGGTCTGTGATACTCAGTCACAAATAGATGATTTTGTTAATTTCACCTCTACCCCTGCTTACTCCCAGTGTGATTCCCGAGACCCCTCATTTAGTACTGGTCGCTTCCGGTTGCTGTTCTCTACAAGGCTCAATGTTGGTTTTGTTGCTGTCACTCAGCCCTTGTTGGTTTCCGGAGACCCAACTTGACAGTGAAGACATATCTCGCTCTGTCGCCCCCTCCCAGGATCTTGATGCCAGTATGCCTAACTCCTCGGATGATACAAGTAGCCTGCTTCTTACGCAGAGAATAAAATGTGCAGAAGAAAGATAATTTTGATGAGAGAATAAATGAAGTCAGAACAAGTGGGCAGAAAAAAGATAATTTTGATGAGAGAATAAATGAAGTTAGAACAAGTGTGCAGAAAAAAGATAATTTTGATGAGAGAATAAATGAAGTTAGAACAAGTGTGCAGAAAAAAGATAATTTTGATGAGAGAATAAATGAAGTTAGAACAAGTGTGCAGAAAAAAGATAATTTTGATGAGAGAATAAATGAAGTTAGAACAAGTGTGCAGAAAAAAGATAATTTTGATGAGAGAACAAGATGAAGTTAGAACAAGTGTGCAGAAAAAAGATAATTTATATTAGAGAATAAACGACAGACAGAATAAACGAAAGATAGAAAAGTATGCAGAAAATATAATTTTGATGAAGAATAAATGAAGATAGTACAAGTTAGTGGAAAAGAGATAATTTAGATGGAAGAATAAGTGACAATGAAACAAAATAGAAAAAATATAATTTAGATGGGAGAATAAATGAAAATAAAACAATTTAATAGAAAAAATATAATTTAGATGGGAGAATAAATCAAGATAAAGAAGTGTGCAGAAAAAAGATAATTTGATTAGAGAATAAACAAAAGACAGAATAAATGAAGTTAGAACAAGTGTACAGAAAAAAGATAATTATGATGAAGAATAAATGAAGATAGAACAAGTGTGCAGAAAAAAGATAATTTTGATGAAGAATAAATGAAGATAAAACAAGTGTACAGAAAAAAGATAATTTTGATGAGAGAATAAATGAAGATAGAACAAGTGTACAGGAAAAAGATTATTTTGATGGGAGAAGAAATGAAGATAGAACAAGTGTGTAGAAAAAAGATAATTTTGATAAAGAATAAATGAAGATAGAACAAGTGTGCAGAAGAAAGATAATTTTGATGAAGAATAAATGAAGCAAGAACAAGTGTGCAGAAAAAAGAAAATTTCAATGAGAGAAGAAATGAAGATGGCATAAGTGTGCAGAAAAAAGATAATTTTGATAAAGAATAAATGAAGATAGAACAAGTAAAATGAGTGTGAAGAAAGAATAAATCAAGACAGAAGAAGTGCAGAAAAAACGATGATATAAATGAGAGGATAAATGAAGATAAGACAAGTACGCAGGAGAATCAATGAAGATAAGACAAGTATGTGAAAAATAAGTTTTCAGAATAAGATAATTTAGATGAGAAAATAAATGAAGATATAGGAGAGTGCAGACAAGTAGATGATATAGAAGGAAAAGGAAACAAAGGAGATAACAAGTTAGAGGAAATAAGATGAAAAAGTGTATGAAGAAGATAACAAGTTAGAGGAAATAAGATGAAAAAGTGTATGAAGAAGATAACAAGTTAGAGGAAATAAGATGAAAAAGTGTATGAAGAAGATAACAAGTTAGAGGAAATAAGATGAAAAAGTGTATGAAGAAGATAACAAGTTAGAGGAAATAAGATGAAAAAGTGTATGAAGAAGATAACAAGTTAGAGGAAATAAGATGAAAAAGTGTATGAAGAAGATAACAAGTTAGAGGAAATAAGATGAAAAAGTGTATGAAGAAGATAACAAGTTAGAGGAAATAAGATGAGTTGGATGAAAAAGTGAATGAAGAAGATAACAAGTTAGAGGAAATAAGATCATGTAGAAGGAAAAGGAACAAAGAAGATAACAAGTTAGAGGAAATAAGATGATTTGGATGAAAAAGTGTATGAAGAAGATAACAAGTTAGAGGAAATAAGATAATATAGAAGGAAAAGGAACAAAGAAGATAACAAGTTAGAGGAAATAAGATGAGTTGGATGAAAAAGTGAATGAAGAAGATAACAAGTTATAGTACGTAGCTGTAAACTCGACTTACTGGCTGTTTTAGTTTCTTTTCAGTGTCTTTCAGCTTTCTAGTCGAAGTTCCTGTTCAATTTGAAATTCTCTTAATATATATATAAAATATTATATATGCTGTCTGAAAAAACCTAAAAAAAAATGGGCGTAAAAAATTAGATGCTTCCCTTCATCTGTGCAGTGTGAATCACATGGAAAACAGATATAAGATATTTTTTTACCTATGTTACATGTCATGTAAACGTTCATGTTATTCAGTGTATTAAGCCTGTCTCACTAATGCTCATTGATTTTGGTATTAATTATAACTGAATAGACATTATTTACACTATGCCATATGTAAATTAATTAATTTACTTTTCTGCAATAAATTAATTCCTATTTCTAAAACTTTTTTTCTTGTTTTGTCGAGCAGCTGAGGTAAAAATTAGCTAACAAACGGATATCAAATAGTTAATGCTCATTGATTAGTGTATTAATGCGTAAACATTATTTACTCTATGCCATTTATATTAATTAATTAATGTCTTTTTCTACGATGAATTAATTTCTTTTTCTACAATAAATTAATTTCTTTTTCTACAATAAATTAATTTCTTTTTCTAAATATATTTTTTTTCTTGTTGAGGTAAAAATCTGCTTACAAGCGGATATCAAATAGTTAAAGTTGAATTTTTTAAGTTTAAACGAATCGACTTTTACAACTGGCACATTAGTACATTTTTCTTACATCGATCTTATTAATTTGACTGAAATTGTCCAATTTCACCCAATCCGCTTGAAAATATACAGCATTAACCTGTGGCTCATCGTTAGTTGATTGGTCGAAAGTTTGGTATCGAGTTTGCTAAACAAAGTCTCAAATTTTTTATCCTCAGAGTTGTGTTAAGGTAAAATTAGAACCATCATTTCAAACATGGATCCATTCATATCCGAAAAATCCATGTTATACTCCTGCATTGAAATAGCATTGAAATTACAGTTTTATTGCAATAAAAAGGTACTGTTGGCAAGGAAAATTATAAAATCATTACCAAACTCATTGTCCACTTCCCTTGGCTTTAAAACTCTCCTCTAAATTAAAGAAAATAACATTGCACCACCCTACTAGAGAAATATCTTGAGATGAATTGAACTCCTCTGATTGCCAATGCTATTCCAATGGGAAACATAGGTAGGAGATTTTGACTTGATATCATGTGTTGCAGAGATCTCTGATTTGGTGTTTTATGGCAGAAGACTATCCTAGTGTCATAAAGATATAATGTCGACTGACCTTTCAGTGATTTGACTTATTTTAAGAACATGGGAGGCTTCTATTTTGAGAAAACAGCCAATTTCAATTGTTTTCTAATGTAAAACTAAATACTTTGTTTTGTATGTGCAGCTTGGTCATGGAGACACCCACATTTAAAATGATGGTTCTGATTTTCATTTAGTGTTATGAGGTATATGTTAAAGGCATTTTGTAATTAATTTTGTTGATTTTGGGTGGCAATGGAGGCTTTTCCAATAATTTGCATAATAATTGGGAACACCCCAAAACCTGATTATATAGCATAACTCCTCACTGAACCAACGGAATTCGATGAAAGTGACAGGATATTTGCTTCATGACACACATGTGATTGTGTGAAAAGGATACTCGAATAGTACTATTTTTTACTGAGATATTATGAAAAAACATAGTTGGATAATAATTGGGAACGCAGTGTATATTATATGTGTTAGTCTCTTTCCCTTAATAACAGAAAAGGAAAAGGAAAACACGAGTCAAGCCATGTGGTTTTGCAACATTTTTTTATTAATCTTGTAACTTTATTTATTCACAGTACTGTTTTGGATGACACGAAGACATGTCTCCAAGTATATCATCTTTGGTTATTTGTTATATGCATTGAATGTCTCTTAAATTATACCCAAAAGGAGTTATCGAGATTTTATTGTCATTTGGGCCTGTAGCGAGCAATCTTCTGCAATCGTTAAGAGGTTGCACATGGGGGTGTGTGGTGCTCAATGAGGCACAAGTCCAAGTCTACATATGTAATAGAATACTTTCCTTGTCACAAGTATATATATACAAAGGTTCTACGCTCTTACTGGGTCGGCTAACTCCATCTAGACAGAAAATTAGTCCAGGCTCTGGCCTATAACCCCGCATACATTTTGAGTCCCATAGAGTTTGATGGCTGAACCTTGTAGCTGAGTCTCCTGGCTTTCAGAATTTCACAGGTGGACGTTCCAATTTTACTGCGAACAGCCGCTAGGGGGCGTTTTTCAAAATGGCCGCCATTTTCACTCTCGCCATCCTATCTTCCCTAATTTTCAAGATATAATTTCATGCAACACCACTTTTTTGGGGTTTTCTGACATGCAGAATCCATTTCTGGCCTTACTTTTTTGGTACAGTGAGTATATCCTATGATATTGCAATGCTTCATGCACATTGATGAAGAACGATGGCCAAATTCACTAAAATTGTCATAAATCAGGCTGTTAATACCTGGTATTCTCCTTATAGTCATATTTAACCCAACCCAGCTACTGGATTGATTACTTGTATGGCTTGTTAAGGTCTGAGAACATTTATTTTGGGGAAGAACCCGGTTTATCTTGGATTATTGTTGCCCGAAAATGAATAAAAACTAGTAAAAAGCAAAATGGCCACTTAAAAACCACAAATTTCTTTATTTTGACAACAAAATCTGGGTAGAACTAACTCCCCATTAATGTTTTCTCTGCTTCTTACATGATTTCAGAGTGTTCCGTCCAAATAGAATAATGACCATGGTGGGAATTTGGATTTAAGTGTCACACTAAACGCTTTTTTTGTTAAATGTCTGTCAAAATGTTCCGAATTACTCTAAGATGTGACATTAATCTACCTTATAGTCCTCTCCTTCTTGAATACAGTCACTCACAACTACCCAATTGATTTCGTGTGTAGATTATTAAGGTTTGGGAACATTTATTTTGAGTAGAACCAGGTTTATCTGGGGTTATGGGCAGAAAATGACTGAAAAGCCTAAATGATCTCTTAAAAACCACAAATTTGGCTATTTTGACAACAAAGTCGGAGTAGAACCAACTCTCAATTAATGTATTCTCATATTCTTACATGATTTTAGAGTGTTCTGTCGAAATAGATTAATCACCGTGGAGGAAAATTTGGACTGAAGTGTCAAAGTAATGTTAAAAGTCTGTCAAAATGTTTGAAGTTTGATATTAATTGAACTAATACTCTACTCATCAAGCTCATTGTAGCATGTGGGCACTTATAACTAACTAATTGATTTTTTTTTGTGCAGCTTTAATGATATCAACTGACTGTGAACATATATTTTAGGTTAGAACTTGGTGAATCTGGGATTATAATGGGCAGAAACTACTGGAAAGCCAATATGATCACCTAATATCCAGAAATTTGAGTATTTCATTTTATTTTGTTGCAATGTCCTGGTGAAAATGGCTATTGATTAAAATTTAACTCACTTCTTAGATTATTTCAGAGAGTCATTCACAAATGAGTTATCCCCATAATGGAAAATAGAACTTTAAATGTCAAAATATACTGATAACGTTAAAAGGCTGCCAAAACAATGCAGGTCATTTTAAGGATTTTACCATTTGGCTAATCCAAGGGGCATGTATTTCGTGATTAAAATTTCAAAATGTATTCCTAAAATGAGAAGCGCATGCTTCTTGTCATCAAGAAGATCACAGAAGACACAAGTCGTATCCATGACTTTTGGCAAAGGGCTAGGTTGAGTTACCGGTAAAGAAGAGGCTCTGTTCCGTGGATGTTAGTATCCAGCAGGTCAGATACACTCAGGGAAATAGACTCAGGCAAGACTGTAAAGAATAACGTATTTTCGTAATCCATGGGAAAATTTGAAATCAACACATTTTGATTGGATGGCCTGTAATCAGTCACTTTTGAGACATTCCCACGGGAGGAGTTATCTCTGAACAAAAGAACCTATTTGCTTAGGGGAGACAATTGGGCAGTCACAGAGACTCAAAAACCAGCCTCTTCTGTTTTAAAATTACCATACTCAGCAACTTACTTGCATCTATTTGGTCCAGGACATAGCCATAATCTCAACAAATGAGATAAGGTCTTTTTTTATAAGGTGGTCCAATAATGTTCAGCAAATTATTAAAAATTCTCTGAGAAAATGAACAGGCATCATACATGTATGTGAAGTGAGCAAGAAGAAGTGCAGGACTGGAAAATTGTCTAAATAAAAACCGCATTTTGCCCCATAAAGTTAATATTGATGTTACTTGACAGGCAAATTATGTCTGAAATGCAAACTGACTAATTACCGTAAAAACAATTTCGATCACTTCAATGTTGACAATCTACTATTTACAGGTAGAACTGACTCATGACTCATAGTAATTAATGCATCTTTTGTGTGCTTATATAATTTCAGATCAATTGACACTGTGTTGATCTTTATTGTTATTGTTCAAAATATTGTCTAAAACTGAAAAATGCCAAAGCATACTTAATTTTTCATTATAAATGATTCCCAACTGATGAAATATTCATTCATTTGTAAATTGTAATGTTAATCATCAGGTTATCTGGCCTAATTTCAATTTTACAAGGAGACAAATAGAAAACAAGACTCTCCATGCAAACACGAAATACTTGATATGATCATCACTCTTCCTAATACAATTCAGCCGAATGCTTACCAATAACCAAACAAAGAATGCAGTGTGGCACCCTCTGCAAAGAGGATACTGCTAACAACTGCTGCAATCCCTTAATTCGAATGGCAGTTTGGGCCGGAATAGTGGAACATCTAATATCTTTGGATTTTGCACTGGAAAACTTATATGACACATGTTGTTTGAGAGTCAAGGAGTATGAAACACACGCAATATGGATGTTTAAAACCCGGAATCTTAAGGGAGACTCAAGTGATTTTTAAATTTCTAAATTTTCCCACAAGTCTCTTGAATTGAAAGACCCAGCATTATAATAATATAAAAAATGTACTCTGTACAGCACTGATGTTTTTTTTTCCTTGTGATTGACAGCCTTATTGGGAGTCACTTCCAATGTAAAATCAGGTGATTTTGCTGTTCTATCAACTGAATGTTGAGTTCTCTGGGCTTTAGCTGGCCATTCGCCAGTTAGCAAAATGCTAATTGAATTTCTATCTGGCCAAAAAAATTCTAAAAATACTATTGTTTTCCGCAGTTTTAGCCAAATTGGCTAAGATTTTTGACAACTTTAGCTGATCTGACTAAAACATAATTTTGGTCAGCCAAAGCCTAGGTTCTCAGTTGGTCATTTTTCTTTCGAAGTCATTTTCTGCCAATTATTACCCCAGATGCACCTGGTTATACGTCCAAAATAATTAATCTCAGACCTTGATAAGCCATACAAGATATCAATTTGGTCGTTTTGAGTACTGCATTCAAGAATGAGAGGACTATAAGTTCAATTTATTTCACACTTTGAGTAATTTGGAACATTTTGACAGACTTTTAACATTACTTTTGACACTTCAATCCAAATTTTTACTCCATGGTGATTAATCTATTTCGACAGAACACTCTAAAGTCATGTAAAAATACGAGAATACATGAATTGAGAGTTGGTTCTACTCCGACTTTGTTGTCAAAATAGCCAAATTTGTGGTTTTTAAGAGATCATTTTGGCCTTTCAGTCATTTTCTGCCCATCATAACCCCAGATAAACCTGGTTCTACTTAAAATAAATGTTCCCAAACTTAAATAAGCTACACACGAAATCAATTGGGTAGTTGTGAGTGACTGTATTCAAGAAGGAGAGGACTATAAGGTAGATTAATGTCACATCTTAGAGTAATACGCAACATTTTGACAGACATTTTAAAAAAAAAGCGTTTAGTGTGACACTTAAATCCAAATTCCCACCATGGTCATTATTCTATTTGGACGGAACACTCTGAAATCATGTAAGAAGCAGAGAAAACATTAATGGGGAGTTAGTTCTACCCAGATTTTGTTGTCAAAATAAAGAAATTTGTGGTTTTTAAGTGGCCATTTTGCTTTTTACTAGTTTTTAGCCATTTTCGGGCAACAATAATCCAAGATAAACCAGGTTCTACCCCAAAATAAATGTTCTCAGACCTTAACAAGCCATACAAGTAATCAATCCAGTAGCTGGGTTGGGTTAAATATGACTATAAGGAGAATACCAGGTATTCACAGCCTGATTTATGACAATTTTAGTGAATTTGGCCATCGGTCTTCATCAATATGCATGAAGCATTGCAATATCATAGGATATACTCACTGTACCAAAAAAGTAAGGCCAGAAATGGATTCTGCATGTCAGAAAACCCCAAAAAAGTGGTGTTGCATGAAATTATATCTTGAAAATTAGGGAAGATAGGATGGCGAGAGTGAAAATGGCGGCCATTTTGAAAAACGCCCCCTAGCGGCTGTTCGCAGTAAAATCGGAACGTCCACCTGTGAAATTCTGAAAGCCAGGAGACTCAGCTACAAGGTTCAGCCATCAAACTCTATGGGACTCAAAATGTATGCGGGGTTATAGGCCAGAGCCAGGACTAAATGGGCCATTTTTGGAAAATCAGCCTATCAGATAAGTTCTTGTAAAGGTCCCATTTGCAAGAACCTCTCTGATTGGCTGTGTTCAAATGCGACCTATTTTCCCTCCAGAAGAAGTTAGCAGGGTTAATCAGAGCATGGTACCTTTGAATATACTATTGATAAGTGAGATGGCTCTGTCAGACTTGTGCCTGTGATGAAGGGAGATGTTACATAAAGTTACTTGTAAGGAGTTACAGGTTTCAGGACTCATGCATTTTTTTTGTTTTAACGGATTAGTAATATCTCTCGCACAGGAAGTCCTTGTGCTGGATGTCTTTCCGGAAGGGCCATGTCCGCAATCCTTCATCCTGTAATCTTCTGTAAATCGAGTCAATCCGAGTCTGTGGGAGAGTTGGAGTCCGTCCCAAGATCCAAATGATGTCTGAAATTAAATAAAGGATGATTGCTCAAGTATCTATACATTTTATTACATTAAGTGGCTGTTTTCTAGCTTTTTTTCAAAAGGTCATAGTTAGTATATCATTCAATCATTAATCTAAAGCCTGTGGCTGTCTGTTAAAACGTGTTTTTAAAACCGAAAGGTTTAGATTTTTCTTCCCAATGTGCCTGAACGATGCCCAATTTTTTTAATGAGAAGATGGTAGTAGACAATGGTCTTATGTTTTTTTTGGTTGAGAAAACGGAACATAGCGAAATTTTCCTTTGATATACTGGACTCTTGCATATGATTTCATAATTGTAGACACTGACACTGAATGTAAATTTTTCCTTGGACATGTTGTTTGCTTGGGAAAAGTGATGTCATAATTTTTTTTCATGTGACTTATCCCAATGGGATACATAATTTATCCTATAATCATGAAAACGTCTTTAATTGCTTTGAATGTAAAGAAAACCTGTATTTGATCTCATTCATGACATACGATTGAAAACTTTTTCATATTTCTTAGTTATAATTAAACCTTATCAATTTAATATTTACCTGTGTGAAAGATTCCTTTGAACAAGTCCAGGCAGGAAAACACGATGGCATAAGTGCTGTAATCCGTGTCAAGCACCCAGTAGTTGCCTTCGCGGTTGTTGGCGAACCATTCTACAATTCTTGCGTATCCTAAATTAAAATAAACAAATGTATGAGAGAAATGACCCAGAGCCATGTACAAATTATATCATTCAATTATATTTATCATCTTCAAATTTACAATTTATATTTGCCAATGTGCAACTTACAGCCATGGCAGGACTTGGATTGTTTTGCATTGAGCCTCGTATTCGCCTTGCCAGCCCATATTTTTCCTTGGAAGTCGGGCCTAGTGTCAAATGTGGGCTGGCAGGGACAATACTCAGGTCAATACAAAACAATCCATCTTATTATAAGAAAATGCCAATTCGAAGCCAGGCAGACCAAGCTAAGTACATGGATGAATCATCAAGCATTATGTGGTTGGAATAGAAAGCAATTCTGTAAAGTCCGATTTACAGATTTGAAACTTTAGCAGCTTGTGTAGCTCTACCATTACATCTCAGCTATTTCATTGTTAAATAGGGATGAGGCCAGGTAATAAGGGTATCAGACAAGCCATCAACCAAAGCTCCGAGTGCAACAGGAGCTGAGCTACAAAGCAAATGTCACCGTGTCAGACATACTCACATGATGTACGTCCGATAGATGACTCTTTGAAATAACTCAGTTCCTGTTGCACTCGGAGCCTTGGTTGATGGCTTGTCTGATACACCTATTACATGACCTCATGCCATGATAACAATGAAATAGCTAAGGTATATGGTAGCTGCTAAAGTGTCAAATCTGTAAATCAGACTTTATTGAATTGCCCAGAAATGTACACGACCTCACAAGAGAGTAGGCCTACTTAGGCACATTTTGAAATCGTCTATATTTCAATGGCTGTAACTAGGCTGATCAGGTCACAAAGTCAAAACTTTGATCATGGATGACTGTTCCAAAGCTGTTTTGTCATATTCTCTAAATGGAATAAAACTTACTCGCTTGAAGGTTGAAATTCACCTGGAATTTGGCATTGGACCTCACAGTTGCTGTGCCAGAGGCAATACTCTCCTTCTTGGATCTGAAGAAAGCAAATTTTATAAATCGCACATTAATGTATATAAGAATTAATGGATTACATAGTTGTATTATTGTCAACTTACAATCTGCTGACCCCTCTGTTGGTGATATTCAAGCTTCCATCTTTGTTCAAAGAATAAGTGGCAGTTCCACACACAAGGCCAAGCTCAAAGAAAATGGGGAAGTACCTCTGGACTTCATACCATCTTCCAAGGTACTGTAATTACAAATATTTACAACATTAAGTACGTGTATTACTGAATACTGATGTGATCATCAACATCAATGCAGTGAAGAGCAATGTAAACCTTCAGATATCAAAATATCTTTCAAACTGTTGATGTCCAGATAAAATGTTTGCAATTGCTGTGTGTGATTTTAAAAATTATTTTATTTTTGAGTTGTCAGACTGCATATGGTCTGCCAGAGATCCTGCACTCATAACTGTTTGGTGAACTTCATACAATATTGCAATGACAATGATAGGCTCCATTGCTTAAATTAATTAGTCTATATCTTCAGATCCACTTGTACATCAGAACAATTCCAACTTACCCTGCTTATATCAAAATCCTGCTTGACTGCTGGCTCCTTGCATCTTCCCAGGGCCACGACCTGAGCATCTGTGGTGTATTGCATTAGTAATGCACAATGGAGGATAATGCAAACACAGAAATGCATCATTCTGGAAGAAGAAATCTTTAGTTGCAGTATTTTGGTATGGTCTGAATCAAGCTGACCAATGACCAGTGAAGTCTAAATGAGAGTGAGCAATGGCAGTTGTGGCACTGGTCAGTTTGTAAGTTCAAACTGAGCATTTAAGGGGTCGGGGTTAGGGTTAGAGCTTTATTTAGATATCAAACAAAGCCCCATCAGCTATTGTTAAGGTGCTGGACAAAGGGGGTATGGCAGTATGTACTATCTGCCTTAATTCTGTAAATATTAGCCCTCCCCCTGTTTCTGATGCACTGTAAATTATACATTAACAGATCTTTAAGTTTTACAGCAATGATTTTAGAGTGCACAGGAAGAGAAGAGAAGAGAAGATGAGAAGAGAACAGAAGAGAAGAGAACAGAAGAGGAAGAAAAATAAAAAAGAAGAAAAAAAAAGAAAAGAAGAAAAAAAGAAGAAAAAAGAAGAGATATACTTAGATGAATTTAATTAATTTTCGACCAAAAATATTTTAGTACATATGAAAAGCAAGATTATTTAAAATCTGAAAAAATATAGATAATTTATTTTGTCTCTATACCTACAAATAGCTCTGTCTCTCTGGTCTCCAGCTTGAAGTATTATCTTATAGACAGAGAAGCTGTCAGCTTCTCTATCTATAAGATAATACTTTTACTATTACAAAACACAACAATTTTTGTATTGTTTTTTTAGGACAAGTAAATATTGTACGAAATCTAATCATCCCCATGCAGCAACAGTGGCCCCAATGCAAATGGATTCATCTCTGGGCAACCCAGGAAATGGTATCTTTGAGCAAACAGGGACGTTTTAGGCAAATTGCAAACCTTTCCTGTGGAGACACTTTATCGCAGTCAGGTTTGTTCTGTTACTTAGTCCCATACTTTGTAACAAGAAGATGTTCCAAAGTGGTTTTTGAAAGAATTATTTTAGAGCTCTTTTCAGATTGGCGGTCCACTTAAAAAATTAATTTTATTCTTTTGTTTTCAATTTGCAAACTGGCTTTTCGATGTTGTGTGCTGCACTGGCTTAAATATGTTTTGTTTGTGTCAGTTATGGTTAGTCAATTGTTTCAGTGCATATCATGTCTTGCAGCATATAATATGTCAATAGTACTCAATACACAAAATAATGGAATGGCTTAAGGTATTAGTCAAATAAGAAGATAAGGAGACCAACAGAAAACTGTCAATAACATGTTAAATTTTCTGTCGGTTTCCTATTAAATCTTCTTAAGTTCTTATTTGGGTACATTCGATTCACCTGCTCTAAAGTACTCCAAACTACTCCAGGAAGTGACGTTTCTACTCTGAGAGTAAACTACTCCAACTTGGAGTAGTTTACTCCAAGCTTGGTCCGAATCGAATGGAAAGGAGTACTTTGGAACGTCATTATTTGGGGGTTCCCTAGCTACCAGGATTCCCTTGCTAATAGCAATTTATGTTGTAATTGGCACATCCAATGGATTGCTTTAATTGTGTCAATGGAATTGCAGCAATCCACATCGAAACAAAGCAATCAGGCACTAAATCAAAGCTTCTGAAGTGTCATTTATTTATGTAAACAATCATACGTCATGGGATATCCCAATTTCTTGGGAGTACTTCCGATCTACTCCAATCTACTCCAATCTACTCCAAACTACTCCCGGAAGTGCAAAACGAATGATCTGGAGTGAACTACTCCTGCTCCTGGAGCACTTTGGAGCAGCGAAACGAATGTACCCATTGATGTTGGGGAACAGCACGCTTTTTGCGGGATCGCAGGTAATAAAATGCAGACGGGGTCAAATTTGTGGAACACGCTGAATTCGCTCTTAAAATCGACCTTTGTTTTTGTTGTTGTTATTATTATAGTAGACCTGTAATGGCATAATTGAACTCAAGGATGACGTCACGAGGTGAGATCTCACAGTGCGTCTCATCTAAAATGCGAACTGAAATATAGTTTTAGTCTGACAGCCCGCATGCGTTAAACCAATCCATTGGCTGGACGGCTGGAACTGGCACCAAGTTGTCAGAAACTAATCCTTGAGTGGCACTGTAGTGCATTTTGTGACGTCACTGCCCATTGTGTCACTGTTTGCATCACAAATGTCAACAAACTTATGGAAATGTACTGCCGCTGTCAAAAATAGTCGTAATTGGACAAAAACAGCACCAGAACATCGCGCAAATGTGATTGCAAATCAGCTCATCTGCTTGTGAGTATGTTTAGATCAACTGTGCGATTTTTAGATGCTGAGCAATCAGGCCAAACACCAGTTCCCATGTTTGATTAGACAAACTGTAGTTCCTCAGCTAGGTCTGCACTGTTACACAGGTCTGATGCCTTTAGATTTGACACGGGGTGAAAATCAAACTGACCTTTAGGGCCTGTGACGCCTTCCGAAATTGAAGTAATATTCGTCCTTGTGCTTCTATCAGACTTTTTTCATGTTGGTTTGTACTTCAGCATGATAGACCGGCAGCCCAGGGGCTCTAGCCTAGTCGAACGAGGTACCACTAACGGAGCATATGGGTATAAAGGGAATAATAAGGCGCACCAGAAAACCCATTTCTGGCGCGGCGTATCGGTCGCGTTTACCCCTGGCGGCCATTTTTCAAGATGGCCGCCACTAAAATAGGTGCATGCAGTTTTTGGTCTAGATCTTTAATGGCTTATCCGATTTCGATAATTTTTGGGTCAAAATATATGTATTTCAATATTCCCAACGCAATGATGTCATATAAATTTCTATATTATAAGCGTTTCATGCTATTTTTAAGAATTAAATGCAAAAAAAGTGAAAAATTTGGAAAAAAATCAAGATTCTCTGGCAAAATAAGGCATCATAGTCAATGAATGGTTGGTTTTAGGGTAAAAATAACATCATAAAAAACTTCCTGACATACAGAAATACCAGAAACCATGTCTTATTTGTTGCTGTGTGACATTTAGTGATGACGATATTCCTATTTATATGACTGGTCACGTCAAGTGAGAATTGTGACGTCACAACGTCACGTTTCAGCAGTAGTGCATCTTATGTATCTGATTTAGCATAACTCTCCAAAAGCTTATCAGATTTTTATAATTTTTGTGTCAAAATATATATTTTTCAATATGCCCAATCCAATGGTGATGCCAAAAATAGGAAATCACAAGTATTTTATATTCATTTACTGATCATTTGTGAAAAAAATTAAAAAATTAAGGAAAAATTCGGGATTTCCAGGCAAAACAAGGCATCTTATGACTTGTATTATTGATTTTAGAGTAAAAATGCCACTTTTAATCCATTCCACATGTTCTGAAATATCAGCAGATATGCCTATTTTGTTGCTATGTCATTTTTGGTCTTGATGATATTTACATTTTTGTGAGAAACCAGGTCAAGTAAAATTGTGGCGTTGTGCCGTTATATTTCCGCTGTGATGCATACGTTTGTCCAATTGGATGTAAATCTTAAACACATTATCAAATTTTTGGATCTGCATATTAGCATGGTGCATTTTCTGCTTTTATGCTGATTTGTCAATAATAAGTATTAATTTTATGCTTTTTTCATGGTCAAATACAATAATGTGAAAAAACACATAATTATCATTGGCATCGTTGTGAATTGCCATATTGGTTGCAGACTGAAGAATCAAGCCATAAAAAAATCTTACCTATTCCATTCTATTCCTACAACCAACCATGCAATGATTGCAATCAATCCCCCATTTCTTCATTTTCAATGAATGGTTCACCGGCAACACCTGGGAATGGTCCCCAGCTATGTTTTAATTCCTTGTAAGGGACAAGTCGAATTATCAAGGTTGGTCCAACACAGATAGTTTACACTTGGCAGAAAAATTATTCAACCCCTTTGATGTTTTCCCAATAGTAAACAGGTTTTGTAAAATGAGTGTGGTGACATCAGAATGTTTCAAATCACAAAAAAGTATGATAGCATCACATACCAGACAAACATATGCTAAATCAGCGGTGGAGAATAAATAAATCTAGTTGGCAGAACTGGTTCCATTTCACAAATGGGCCAAAACGTTTGAACAACTATTTAACCCTGTGCTCCAATGCTAATCAAATGGCGTCAAGGGGGTTGAAACATTTTTGAAATGGTTGACCCCTATGCAAAATACAAACCACCTACCAGGTTCAGGTGCCCTTCAGTTTGGCACTATGTTGTCTGATACAAATTGACGTTATCCTTTTAATGATTTGATATATATGCAGATGTCACCACACTCATTTTGCATTTATCAGCTATTGAATTCAATGGAAAAACATCAAGGGGTTGAATTATTATGTTGCCAACTGTAGAGAGTATTTGCCCGGACTATATTCAATACATACAAATAAGTTGCCCGCCGCTTGGAGGGCACAGAATAGAACGCAATAGAAAAGATAGACTTTGATAGAAGGGTAGATAGATAAGCCCAAATTGATTTATTGATTTATTGATTGAAATGGCCGAGATGGGCTGAGACAATCTGATAACAGATAGATGGGGATTTTTATGAGAGTATCGTTTCCCAATCAATAGTTAGAGTACTCGTAGATTGGAAGGAACAGAATAGAAGCGATTGGTAAACTTTTTAAAATATAATTTGTCTTGATAGTGCCGAGATAGACTGATAGAGTAAGATTAGAAAAAGATGGGCCTGGTATCTGCGAGTGGCTGCTGTTGGCCAGATATTTATCACCCGGTGCGGGCTGGGGCTGGCCGGGACTTTGTTTCACATTTTTAGCGGAGGGGAGTACACATCTCCATTTATGCAGTCGCAATGAGAATGGAAGTTGTTGTGGGAAATTTGAGAATTTTCAGAATGTCTTTTGTGCCCTGACTTGACCATTCTGTTTGGAGATGTTTGGAGTCAAGAAATAAGTATAACTTGATTATAGAGCATGTATCTGGCACAGGAGTGAATCGCAAACATGTTGTAATTTGGACAAGACTTCCTTTGCTTTGAATCTTGATTGGATGCAACATTGAAAATTATGTGAATTGTGTTTGTGTATGTAAATCAGCTGTCCACCATTTTGTAAATCATGTGTATTGTTTTCTGTGTATGAAATGAGCTGATATGGAACTATGTCATGGTGACATTTGGATGTTTATCGCTCAGTTTACTGAACTTGGAATTTATGTTATCATGAAACTAGGTCAAAGGAGATGAGATTTCAATAGTTATATAAATTTCCAACTATTTCAGTTCAATATAGTGTAGGATGTATTGATGGATAAGAAGAATTATCAACAGATTGCTAGCTAGATAAATGGATGGATAAATACTGCTAGATGTATAGCATGGCTGGAAAAAGTAGGGAATTCGAGCATGTCATTCACTTGAAATTTTTGAAAAAAGGTCCAAATTTCTGATATGACTTGGAAGTATGGATGCTTGATTCGTGAGAATTCATGGGCAATGTTATTGTACTTCATCAAATTGCCTTGAAATTCATATTTTTTCTAGCCCTGGACAGATAGAATCGATGGATTTTATGAATTAGATAGACTGCACCACTCTGAGAATCTACCCATGACAAATAGGTTTGATATGTCAAATTAACATAAATTGACATAATGCTTTAGATTCAACAATGTCTAGAGACTCTAGTTTGATTCACATCTTCACAGCCAATTTCTGACCTTAATTTTGAGGTATTACACTCAATCTTTACATCAATCAGCATGATACCCATGCAGATCTGGATCTATCCAGAAGTGATAACTTTCTGGGCCTTACGGTTGACCTTCAGCGGCTATTTTCCTATAAGTCTGGCAGTTAAACATGAATAAATCAAATGGAGTTGTGCTGATTGGTTCAGTCTCAGGAGTGGTTTGCTGTATTCAGCAGACGCTGTGCTGGAGTGGATTGCATGAATTAGATGGATAGATTATGAAGATGAAATAGGTAGCTTACACTGATTACACTACCAGATAGATAGATTACAGATTTGTCAAAAGGGTTTGGAAAGCGAAAACAATAGGATGCAATGTGGTACTTGTGTTACAATTTGTGACATGGTCCAACATGTCTAGGAGGGGTTAGGGTCAGCTCAGTTGGTAATGCACTGGGTTGCCAATCACTAGGCCCTGAAATTGTGTTGGAAAGGAGTTTCAATCATCCTTTGTGCTTAATTGCTGTGTCCTCCCCTGTAATTACCCCACATAAATAAAGGACTTATAGCTCAAATGGTCCATCCATCGGTCCAAAATACCAATGCCAATCAGACATGGGATTTCAACTCTTTGCAAAGTCTAGATTGATAAATTGAGTTGGTCATTCTGGCAGTCTTCAAGTTAGCTGGCAGTGGTACACAAATTTACAGGTGTATAGACCAGCATAATTAGTGATAGATAGATTGATGGAGAGATATGGTAACTACAGCCCTCTAAGTGCAGCTCTGGGCGCTCATGAGAGTTGATTGATGAGATGGGAGAGAGAGCAGAAGTCCTCACATGCTTCACTTTTACCCTATGTGAGAGATCCTTTAATTGCCCTACAGACACTGAAACAAGCGATTGCCAATTTAATGTCAGATGCGAACAACATCCAGCTGGGGTTTTGCTCATGAAAGTCCGCTGAGTTTTTCTGGTTCCCCACACGGGGTTTTAATGCCAGTTAAAACCTTCAACGGAGAAGGCAGGAATCATAACGGCTCTGCCACCTACCTGCCCCAGTGAGAAAGTAAGATCTTTATTGACATGGTTGTATGGAACTAAGTAGGTCTTAGGATATTTTTCAGTCCTGAGGGTTTTCTTTGCCTGGGTTCGAATCTTGGGCAGACAATTTGGAATATTTTCAGTGTACTCTCAAGATCAAAGTCCCAGGTGGATGTTATTCAGATGGGGTGGGGTGTTAAATCATTGGCCCTTTCAATCTTTTTCAAATGGAGTAAACTTGCAACGTGTAGAGAACATTTGCTCTATCTGCCATCTCATTGATCAATCTAAGGGCCCACTCCTCTTAAATGGCTGCACATTGTGCATATCTATGTGATATCTATCTATCTATATCTATCTATATAGATCTATCTGTATAGATCTATCTATATCTAAATAATATCTATCTATATAATATCTATCTATTGAATATGTATCTATCTAAGATCTATCTATCTAATATCTATCTATCTAATATCTATCTATCTAATATCTTTCTATCTATTTATCAATGTCTTCAGAATCATATCTATCTGAATAGTTGTACTTATAGCAGTGCTGGACAAATTATCTGCTGGATTCAGAGGATTTGAACTAAGACAACACGCTACCTCCATTTAGCAACCCGTAGGTTCTTGTTGGATTTTACCATGGAAAAAGATACAGCATAAACTACATAAAATTGACAAATTGTCCTAACACTATTAAATATGGCATGCTTAAATATACATATTTAAATTGAAAATGATAAATATCTGAAATGTTTTAATGATTCACACCTGATAAGACAAATGTATGCAACACTGCGGAAATATCATGTCACAACGCCACAATTTTACTTGACCTGGTTGCTTACAAAAATGTGAATATCTTCATCTCCGAAAGTGACACGCAAAGCAACAAATCAGACATACTTGCTGATATTTTGGAACATGTGAAATTGATTAAAGGTGGCATATTTTTACTCTAAAGTTAACATTACAATCATCAAGTGGCCAACCAGCAGCAACAATATTTTTGTCTTTGGATGGTCTCCTCATCATCTGTATTAACAACTTGTCTCATGTCGTTATCATACTTTATACCTTTTTATAATAATACAATGTTATTCAAATGATGAAATAAAATTATTTTTCTGTCTGTCTGTGTGTCAAAGTCAATAATGCAAGTCATAAGCCTTGCTTCGCCTGGAAATCCCGAATTTTTCACATTTTTGACAAATGATCATAAAAAACAATATAAAATACTCATAATTTCTTCTTTTTGGCATCACCATTGGATTGGGCATATTGAAAAATATATAATTTGACACAAAAATGATAAAAATCTGATAAGCTGTTGAAGAGTTATGCCAAATTAGACACATTTATTCGTGAATACTGATACGTGACGTTGTGACGTCACAATTCTCACTTGACGTGACCAGTCATATAAATAGGAATATCGTCATCACTAAATGTCACACAGCAACAAATAAGACATGGTTTCTGGTATTTCTGTATGTCAGGAAGTTTTTTATGATGTTATTTTTACCCTAAAACCAACCATTCATTGACTATGATGCCTTATTTTGCCAGAGAATCTTGATTTTTTTCCAAATTTTTCACTTTTTTTGCATTTGATCCTTAAAAACAGCATGAAACGCTTATAATATAGAAATTTTTATGACATCATTGCGTTGGGAATATTGAAATACATATATTTTGACCCAAAAATTATCGAAATCGGATAAGCCATTAAAGATCTAGACCAAAAACTGCATGCACCTATTTTAGTGGCGGCCATCTTGAAAAATGGCCGCCAGGGGTAAACGCTACCGATACGCCGCGCCAGAAATGGGTTTTTGGGTGCGCCTTATTATTCCCTTTACACCCATATGCTCCGTTAGTGGTACCTCGTTCGACTAGGCCAGAGCCCCTGGGCTGCCGGTCTATTGAAGGAATGAGGCCTTATTCACGTTTGTTTGACTGACAGCAGCCACTTCTGTTTACTCGGCAGCCATGTTTGATACTCACGACGTGACGTCACCAGGGAGCAGTCATTATTTCATTGAGATTTCATTGAAATATTTTGGAAAAGGCGGGAAGCCATGTGGGGGGTGTACAAAGGACCTAATAACCTATGTACATGACGTTAACTTATTAATAACTATTTTATTTATCATGAAATTGTATGTCCATGAACTTGGTTTAGAAGTCCCTATATGGGAAGGTATAGAATACACAGGTCTGGGCCATCTCTTCTTTGGTGAAATAACAGAATCTTTGGGGCATGGTTTTGAGGTGATTTATGTCTTTGAAAAATCTAAAAAAAATATAAGCATCTAGATTTTACCATTAGAAAACATCTTGAATACTTGAAATAATTTTATCAGGCCGATTTTTAGAGAAATGAAAGGAAAAAGAACATGTCAACAGAAGTTCGGAGATTTACTTTGGGGGGTTCGGAGGGACTTTTCACATGAAAAGACGGGTCGTACAGAGCTCAAACTTAGCTCAAAATGTAGGATATTAAATTTCCAAGACAATGACACCAGTTAGAAAATTCTGCAACCGATATTAAGCCGCCAAGCCGTGCTGCGTCATTGACAAAGGGGGTACATGGAACTTGATGGAAGGCAAGAACTGGTCATTAAACCTGAACAAAATTTAGGAAAAAAGGAGAAAGGATATTTTGCATTACTTAATGTTATAAAGGATGTGTGGAATGCAAATAAATGCCACCTCTGGTAAGTGTTATTGTTAAAAAATAGTTGAGTTTAGTTGGGACTTTTATTACAGGGCCCTTATAACACGTAGGCTTGCAGTTGCAGATTGCATTTATTCCATATTTTTTAAAATCAAAATATGTTAGGTGCTTAATAGTTTTAAATTTGAAAAAATAATTGAAATGGGGAAACCACCATGCCTATAGATATTCAGGGGGTTGCTTAGAGTATTCCTTAACGAAAAATTAGGAATATAATTTATTTATTTATTGTGACTCCCAACTTGACTTAATTATGTCGAACATGTGACGTCCAGAAATATTCAGTTTTAAACACCATGTATATGAAGAAATAACCCCTCCAGAAATTATTAATTTTTAAAGGATACCTCTAAAGATTTGTTTTTTTTCACCAAGACTGAGCAAGAAATTATTTATTTTAAAGAAAATCGAAGCCCCCTCCCCCTAGGACATCTATTGGTTGCCCCCTACTTATCCGTATAAGATGAACTTATTTTACAGGGTCTTAGCTGTGTGGAGTCTATAATTGTGATAAAGCTAAAATTCTCATTTGAGGGTGATAGAAAGTCACAATCCCTCAAATATTTAGAACAACAAAAACATTAGAGAGGTCAAAAAACACTTCTTGCAGATCTGTAGGAATTGTGCAGTTCTGTAAAAATCTGCAGGTGAAATGAACTTCAAAAAAAAAATTATATGTTTTTACTGAAAATTGCTTTGATCTTAATTGCCAAATATAATTGGATATAAAAAAGAAGCCACAAAAACAAAATAAATTTGAAATTGGTTAAGTTGCCTTTTTAGTTGATTTTTCCCTAAATTTTGAAAAAAAAAACCTTCATAAAGAGCATGATTTTGATGATTAAGCTATGAAAAATACTCAAAACTGTTGAAATATTATACAGGTTAAAAGTAATGTTAGAATGATTGCCTAACAATAATTCAATATAAATATTTTTCTAAGCTTTCGGCTAGCGCTGAAGTTGAAAATAATTTTTTTGCCTGCGAATAAGTTGCTAATAATTTATTTTACCACCGGAAACCAATCACTTCATAGTGTCTAAAACTTCACAGATTTTTTTATTTCAAGCTGAACCCGATAAAAATAAATATTTATATGATATGTGTCACTTGAAAATGCCTTATAGTAGAAGATGTACTGACCCTCTGAAACTTCAATTCAGGCTTTTAAAATATGACTGTTTCGCCAAGGATATGGCAACAATTCAGGCCATAGGGGACCTCCGCAATGCTGTATTGCCTGAATTTACTCCAAATGACATTAATGCACTCTTTGACATATTTATCTATAAATTAATTGTATTTATTGAATAATCATCTTTATATATATATATATTTTAAATTTACGCCATACATTATGTTTGTAAAATAAATATATTATACATATTACACCCATTAAACTTGTGACACATTCACCTTTCCCGATGTTCATTCGAATTTTTAATAGGTAAAGGTAAAGGACTAAAGGTGTTATTATTAACGTGAGTGATGTACTAGATTTCCACATAGGTAGATAAAATACTACTCAATGGTAACAAAATTCAGCATATATAAATTATATTGTACTATAAATTTCAAGGGAAAGGTATGACATTCTTATGGTTTCTCCCTCCTGTGGGTTCTCATTTGTTTTTCAAGTCCTCTGTGTAGATCAGATTTCTCAATGAACCAAGTCGCACAATTACAACATTCATGTGGTTTCTCCCCACTGTGGGTTCATCTGATCCGCTGAAATTTTCACTAAAATGAAGTTTTGGGCAACTTTGAAAACACACAAAATGAAGTGTTACGCAACTTTCAAAACACAGGGTTCTTCTTTTTAGAGCCCGGAGCCGCCGCCATATCAAGTCGCCGTCAGTCACGTGAGCCTCAAGTCAAGCCAAGCCATAATCAGGCCAAGCCGCCACTGCCTATTGACAATCAAGCCGCCGCCACCTAGAACATGCAGAGCTTCGTTTGACTGCTCTGTAATTCAAACAATTACCCACGGAATCACTCCAATCATGCTAATTGCAATTCTGGATGTTCTAAAGTTTTATTTCACCCTCAGTTTGCCTGATTGCCATTGAGAATGAGTCCTTTTGGTGAAGCTGACAAGTGTCAAAGCTGATTGCAATTAGCAATTTAACTTTAATTTTATTTGTACAAGCCATTGACATAATGATAATGCCATGCATCTGGCAAAGGGAATGAAATAAATTGACAATTTTTATTTTGACATTTTGACAATATATTTCTTTCTTTATTATTTGTTTGTTTATTTGATTTTAAGCAATTTGAAATTATTTTATAGCCTGCATGGACCTATACTTTGATGTCTAGCCACAGTTTATAATAACAAAATTCACTAGGTTTTAGACCTTTAGTCATTTTCTTCATTAACCTTTATTAGAGATTAATTTACTAAAATTGGTAAAATATAGATTAATTTTAGGTGATTATAGTCTCCTTTGAGGTACTGTAGTAATTCAATTCAACCAGCACTAGTCTACCATGATGGTTCAATGGATTATCTGCAACTTCGAAAGCAAAACAAATAGGCCTAAGTCGCTGAAGTTAATTGTGTCAAGTCATGAAACGTTCAAGTCATGGCAAATTGCCAAGTCATGAAAGTTATTCAAGTCAAGTCACCAAGCACCCAAGTCAAGTCATGATGCCAGAACTCAGTGACTCCGGGCTCTACTTCTTTTTCACAATACTGTGTTCAAATATAATTTACTCAATATTCAATTTCAAATTATTTAGCTTTGTAAGACATTGAGATGTTCAATTATTCAAAATCAAATTTATTCAACAGTCTTTTAGTGGAAATTGGGCCGAGTCCTCTATTTGCAATCACATGCACTGTTGAAACTCTTTTTTTAAGGATAACGAGTTAAAAACACAGCTGTTAATGAATCTTCAACTGTTTACAAACTTTGCAGGGAATCTGTGGCTAATCTCGGTGGGGTCCTAGGTGGCCCCGAAAAACCCACTGAGTTTGTAATAACTTTTAAGAAGAAAATGTAGAGTGGTGCGGACCATCATGCAGTCCTGTGAATGTGCTGAAACAACGCGAATAAGTTGTGAGTTATGGGTTAGAATATTTCAAAAAGCATTAACAGTAACTATCAAGCAGACCAACAAAAGGCACTAAAATATTTTTTAGTGAATGTATAAACTTTCATCTATAGATGGACATGCAATGATGGCCAAGCTTTGGCCTGGAAACAAAAAATAATAATTTCAATATTTTTTTGTAAATATTTGAAGATGTATAGAAGAGAATATCCATGAATCACACCCACAAAGGACACAAATTTATCATATAGGTGACATGTAAACAAATTTCATCCATGTACATGCAACTGGGGCCAAGTTTTGGCCCGAAATGTAAAAAAAATAATAATAAAGACATTTTTCTCAATGTTTCAAAAAGTATAGAATATCAATCAATCAGACAATTGCAATTCCAGCTAAGTCTTGGCCCTGACAGGATGATTGAGTGTGTGGGGTTGATCAGTTGGGTATCAAAAGGAAGTCTGATCTCTGCGCAGCCATCCTCATCAGACAGCAGCATGACAGTAGCAGGACATATTCTATCCCATTTCGCAAGGTACCACAAAGTCATCAGTAGCTGAAGACAGTTTCCGAATTTCTTTGGAGCCTTCGGGTTCTTTTCCTCATTATGTAATGAATAAGCCTGCCAAAATTTATAGAGCTAGTTGATACTGTGATACAACTTTATGCCAAGTTTGGTAGTGATAGTAGCAGCAGTTATTTTTAAATAGCCTGTCAAAGATGATTTTGAGCGCTGCTTAAAGTTGAATCCCACACTTGGCAAGAAATCTAAAATCCATGAGATATTCATGAAACTTTGCCAAAAAGTTCTTCAAAAAGAAAGCTTTCCAATGTAAAAAAAAATTGGCGGGCTATACAATATAATTTTCGAACTATGATCTTTTCAAAATCGTATGTCATTACATTAAAACATACAGTAAAATAATTAAAAAGTGTGGGATTTATAACGAAAAGCAGCGTCACTCGAACAATATCCATGAGATATTTATGAAAAATTAAAGGAATGAAGCTGAAAATACACTTTATTGAAAAACAAGTCTTTGAAGGGGGGTTACCGATGTTTTTTGAGAGTTATGCGGTGTACAATATGAGAAAATTATGAAAAACAGTTCGTTCAACAAAAATAAGTCCCCATTAAAATAAACTTGAATAGGCCTATCTCAAAGATTCCTTCCCCGATTTTTATGAGAGATGGATTGGATTATAGGCCTGAATATCGACCCAAAATGTGTGCATTTATAGTTCAGTGCCATTATTCCTGGCTGAGCCAGCAGCCTTCGAGTGAGCCTACCCCTGTTTTCAAAAGTCTGTGGCTTTTCCAATGCATATGAACAATTTGACCAAGCGGGGGAGCCACAAGCTGGGGTATTTTTGTTGAACTGTGGAGTACAATAGGTGGAGCAGCTGTATTCTGTGGGATTCAACTTTTAAGTCATGGCTGGGCCATGACACTTTGAGAAGGTCATGGGAGAGAGATGACAGTGCTGGCGTGAGTGTCATGTGGGGCTGAAGAATTTGGTTGTCATGAGCAGATGGTAATTTCCTTGACTGGTAAAAGGGGCTGAGTCCTAGCCTGGAAATGAAAACAATTCTTTTTCTATTTTTGTTAATATTTCAAAAAGTACAAAACATCCATCCGTGAGACTATCAAAAGGCACAACTAGACTATCAAAAGGAACAACTACACCATACAGGCTACATGTGTACCAAATTTCATCCATGTGCATGCAATAGGGGCTGAGTCCTAGCCCGGAACGAAAAAAATATTTTTTAAAATATTTTTCTCAATATTTCAAAAATTACAAAAGTTCCATCAATCAAACCATCAAAAGGCACAACTAGACCATACAGGCTACATATATACCAAATTTCATCCATGCACATTCAATAGGGGCTGAATACTGGCCCGGAATCCTGTCCTTTTGCCTTTGGGCTTTTCACATGTGTACAGTACTAGAAAATGCCCATTAGTGAAAAAAGTGTGACAATGCATTATTGTGAAGTGATGCTGCATGTCGACGGTGTCATGTTAAAATAACGTAATATGAAAATGGCTAATTTTCGACACGTTTGTGTAGATGGCAAGCAGATATTAGCTGGAGGCCTGTGTGAGACGGCAAACGGATCAATGATAACATAGGGGCAACGCGCGTGTAGCGTAAGGTTCGGGCTGTCTCCAGGCAAAAACAGATGAAGATAGGTGCTGCCACCTGTCGGATAAAGTTATGAGAAGTGGCTCCCTCTGTGGTGGAGTAAAGTATGAGAATATGCTGTTTCATGCACTCCTGGTGGGAGATTGGTGGGGGAGTTGGCAAACGGAAATGAGAGAGGAGTTAGACCGCTGTGGGGTCCCATGTGAAATATGAGTCCAAAAAAGTAGGATAGGTGGATAGTTTGGGTGAGTGACATGTCTGTGACAGGCGTTTATAGCTGGCAACTGGGGTGGTAATGTGAGCTGAGATTTAACTCAAATGTTAGAGGGATATTCCTTGTAGATACAATATGTATATATGCATGTCTTCGGTGCTATTGTTTTTTTGCCACAAGTTGAACATCTATACGGTTTTTCTCCACAGTGCGATTCAATCGATAGTTTCTTTACCACAAAATTATAATATCAGGGAATAAGAGAGGTGGATTACACATTGCACTAAAAATAGAGAATATAAATTTGCGTTGCTTCCCAGGATACATCCCCAAACCCTTCATTATATATAAAACTTGATACCCCTTGCTAAACCCTTTATTTTATCTGATGCGTATGTTAGACTGAAAGTTCGGCGATTGGCTCGGAGCTTGAGGTTTGTCGATACTTTAGGAATTTTTTCACATTGCCTCTATGGTAATTTTTTTGCGTGGGGTCGCTTCTGTAGCAATGCTTTGTTTTGTGTGACACATACAGAAGCCCTTGTGTTCACAGGCTTAATGTTTTGCCACTGACTGAACATGCACATGGTTTTTCTGCACTATTCCATATAAATAGTTTCAGTAATTACCACCGAATTAGAGCCCGGAGCCGCCGCCATATCAAGTCGCCGTCAGTCACGTGAGCCTCAAGTCAAGCCAAGCCATAATCAGGCCAAGCCGCCACTGCCTATTGACAATCAAGCCGCCGCCACCTAGAACATGCAGAGCTTCGTTTGACTGCTCTGTAATTCAAACAATTACCCACGGAATCACTCCAATCATGCTAATTGCAATTCTGGATGTTCTAAAGTTTTATTTCACCCTCAGTTTGCCTGATTGCCATTGAGAATGAGTCCTTTTGGTGAAGCTGACAAGTGTCAAAGCTGATTGCAATTAGCAATTTAACTTTAATTTTATTTGTACAAGCCATTGACATAATGATAATGCCATGCATCTGGCAAAGGGAATGAAATATATTGACAATTTTTATTTTGACATTTTGACAATATATTTCTTTCTTTATTATTTGTTTGTTTATTTGATTTTAAGCAATTTGAAATTATTTTATAGCCTGCATGGACCTATACTTTGATGTCTAGCCACAGTTTATAATAACAAAATTCACTAGGTTTTAGACCTTTAGTCATTTTCTTCATTAACCTTTATTAGAGATTAATTTACTAAAATTGGTAAAATATAGATTAATTTTAGGTGATTATAGTCTCCTTTGAGGTACTGTAGTAATTCAATTCAACCAGCACTAGTCTACCATGATGGTTCAATGGATTATCTGCAACTTCGAAAGCAAAACAAATAGGCCTAAGTCGCTGAAGTTAATTGTGTCAAGTCATGAAACGTTCAAGTCATGGCAAATTGCCAAGTCATGAAAGTTATTCAAGTCAAGTCACCAAGCACCCAAGTCAAGTCATGATGCCTGAACTCAGTGACTCCGGGCTCTACACCGAATGTTATTCCTGAAAGTGAAAAATTTATGTGGCTTCTCTCAATCCAGTGTGTGCATTTCGACAAAGACATATTAGTACCACAGAGAGAAAATGTGCATGCATGTTGTGTTGACAAAGTTTAATTCTAAATAATTGAACATCGCAAAGTTGACCAAAGCAGAAAAATATATTTTGAACTTGAATATTGAGTAAATGATACTTAGACACAGGATAAATGTAACTTTATTAGGTTTACCATCTGCATCTACAATCTACATCCTGGACATACTCTACCGACTTAACAATTACATCCTTGGCAGGCCAAATCAGAGTCTTTCTCAATTCCCTGGGGAGTATTCAGCTTTGAACACGGGGTTAACCGAAGGGGCTTAAGAGCTCATTTCAGCACCATCACTGTGGTTGCCTTATTGCCAAGTACCCATTGCGCCTGGTCCTGGGTGGGGTGAGGCAGTGGTTTCAGGAGGATCTGCCCAACTCACAATGCCATGGCTGGGGTTCAAACCCATGACCTTGCGCAGGGGAGTCGAGCACCATATCCACTAGGCCACGGCACCCACAATAGCGAAATAGTGAAAGAGAAGAACCCTGTGTATTTGGTGGTGACGAAATTATACAAATACATGATTGAATCACACACTGGAGAAAAACCATTTGGATGTTCAATTTGCGGGGAAAAATTTGCATCAAAGACATGCATAATTATAGAATACACACTGGAGATAGTTCATGCAGATGTTCTGTATACATGTGCAAAATAAAGGAAGAGAGGATTAGATATACCAACAGAGGAGAGAAACCACACAAATGTTGTAATTGTGTCAGCAGGTTCTGTATGAAATCTGATCTAAACAGAGGACTTGAGAAACAAATTAGACCCACAATCAGAGAAACCATATGAATGTCATACTTTCTCTTTGAATTATGTTAGCATGGGAAACCAAACAGGAAGCTATTAAAATCTACATTGTTTGTATTCTGAACAGGTCTACTGCCACTAACATAATTAAAATTTCCGTGTTTCAGCCAGTCAAAAGTCTTTGAAATAATAGATTTGCGGTGAAGTGAATGAGGGGACCTCAGAAAAAACAAGTGCTGTAATATAATTATTGTATATAATTAAACACAACAGAGCACATTTATTGTCAAACTTACAAGACAACTGATTTCTTCTCCTTTTTGAGACAGTGCATTTACCTGTCTATGCTGATGCAAGTGATTTAGTATTGATTGTTAAATGAAAGGTTCAATCAAACAGAATTAGAATTTTCATTGAGGAGGGCGCAATGTCATTCTGCCTGCATTTTAAGACTAAATAATGATTTTAGTGGACAACATTTTTCTAATATTTTTCATTGTCCACATTGTTGTCTTTTCAGCCTAGATGTGGTAAGCTCTCCCAAGAAAATGGACTCAATGGAGCATAACTTTTGACACTGTTTTGGTTGATTCATGGAGATTGAATGATCTGGCTTAAAGTGTGCAGTTGTTTGCATAATATTGGTGTGTAGTTTTTACAGTATAAGCCTTAGAACTTCCCTGATCTACATGTTACAGTTGTCCACAAGCAATTTTGCTATCCTCCTTGTACAGCAAATACAGCACCAATTCAAGTCAATTTGGTTTTGCACTATTCTGTGGTTATAATTTTCAAATGCTCAAACATTTCCTTTACACGCAATGAATATAGCTGTGTAGTCCATCATTTTGTTGCATGTAACGTGGACAACTATATTTGGTATTTTTGTTATCATTAGGAAAAGGTATGAGACAGCCATTCAGCAACTTTTGAAAGATTAATGGATACCAATGTAGACATTTTTGGAGTGGATCCCGGGGGTCTATCAGGTGATATCCCCACTCACCCATGTCTGCACGTTACAGTTGTCAACACAGTTGTCCACAATCTACGTTTTACTCCATTTTATGGGCAGACAGCTTCCGAAAGAAAACCAAAATGTAGAAAAAAGGGAATTAATATCAATTCAAAGAGTTTGAAGTGAATTTGCCTGGTCTATAAGCAATAAATCCCAGTTTACACGTGTCTGTGTGCCATAGTTGTCCAAAAGTTTTCCACAATGCGAGTAAATATTTAGTAAAGAACTCCTCAATTGATACTTATGCTACACCAACTGTTGCTCATGTGATTACTGTATGTAGTATATTTACCACATTTAGGCTGAAAATACAACAATGTGGACTATGAAAAATATTAGAAAAACGTTGTCCACAAAAAATCATTATTTAGTCCTAAAAAGCAGGCAGAATGGCATTGTGCTGTCCTCAATGAAAATTCTAATTTCTGTTCTATTGAACCTTTCATTCAACAATCAATTCAAAATCACTCACATCTGCATAGGCAGGTAAATGCACTCTTTAATAGTGTTGACAACCAAAAAAGAGAAGAAATCTGTTGTCTTGTGACTTTGACAATAAATGTGTTCTGTAATGTTTGATTATATACATCACTTGTTTTTTATTGCCGAGCCACAGCCCATCGAAGATTATAGCTTGTTACAAGGATAGTATGGCCAGAGGCAATTATAAGATGAACAGAGAGGGCCTGTGTGGTGGCTCTGGGGTATAGCAAAAACATTGGATTTGCTAGAAAAACAATTAATATGATGAAAAACTGATGCCTATCAATTCATATTGCCATAATATAATGTTTTGCCAGTTGTACATAAATGGGAACTCCAATTATTGGCTTTAATTACCCATTCCATTGGGTTTACTTCCACTAATTTTTGGATTTTTTGACTGTGGCAAAACGTCATCAGAAATTGTTGCTAATTTGCATGATGTTGGCCTGGCTGTGCCAATCAGATCCCATGACATGTGCCACACCCCCTCCCCAAGTGCTCAGAGCAAAACAAGGTCAAGGCCACAGAACACCATGCTCCTGCTGCATGGGATTAATCATGGAGAAATTAAGAAGCAAACAATGACAATGGCAAGGACTATTATAAACTCTATTATGGTTCTGTATATACTTTATGATCTGCCAAGTAAACCTATGTGTCATTAACATCATTGCCTTTAAAGCTGATCATTGACAATCCATTCCATGTCCACGATGTGACAGTGATTGACAGCTCTTTCTCTCAGTGGGCCTGAGGCCAGTGTGGAGTCAACATGTGTATTGAAGGTTTCCCCAAGTAATTATTGCTTTCAATGTTAAATATACATTTGTATGCTAAATACAGGTATGTCTACATGACAAAGCATGATATCACACTAATAAATACATATTTTCTTGCCTAAAATGTCTACTAGATACCACATCAGGGCTAGGGAGAGATGAGGGAGTTGTACATGTACATCGCATGCACACCCAGCTGAGTCAGAGCTAGTCAGCCCACCTGTGCTAATGCATACCTCTTCGTGACTTTCAAAACTAGAACCAGACGGTTTTGTGATGGCAATTTGAAGAGTATGAAAAAAATAACATTTAACTTAGCAGATATAACTTAGCAGATATCAATAATACATAGATAGAGAAACCTCTGTCTGTAGAAATTATGTAACAGTTTTACCTGAATCTGATGATTCAAAACCTGTATATATGATAACAAATTTGGTGAAGAGATTTTATGATACTGAATTAAGACATTTGGTGGATTAAAGAACACAGGCATCACTCATCTACTTCATTATGAAACCTACTATACCTATCATACTTATTATTGATGCATTCAAACTAGTAATTAAATAACCCATGCAGTAGTGATTGAGTGAGTGGGTTTGTGTTTTACGCCCCATCAGCACCGGTGTGGGCTATTTAGAGGCAACATTGGTCTCATAGATTATCTTGGAACTAATTTCTCATAATTTGTAGAAGTAGTCATTGTCTCTGAGGGACTGTGTAATACCCCATGCAGTAGAAACTGACAAACCAAATGCGCTAAGAACCCAAACGCTGAGTTAAATAAAATAGAAAAAAAAGTAGCTTTAATCACCCTCAGTGTTTCTGTTGTTAATTTACAGTTTAGAATAATTTATAGACCACATTTAGGTGCCTTATGGCTCAAGTCATGCTTAGTGTTCCTTCAAGATAATATACATTGCCGGCCAAAAGTTTGGAAACAGTAGGCTTCTCGCTACTGCATTAATGTTACACTAAACTTGTGGGGGCTTGGATTCTTGTTTTATCGTGAAACAGACCTACATTTAATGTAAAGGGGATTATGAGAAGAAAATTTGTAAAAATTGTGTTAAATTTGCAAGGTTGCTCTTGAAAAATAGGGATGTGTCAATGTTATATAATTAAGATGTTTGTCCACTTTCTTTTACCCATCTATATTTTTGAGAGCAACCAAGGAAATTGGATGCCACTCATACCGAAACTGCCTACACAATTCAACTTCCAATTATGACTTATTTTCTTCTAATCCATTAAGAATCCATGCAAATTTGTGTCGCACTGATCGAATGGCGAACAACAAGTTGTTTCCAAACTTTTGGCCTGCAGTGTATTAATTGCAGCTCTAATGGCTGAAAGTTTAGACATACAGTGGCAGTAGCAAATGCAATGTTGCTGTTTCAAATTGTGGCAGAGAATTGTTAGTTAGCTATAGACACAATTTTTTGAATTTGATTTGATAGACACAATGTGTGCAGTATAATGCCAGTATCGAAAAGTTACTGAGAGTACATTGGAATCTTTTGTTCGGCATTGTAATATCAACAAGCCAAAATTTCAATAAAGAAAATTTAAAATGTGTTGCACTTCACCAAAGCTGTTTTCTAAGTGACCCAGACAAATACACTATCAGAATATAAAATTAATTTACAGAACAACAATAATTAATAGTTTTTGTCACTATTTCGAATATTTATTTACATAAAAGCAATAATTTGTTTTAAATTTGAAATATATAAGTGCACTCTCATTGTAATAACACACATAATCCATGTGGCCTAAGTCGGCAATTATTTTTTGTTAAAAAAATGTTCTTGTTCTGAGGTCCCCTCATTCACTCCACGCAAAGCTATTATTTCAAAGTCTTCCGACTGGCTGAAACACAGACATTTTCTGTATTGTGGACAACTATGTCTCTAATCGTGGACTATTTTTCTGGTAAAATGCTTGTCATTGACAAAGAATTGCACCAAATCCATTGTTTTTTTATTATTTGATTTTCTGTTCCAGAGCTATTCATGAATATTTTTTAAAAATATATATATGATAATTAGGATATCAGGTTTTCTGTTTTAACATTTTGAATTGTTGCACATAACGTAGACAACTATTTATGAAAATTTAAATAATTCTATTACAATAAAAGTAGAAATTAGCAAAATCTTACATAAAAAGTGAATCAAGTGATATGAAAATTCCCTTCATATCTCATTGTGTCCTCTGCCTGCAAAGCCCTGCATGGCTACTGTCATCAGTCCACATGCTGTACGTTACATTTTGCAATTAAAAATATTGTTCAATAAAATGCATACACCAGCAAAAAGCTATTTTTGTGTAGAACAAATAGAGAAACTCTACAAAATTCAGGTATTACATGTATTTTTGCCCTGAAGGTGGATGTAAACTCAAAAATGTTGACTATTAGTTTGTCGCTCAAAAATGTTACATGCAGAATGTGTGTTTTGAGTAATAACTTCTCTACTAGTTGAGGAATCCTTACAGTATTTATTTCGCACATTTCATTAAGTGTTTGGAGATCATTGGCACACATAATTTCAGTATGATTTGAAAATTGTTGCTAAAATGTTGTGTCATCTGTCGAGAAGTTAGAGAGTTGTCAAATTGCCCAACTTGAAATTCTTAGCCATATACATGTATAAATTATGTCACAATTCAATTTGCTGAATGTTTGCCACAAACTGATCATCCATATGATTTTTCTCCACGGTGTGTTCTCTTGCGTTTTAAAGTTTCGTTATTGCCTAAAATCTGCGTGGCTTCTCTCCAGTGTGTGCACTCAGACACAAACATTTTACCACTGATAGAACATTTGTATGCTGTGGAACATTCAAGCCACTTGCATGTTTTTTATAGCCTTTAGTACAAATGTCAGGGTTCCCACTCTTTTGCCAAGTTCAAATTCAAGGTTTTTTCCAGGTTTTTCAAGGCTACCAAAACCAATTTTCAAGGCCTAAACCTGTAATTCTTTCAAACTTATTTTGTGCCGCGGACAGTTGTCAAAGTCCACAATTTGTTGGACTATTTCAAGTTTGGCAAGAGAACCCCAAATTCCAGACTTTTTCCAGGTTTTTGGTGGAAATATCACATTTTCCAGGTTTTTCCAGGCCGGGAAAAGCACAACCCAAAATTCAAGGTTTTCAAGGTTTTCCAGGTTGAGTGGGAACCCTGAAATGTAGCAAATCCAGATAATACATGACTCCAAGATTCAGAATTCCAGGTTTCATGCTTTTAAAAAAGAAAAAATACAAAGACGCATGTGCTCTGATTGGTTGTATAAGAATGCAAGTGAATTTCCAGATAGTTTAGATCGCAATATTTGTAAATCAGTTAATGATCCATTAAGAGCTGATTAAGTGTTTTCAGGCCTTGTTATCCTTGAAAAATGAGTTTCAACAGCTGATGTGATTTCAAATAAAGGACTCCGCACTCAGCAGGCCAATTTCCACTAAAAGAGTGTTGACTAAATTTCATTTTGAATAATTGAACATCACAATGTTTGCCAATTTAGAAATATTTTGAAATTGAATATTGAGTAAATGTTATATTTGAACATATATATATATAGGATTGTGAAAGAGAAGAACTCCGAGTTTCGAAAGTTGCACAACATTTCATTTTTTGTTTTTCGAAAGTTGCACATTTTCAAAGGATCAGATGAACCCTCAGTGGGGAGAAACCACATGAATTTTGCATTTGTGCGACCTGGTTCAGTGAGAAATCTGATAGGGAGAAACCACATGAATGTCACATAATGTTTACACAATATGTCAGTTGAATTTTGTTGTAGTATGTATTCTTATTATATTAACTTGTGGAAAATCTAGTTCATTAAAAATTCTAATGTACTGCAGGAAAGGTGAATGTGTCGCAAGTGTAATGACTACAGTGCTTTCAAGTGACACATATCCGTAAAATTTTAATCTGGTTCAGCTTGAAATATTGCAAAACTGTGTGTGAAGTTTTTAGAGTGACTGGTTTATCGTGGTAAAAAAATTATTTGCAACTTTATTGCAAGCAAAACGCTTTGAAAAATATTGATATTTTCATTTTTTTTCCTGGCAAACGGTAAGGCAGTCATTCTAACATTACTTAACCTGGGTAGTTATAGTATTTCAGTGTAGTTTTCAAGAGTATTTTTCATTGCTTAATTATCCAAAATCATGCTCTTTACGAAGCTTCTTTTTTTGAGATTTTGAGAAAAATCAACTAAAAAGGCAACTTAAACACATCCCAAATTTATCCTGCAGATTCTAGTAGATGTTATTACGGACCAAAGTCATGCCATGTACTATGTGTCTGCCAAAAAAGTTTTGAATCGAAAAATTTAATTGAATTATTCTGTTTTGTGGCTTGTATTTTATATCCAGTTGTACATGTTGTAACTGACAATGCAGATCAAAGCGATTTCAGCGAAAAACATATTTTTTTAAGTTTCATGTCACCCACACATTTTTAAAGAACTGCACATGCACAATTCCCGCAAACCTGCAAGGGATCGATCAGAATTGATGACTGGGGGGCTGGGAGTATTGCCCGAGGGGTACACATTTTTTCACACGTGTGTCAAGGGGGGGGGGGTACTAATTTTTGAAAACATTCAGGGGTGGTTAGAAATTTTAACAAAAACAAAAAGGGCGTAAAACATTCAATTTCATATACTCTGCGTGTTTTTATGCATAAAAGTCTGCAAAAAAGTACACTGTACGCGTGATCGTCGTCCAAAAAATATGCATGAAAGGGTGGGGTACTAAAAATCTGAATGAAACTCAAGGGGGGTATAAATTTCTGACTGGAAATTCCAGCAAACTCCCACCCCCCAGCAATAAATTTTGAACGGTCCCAAAGAAGAGTTTTTTTACCTCTCTGATACAGTATTATACAGTTATACTAAATATTTGATGGATGGTGACTTTCCATCAAACTCAAATTAGAATTTTAGCTTTATCACAATTATATAGACTCCACACAGCTAAGATCCTGTAAAATAAGTTCATCTTAGGGATAAGTAGGGGGCAAACATTAGATGTCCACGGGGGAGGGGGCTTGGAGTTTCTTAAAGTGAATAATTTTGTGTCCAGTTTTCGATTGAAAAAATTTCTATGCAGCAGTCTTGAAATTAATAATTCTGGTGGGGTTATATTGCCTTTGGCATTGTTTGATTTAAAACAAAAATTTTAGGATGTCACATCATGACTCGAAATAATTAATAATTAAGTCCAGCTGGACGTCACAATGAAATAAATAAATATAATTTTCCGTCAAGTAAAATTCCAAGCAACCCCTTGCCCAAACACTCGGCCTACCTGATGTTTTAGTACACAAAGTTCGACAGTCGTCGGGCTAAGCAACCCCCTGAATATCTAATGGTCACAATTGATTTTTTTAATTTAAAACAATTGACACAAGACATATTTAGATTTTTTTAAAATATGAAATAAATAACTGATATACATATTAAGAGTCCTGTAGTGTAATAAAAGCTCAATTAAACTCAACAATTTTTAACAATAACACCTATCACTGAAGGCTTTTATTTGCATACCACACATCCTACATAATAAGCAATGCCAAACTTCCTTTCTCCTCTTTTTCCTTTATTTTCTTATACCTGCCCAAGCATCCATGCACCCCTTTAAATGATGTTGTGAGTTCTAAGCTGAAAGCAAACGAAGGGTTTGCTGCTGCATGATCTATGATTTGATCCAAAGTGACTGCAGCACTCCACAAAAACATGGCAAAAAAGGGAACTAATTAAGTTGTTTCAATTCACACAAAAACAGCAGATATGCGTGTTAAACAGCCTGTTGGCATGTTGGATAAAATACAAAATGAATAACAGGAGCCATTTATTGTGGTCATGGCCAGTTTTGGCCCAGTAAGCTGCTGTTTTGGATTTTCTTTTTTTCCAATGCAATAACTGCTCCCTCGAGACGAGCCGAGTGGTCACGTGATCAACGTCTTCAGGAGTTTGTTGATCTGACAGCTTCGCATCGATGTCTTCACACGGCGATTTCGGATGGTTATACCCAATAAAGTGCTCCCGAAATGTGTCAAAAAGTTGTCTAAGATCTTGGATATGATGTAGGTATATTTCGTTCATGTGCCCCACGCTTGTGTCAACCGTGAGAGGCTGCTCACACACCTGTATGAGCACTCACCCCATAAATTGTCCCCACGCTACAGACCGCTGTACAGCGCGCAGACCTATTCCTCAGCTTGCATCTTTATGTATAATATCATGTATATTTATTTTTTTCTTCTCCCATCCATGAGTGTGAATACATGCACCAAAAGCAGTGCCAAAAGGAGACTCAGGTCGTGCTTGTGCAACAAAAAGAATGCCACAGAAAGGAAGAAGTACTTTCTCTGATTTGCCACATCAAGGGTCTTGGCTTGGTGGTGCGTAGGATGCTAATCTGTTTTATGAGATCATTTAGCATTCATTCAATGACAAAACATTAGATTTCACTTCACTGTAATTCCGAGATCAATCTTGCAGTTTTCATCTCTGAAATGTATCGCATACATCCCCGGACAGCAAGAGCATTTCTGTGAGACATAGGCCTAATGAAAAAACTTCACATAGCATTTTGAAAAGTTTTCAAGTCATTGATCAAATCCGTTCAAACAAAACTATATCTTTTCGAAGAGCTAATCTGCATTTGGGCTAAAACCTTTTTATTTGTTTTGTTCACATGTCATTGTATGGCAACCTTTATATATTTTTGTATATACCGAACAAACAATTCAAGCCGGGGCCCACATATCACATTTCCTTGTTTTTGAAATGTTATGTTACACTCAGTGATTGATTATTCAAATGTTACTGATACAGGGGCTCCTCAATTGTGGCACTTGTTGTCTTTAGGCAATCTCTTAAGCTCAATTTGTATTTATTTTCTTTGTACATGCAAATGACTGCCTAGGATAATGGTACAATGTATTTCAGCCACAAAATTAAAAATCGTAATCTTAGAAATGGAACACCCGAAAGATCTGGAAAATTTATGGTTGAGCACATGTAATGATGCTTCTGTAAATTTACTTTTTAAAAGTCTAATTATGCTATGCTAACAGGCGAAGTAATAAGCAAACACTGCAAATCTTGTTGAGTACTCAATGTGAGACCCATTGCTTTCACCAAAATCCTGGTAACATCTTTAAGATCCATACTCTTGCAGTTATCTGAGACTTATGTGGATGTCTTACAAATATTAATGAAGGAACATTATTGGCCAAGACACACAGGTAAGTGTGAAATATGTATTTACAAGAGACAAAGGAACAATCAATAATATACCAAGGCCAGACATAATTGATCTTTAGCTTCTCGGATTATCTTGCTGCGCTTTTCTTAGGGTCGGTGATTGGGACGAAAAAAAGCTGTAATGTTAATTTTAGAAATTTTAGAAGTCAGTTTGATAAAAATTGTGGGTTAGCTAAATTTTTTGTTCGAAGGTGGAAAACTTGTTGGGTCAGTTGATCCGAGGAGCCAAAAATTAGACATGTCAGGCCTAAATGTGATCCATACAACTTCACACATATTCTTCTCCAGCCAATATACAGAAAAATATGTGCAAGATATCAGCAAAGTTAGGATATACAGAATGTATGTATTCTTCTTATAAAATGACACTATTGGTTGACGTACAGTGTATATTTGCATTGAGTATAGTAAATCAATAACTCACAAAAGAAGGTCAATCAGGTAATACAACTCCTCAGTCCACAATGTCATGAATTTATTTTTGCCAGTCTGCAGCCAGGCATCAATTTGTTAATTCACATGATGCAGCACTGAGTGAATTCAGAATGGCAGATGTTTGCCTTGAAACTGTGAAGTTGCCTTTGAGGCTGCTCTCCCAACGTGCATGCATACCAGTAATACCCTATAAGACAATACAAGCATATGCAATTTGAATTTGGAGATTGCAGAAGCAGGGTCATTTTGCAAATAACATACAGATATGATGCAAATGCAATAGTTGACCTTGTACATCTCACTTATTTTGATAATTAATGTTGTGGCATGCACATCACTTTTTCCTTTATAGTATTTGCATATTTTGAAGAAATGCATAACTGGTGGGAGCCTATTCCAAAATCACTTGACAATTCTAATTGACATACATTAACAGTATTGATCACAAAATGTTATACATTGTTTGTTATATGTGCTTTTAGCAGTTAGACGTATGATAGAAGTAGATAAGAATCTACGACTTATATGTACAACCAACAACACCCAACAATAACTGTAAAATTGGATGGAATCTGTGACAAATATTTCAGAACACACATGTTTAGGGAATTTCTTTGGTTTGTCATATGCCAGTATGTAGGTGGACTGAAGCCATTTGCATGCCCTGAGATACCTTTTGTCTCTCAATGATTAGGATGGCCGACAATGGCTCTCCCTCTGCATGGCGCTGCTGTTAAATGTGGAATACAATTATACAAACACATTTTGGGTTTCAACCTGAGGCAGTAGACATTGACATACTTAAATTACTTGTTAGGAGTTTGAGTGCTGCCAATGCCATGTTTGCTGTCCTTGTGGGAGTTACATTTTCATTTTCAGCAGGAATTTAAATTGAATCAGACACCAAATTGTGTGATTTTGGTACTAAGTGCATGCCGCTCCATTACAGATACATTCCTTTCTGTCAGACAAGAAAAGACTAATGACATTTGTAACTTTCTGCAACAGTACATATTCAGAAATAAATAAAAGAACTAAATTTCTGAATAAGTTGCCAGAAGTTTGAGCGCCTTGATGTTTTTCCAAAAAATTGCTGAAAACCCTTGGTTAAACCTTATAAAATGTAAAAGCTGTCACCCTATGCACTTTCAAGAAAATATTCAGAAGCACCTAAGTTAGAAAAGACTAAATAATGAAATGAGTAGAAAAATAATTAGAAATACACAACTAGAACAGACAACTGATAAGGTGCTGTTCATCTGTTTAATACCTCACCATCAACCACAACTGAAATTTATTATTCTTGCCTTCTTCTTTTTAAGACCATGCATGCAGCATTCAAGCAACCATCCACTTTTCGGTTTCTTAAAGAAATACTGCAACGATACTGGTTACAGTTTGTCACGTCAAGCAGAGGATAGACGTTTGGTCACATTTCTCAGCAACCACTTGCCCCACAGGAGAAATACACATACCTATGTAAAGCTTATTTCTGTTGTAATATGAATATAAATTTTTTGTGATGTTTTGGTGCAACTTTTGTACGATATTTGACAATTTATGGAAAAGCCGGTCCAATTTTGCAGAATGTTGACATTTGTGATGCTGCCAATCTGACACACAATGGGCAGTGACGTCACTGCAGTGCCATCCAAGACTTAGTTATTGTCAATTTGGTATTTTCTGAACCTCCTATCTCATTGTGTTGATTTTTATGGGCTGTACAAACAATGCTAAATTTCTGTCCCAATGCTTGATGTTACAAACTGTAAGTGCTATTTTCTTAAGACTAAGGACGAAGACTTCTTTATTGGTCATTCGTGCAAAAGATATAATCGTACAGAATGAATTGTTGGTGCAAAAATGTCTTCTAATTTTGACATTGAATATTTGTGAAGACCATGTTTCGGAGAGATAGTATTTAAAGTTTCTTAATAATATTCCCATAATGCAATAATATGAAGTAAAAGTCTTAATGATTATCTCTGGTTGCCTCTAAATAGCCCACACCGGGCTGATGGGGCGTAAAACACAAACTCACTCACTCACTCCCTAATGATTGTCTCTAATATGTCATATACATCAACATATAGTAGAAGATCAATGCGGTCTTCATTCTACAGACTCTTGAATGTCATACATAAATTCATGCCAGACCAAAGAAAAGTTGCACTTCCCAGAATATAATAGGAATGCATATCTTGTCACAGATAAATGTAGGTATGCAAAAATAGGAATAATGAATATCAATTCATTCTGCTTCTAATTAAAAAATATAGCAATCAACAACATTACTTGCGAAGGAAGATCACCCCGGTAAAACAACTCCACGTGTCAAACATACCATACATTTATGCCAGCCAAAAGAGTCAACACAGCGCCCTTTGCTTTATACAATGGCATGATCAGCTGACACATTTGCGTAGATCTAGAAGTAATAATCAACAACTTCTGAGAGAAGACCAATCTGGTAAATTACAACTCCACATGTCATACATAATTATATTTGAATATCTATGCCGGTCTACAGCCAGGCGTCTGTTGCTTCACATTGTGTCATTGCTGCGCGGACTCCTTTAGATTGGGTTGGGCAGAAGTTTGCCCAGAAACAATGAAGTTGCCTTTGAGGCTGGTCCTCTCTGCATGCATGCTGCTCTTAGATATATAGACTACAATTTGGAATACAAATATTTTGGATAGAAGTTGGATTATTACATGAGGAACTTATCAAACAGAGAGATAGATTATTTTTTCCTTGTTGAGACCTGAGATATTACAATTCCATTTTAACATTTAAGTGCATCTTGACAAACTACACTCGCTCTGCATCAAGAAACATTGATCAGGGCTGTAAGATCAGTAACCTATTACAGCTCTTACAGCCTTTCGATTTCATACCAAAAAAGAGTGTAGGCCTACTATTGCACTGTGAAAAAGGCACTTTGTGTGTCATCGTACAGATGCTTCGTCGTGATCATACCCAATATTTTCAGTGTTAATTCGATTTAAGGAAACTTATCCCTCTTGTTGGTGGCAGCCAAACGAAAGGATTATGCATCTGATTTTTAATCCAAAATCAGTTATGACAATTCAAATGGCTTTCTCGTGATCATGAGTCACAAAGTGCATTTTACACAGTAAGCTAGTCCTCATTTTTTCTTTATCAAAGTGGAAGGCTGTAAGAAACTAGGGAGCTCCTTTTCAAAGTTTGGTGTATGTTCTAAATATTGAAATACCTGTTGCTTTCGCTTCAGATCAATTTACAGTTTTACATGTACATTACAGCCAAACACTTTGATATAGAATTAGAGTGGACTGTGGCACTGTGAAAATGGCACTTTATGACTCATGATAGCCGATGAAGTGTCATCTTCTCTACTTTCAACATGGGAAACATAGAGGCTGTTTGATTAGTCATGATCAAGAGAAAGCCATTTGACTTCTCTCAACGGATTTTAAAGTGAAAATCAGATGCATAATCCTTTCATTTGGCTGTCACCAACAAGTGGGATAAGTCTCCTTCAATCAAATTACCATTGAACGTATTGGGTTTGATCATGACAAATCATCAGCATGATGACACACGAAGTGCCATTTTCACAGTTCCACGGTCCACCCTAATTCTACATCAAAGTGTTTGGCTGTAATATTTCAGTTTCTCGGCACAAGAATACGTCGACATAATTCATGACTCTTTTTTTTGAAACGTTATGAATTTCATGAGATCTTATGAAAGCTGTCAATATTGACTCATGATGAACATTGGTTGTTATCACAGCTCTAGATAATCCGTTGATAAAGCGTGGAATGTTACGAAAGCTGTTATTATATTGCTATATATAGGCCTGAGTGCTCCTCACTTCCAGGTGAATAGGCAGTCAGGAACTCATTTGTGGGTATATCATAGCAACCAAGCCGCCCACAATTAAAATTTTCAGCCGATTATGATTGTCTCACTACAAAAACAGGCAATTCTTAATTCTTATGATAATTGACTTATCAATGCTGTGTACAAGAAAGATGTTTTAACTTCACAACCACATGAATTTATATTACAACTTAAAATGGTTATCAGTTTTGTATTAATGGATGAAGTTATTGTCTTTTCAGATTCTATCAACTATGAATAGGACCAATGGCTGTTTACTTGAGAACTGCTTCAACTCAATCTTCACTAGACCTCTCCTCTGGAGTGGGATGATGATTAGATTGTATTTGTGAATGCCTAAATGACTGGCAGTTTACACAGACTGACTAGACCTGGACCTAAAAAGATCTCTTGTTGCCAATCAAGGGTTTGATTGATGCTGTTTCTGAATTTTTCTGTTGCTGTGAAAAACTGTCGGCTGGCCCTTGATTTGAGAATGTCAATCTAAATGTGCTCAACCTGGATTACAAGAACCTTCATCAACCCACAAGAAGAACATAATGATATTTTCTGATAACAATCTGCTTAATGCAGTTTAGTGGGTACTGTTGGTGGAGGCCTAAAAATGTGACATTTTGATAATTTTATGGTTAACTTTTGTCTCAAGGATGGTGAGGCATAGATGAAAATATCTGAAAAGGCATTGGCAATAGTCTGGAGACGGTGTTTCACAGTTTTGGTTGAAGAATCCTCTCCAACAATAGACTTTACTCATGGATTAATGAAATCTCTCCTTCAAAATTGTGTCTTTGATAATCTACTTTATTGAACAGGTAACCTATCACCATTAAAATGGCTAACACTACCATAGTTCAACTTGGGAAATTCCTAGAATGGGAGGACAAAGAAACTTGGCAAGTCGTCATGGATTCCATGCAAGCTCTGATGAGCGTTTTGGGGTTAATCGTAAACATACTGACGTTGATGGTTTTACGCAACCGCAACGTCGTAACGTCACAGTTGTTGAGGAAAATGATGTTGCATCAAAGTGCCATCGATGCAGTGATCTGCGTTATGGCCACAATTCAGATTCTACAACCATACATGTGGATGACGGGAGTGAAAGGTTTGGATTTTATCATCTGTCAATTCTGGCACGGACAGGGAATTTACTGGGGAACGGTTCAGGTCTCAATATACAACCTCATAATGATTGCTGTTGAGAGATACTTGGCACTTTGCTGGCCGTTCAAGCATTCGTATTTCACAGTGAGGCGCTACAGGATCTCGCAATGTTTCAGTTACTTCTATTGTTTCTGCGTCCACCAGCTTCCGTCCTACTTTCAAGTTCAATATTCTGAAGGAGTGTGCTTACCCGAATACTTCTACGATTCGGACACATTCAAGACTATCATGTACTTCTACGGGATTTATGCATTCTTCCTGTTCTACGCAATTCCTGTTGCTCTCTTCATCTTCTTCTACGGGAGCATCGCCTTCTCCTTGCAGAGACGCAAAAGGAGAAGCGGGACACTTGGGACGTCTCGGATTATAAACAACGCCTCTGCCCAGCTGACCAAGACCGCAGTTATTGTAACTGTTTTCTTCACAATTTCATTGGGATACGATCTGTGGTATTATCTTCTCGGTCGCACTGGTGTTGTTACATATGAAAAGAACTCGGTCTGCCAAAAAATCGGACTATTTTTGGCAGTTTCAAATTCATGCGTTAACCCATTTATATATTTTGCGTTTATGCCCAATTTCCGGAGGGCAATGATTGATTTTGTGAAATGCAAGAAAGAAAGCGCACAGGAAAAAGTTGAACAAGAACTTGTTTCTATTGTCAAGTCTCCAAGTTTACACGGATGAAATGTTGTTAAATGCAAATACCTGACTTACAGTTTGTCACGTCAAGTGTTGGGACAGAAAACCAGCATTGTTCGTACAGTCCATAAAACCCAACACAATTAGATTGGTGGTTGTGCTAATACCACCTTGACTAGAACAAAGTCTGGGGTGGTGCTGCAGCACACTTTTGTGACGTCACCACCCATAGTGTGTCAAACTGGAAGCATCACAAATGTCAACATTGTGCGAAATTGAACTGCCATTTTCATAAATTAAGAAATATCTTTATGTATAATATCATGTATATTTCTTTTTTTCTTCTCCCATTCATGGGTGTGAATACATGTACCAGAAGCAGTGCCAAAAGGAGACTCAGGCCGTGCTTGTGCAACACCAAGAATGCCTTAGAACTTTAGGAAGAAGTTCTTTCTCTGATTTGCCACATCAAGGCTGGGTTTGACGTGGGATGCTAATCTGTTTTATGAGGTCATTCAGCATTCATTCAATGACAAAACATAGTAGATTTCATGTGAATATTAGATTTCACTTCACTGTACTTCCGAGACCAATCTTGCAGTTGTCTTCTCTGAAATGCATTGCATACACTCTCTAACAACAAGTGCATTTCTGTGACACATAATGAGAAAACTTCACATGACATTTTGAAAAGTTTTCAAGTCATTGATCAAACATGTCCAAACAAAACTGTATCTTTTGGAAGAGCTAATCTGCATTTGGGCTAAAACCTTTTTATTTGTTTTGCTCACATGACATTGTACTGCACCACATCTTTAAATGTTTTATGTAGACCTAAGAAACAACAAAGTTGGTGCCCACATATATCACATTTCCTTGTTTTTGTAATGTTATGTTACACTCAATGATTGATTATTCAAATATGAACGATAAAGGGGCTCCTCAATGGTGGCATTTGTTGTCTTTGAGCAATCTCTCAAGCTCAATTTGTAGTTATTTTCTCTTTGTATGCAAATGACTGCCCAGGATAATGGTACAGTGTATTTGAGCTACAAAATTAAAAATCGGTTTAAGAAATGGAAAATGTAGTAATTTATGGTTGAGCACATCTAATGAGGCTTCTGTATTTTCTTTCTGGAAGTGTTATTCTGTTATGCTAACTGGCCAAGTCAAATCAAATCAAATCACATTTATTTCATCTCGGTGTTACAAACAGAGAACATTAGCTACTATGAGCTATTATTACCGAGTTACAAATAACCAAACACTGAAAATTTAGTTGAGTACTCATTGTGAGACCCATTGCTTCCACCAAAATCCTGGTAACATCCTTCCAATCCATCCTCTTGCAGTTACCTGAGCCTTGTGTGCATTCATGATCCACTGGATGTCTTACAAATATTCATGAAGGAACATTATTGGCCAAGACACACAGGTAAGTGTGAAATATGTATTTACAAGAGACAAAGAAACAATCAATAATATACCAAGGCCAGACATAATTGATCTTTAGCTTCTTGGATTGTCTTGATGCGCTTTTCTCAGGGTTGGTCATTGGGACGAAAAAGAAAAAGCTACTATCTCAATTTTAGAAGTCAGTTTGATAAAAATTGTGGGTTAGCTAATTTTTTTTTCAAAGGCGGAAATTTGTTGGGTTAGTTGATCCAAGGAGCCAAAAATTAGAAATGTCTGGCCTAAATGTGATCCATGCAACTTCACATGTATTCTCCAGTCAAAATACAGAAAGAAATATATGCAAGATATCAGCAAAGTTAGGATACAGAATGTATGTATTCTTCTTATAAAATGACACAAGTGGTTGACGTACAGTGTATATTTGCATTGAGTACAGTAAATCAATAACTCACAAAAGAAGGTCAATCAGGTAATACAACTCCTCAGTCCACAATGTCATGCATTTATTTATGCCAGTCTACAGCCAGGTGTCTGTTGCTTGACTTGCTTCACATTCATGATGTAGTTGCTGTGTGAATTCAGAAGGGGTTGGGTAGAGGTTTGCCTAGAAACGGTGAAGTTGCCTTTGAGGTTGCTCCCCCTCTGCATGGCGCTGCTCTTTTAAAAATGATGCTTTAAAGTGCCTTGTGTACGTTATGTTAAAACCGTGCATGCAGCATTCACCCAGAGAATCTGCTGCTGAAATGGCAGCATTCAAGCAACCATCCACTTTTCGGTTTCTTAAAGAAATTCTGCAACGATGCTGGTTAAGTGCTATTTTCTTAAGACTAAGGACGAAGACTTCTTTATTGGTCATTCGTGCAAAAAATATAATTGTACAGAATGAATTGTTGGTGCAAATATTTCTTCTAATTTTGACATTGAATATTTGTGAAGACCACGTTTCGGAGAGATAGTATTTAAAGTTTGGCAATAATATTCCAATGATACAATAATATGAAGTAAAAGTCTTAATGATTTTCTCTGATGTGTCATTTACATCAACATATAATAGAAGATCAATGTGGTTTTCATTCTACAAAAATTCACGCCAGACAGCAGCAAAGTTGCACTTCCTAGAATATAATATGAATGCATATGTTGTCACAGATAAATGTGGGCAAGCAAAAATAGGAATAATAAATATCAATTCATTCTGCATCTTATTAAACAATATAGCAATCAACAACATCACTTGTGAAGGAAGATAAATCTGGTAAAACAACTCCACATGTAAAACATACCATGCATTTATGCCAACCAAACTGTTCAACATAGCGCCCTTTGCTTTATACAATGGGCATGATCAGCTGACACATTTGCATAGATTTAGAAAGTAAATGATAAACAACTTCTGAAACAACATTAAGTTGGTGATACAACTCCACATGTCATACATACATAATTATATTTGAATATCTATGCCGGTCTACAGCCAGGCGTCTGTTGCTTCACATTGTGTCATTGCTGCGCGGACTCCTTTAGATTGGGCTGGGCAGACGTTTGCCCAGAAACAATGAAGTAGCCTTTGAGGCTGGTCCTCTCTGCATGCATGTTGCTCTTAGATATGTAGACTACAATTTGGAATACAAATATTTTGGATAGAATTTTCGATTATTACATGAGGAACTCACTGTATATATGAATTTATGAGCAAGGCGTGCAATAAGGTTTGTAGACCACAAGATAATATACTGAGAGATTTATTCATTTTTTCTTGTTGAGACTAGCTTGAGATTTTACAATTCTATAGGAACTGTAAGTGCATCCGGACTTATTTCACTGTCTAAACATCAAGAAACAGTGATCAATCAAGGCCAGTGAAATTTTTAACGTAGCAACTGGGAGTCCAAATGGTCTCTCAGTGCATAGACTTGTTCTCCCAGTCATTGTCAAGTAAATAAGTAATATGTTTATTGCAACCATAAGTTGAATTAATTATACAATGAACAATATAAATGAAATGTAAATATGTAAATATGATAAAAACAGGAAGTAAATATGGCATCACTGGGAGACCAATTTTTCCATAGGCTCTCATTAATTTCTGATCTGGTTGTCTGGATTTGTAGTTCTTGGGGGATTTGAAACCGAGGCTTCTGCTTCTCATATCAAAAATATTCTTCACTATCTCGACAATATATATATTTCTGCTTACGTCATCTTTCCAGCTTCCGATTTAAAAAAGATGTATCAAGACTCTTTTTGTGGCAATCAGCGAAACTCCTAAATAAGCAGCCAGCTCAACAGCCCGGCTCAACAGTTCAAAACTCTGAACATTGTATAAATGTATAGTAATGGATGTACACCTACAGCTGCTGATCTGTGAATGTTGCGTATCATGATGCTAAGAAATTTGCGTTGGTCTCCCAGTTGATAATCCTTAAGAAATGCCTTGATCAGGGCTGTAAGTTTGGTAACCTATTTTTAAAAAGCTCTTAAGAAACTGGGGAGTTCGTTTTCAAAGTTGGGTGTATGTACTAAATATTGAAATACTTCTCGTTGCTTTTGCCTCGGATGAATTTACAATTTTACATTGCGAAATATTTCAGTTTCTCAGCACAAGAATGCGTCGATATAATTCATGACTCTTTTGAAAGAAAAATTATGCATCGCACAAGATCTTATGAAAGCTGTCAATATTGACTGCTGACCCACGATTAACCTTCTGTGTTATCATAGCGATAATCCGTTGATAAAATCCGCAATGTCGATCAAGAAAGCTGTTATTAGATTGATAGGCCTAAGTGCTCCTTACTTCTAGGTGAATAGGTGGTCAGGAACTCATTTTGTGGGTAATTGGGGTATATCATAGCAACCAAGCCACCCACAATATAACAATAACATGACCTTTGGAGGGCGTTATGGGTGGTTGACAGCCCAAGGGCTTGCTTTTCAGCCCTACGATTTCGTAGGGCAGACAAGCAAGCCCGAGGGCTGTCAGCCACTCATAATACTCAACACAGGTCATGATATTACTATTATCATTACCTCTCCCAAACAATTCACCTGCCATAAAACTTTTCAGAACTTCCCAATCACCTAACTTTGAAATCGCAAAAAATTCATGCACTCTGATGTCCTTATCAGTGCTTGTATATTATACTGTATTCAAGATCCTATGCGAATTTCATTGTAATCAGGTAAAACGGACTGATAATAAAAGAAAAACGAACACTGAGTCAGTTAGATTTCAACAAAACTTGTGTCGCTACCACTTGCGGCCTTGAAAATCAGGACTACCACTTGCGGCCTTGAAAATCGTGACGTCATGATCTATTATAGATTCAGATACTCATGGTTGCCAGGCAGCATGAGTCATGACGTCATCACAGGGCTGACAATACCATTGTCGGCCCCCAAAATCATTGTCGGCCCTAAAAATCATTGTCGGCCCTGCAAATAAGGGCGTTATGGGCGGTTGTTGCATGGGTCTTCTAATGATAATACCCTACTTACCACATGGCTGAGGTGATGATAATTTAAATTTTTCAGCTGATTATGATTGTCTCACTACAAAAACAGGCAATTCTTCATTCTTATGATAATTGACTTATCAATGCTGTATACAACAAAGATGTTTTTACTTCACAACCATGTGAATTTATAATACAACTTAAAATGGTTATCAGTTTTGTATTGATGGATGAAGTTATTGTCTTTTCAGATGCTGTCAACTACGAATACGACCAATTGCTCCTAACTTGAATACTGCTTCAACTCAATCTTCACAAGACATCTCCTGTGGAGTAGGATGATGATTAGATTGTATTTGTGAATGACAAAAGGACTGGCAGTTTGTGCAGACTAACTTGACCTGGTCCTAAAAAGATCTCTTGTTGCCAATCAAGGGTTTGATTGATGCAGTTTCTGAATTTTTTTGTTGCTGTGAAAAACTGTCAGCTGGCCCTTGATTTGAGAATGTCAATCTAAATGTGCTCAACAAGACGCTTCATCAACCCGCAAGAAGAACATAATGATATTTTCTGATAACAATCTGCTTAATGCAGTTTAGTGGGTACTGTTGATGAAGGCCTAAAAATGCGACATTTTGATAAATGATGGTTAACTTTCGTCTCAAGGATGGTGAGGCTTAGATGAAAATATTTGAAAAGATACTGGAAATACCTCAAATTCTGCAGCTGGTTTTCACAGTTTTGGTTGAAGAATCCTCTCCAACAATAGACTTTACTCATGGATAAGTGAAATCTCTCCTTCAAAAAGTGTGTCGAAAATTTACTAAAAGCTACTGATCTGGAAACCTGTATCATCATTAAAAGAACTGGAAACCTATCACCATTAAAATGGCTAACACTACCATAGTTCAACTTGGGAAATTCCTAGAATGGGAAGACAAAGAAACTTGGCAAATTGTCATGGATTCCATGCAAGCTCTGATGAGCGTTTTGGGGTTAATCGTAAACATACTGACGTGGATGGTTTTACGCAACCGCAACGTCGTAACGTCACAGTTGTTGAGGAAAATGATGCTGAATCAAAGTGCCATCGATGCAGTGATCTGCGTCATGGCCACAATTCAGATTCTACAACCATACATGTGGATGACAGGAGTGAGAGGTTTGGATTTTATCATCTGTCAATTCTGGCATGGACAGGGAATTTACTGGGGAACAGTTCAGGTCTCAATATACAACCTCATAATGATCGCCGTTGAGAGATACTTGGCACTTTGTTGGCCGTTCAAGCATTCGCATTTCACAGTGAGGCGCTACAGGATCTCGGAATGCATCAGCTACTTCTATTGTTTCTGCGTCCACCAGCTTCCGTCCTACTTTCAAGTTCAATATTCTGAAGGAGTGTGCTTACCCGAATACTTCTACGATTCGGACACATTCAAGACTATCATGTACTTCTACGGGATTTATGCGTTTTTCTTGTATTACGCAATTCCTGTTGCTCTCTTCATCTTCTTCTACGGGAGCATCGCGTTTTCCTTGCAGAGACGCAAAAGAAGAAGTGGGACCCTCGGAACATCTCGGATTATAAACATCGCGTCCGCCCAGCTGACAAAGACCGCAGTTATTGTAACCGTTTTCTTCACAATTTCATTGGGATACGATCTGTGGTATTATCTTCTCGGTCGCACTGGTGTCGTTACATATGAAAAGAACTCGGTCTGCCAAAAAATCGGACTATTTCTGGCAGTTTCAAATTCATGCGTTAACCCATTTATATATTTTGCGTTTATGCCCAATTTCCGGAGGGCAATGATTGATTTTGTGAAATGCAAGAAAGAAAATGAACAAGAAAAAATTGAACAAGAACTTGTTTCAATTGTCAAGCCTCCAAGTTTACAAGGATGAAATGTTAAATGCAAATATCTGTATTACAGTTTGTCACGTCAAGTGTTGGGACAGAAATGCAGCATTGTTTGTACAGTCCATAAAAATCAACACAATAGGGTGGTTCTGCTAATACCAATTTGACTGGAACTAAGTCTGGTGTGGCGCTGCAGCACACTTTTGTGACATCACCTACCATTGTGTGTCACATTGGAAGCATCACAAATGTCAACATTGTGCGAAATTGGACTGCCACTTTCATAAATTAAGAAATATCTTTATGTATAATATCATGCATGCATATTTCTTTTTTCTTCTCCCATTCATGGGTGTGAATACATGTACCAGAAGCAGTGCCAAAAGGAGACACCGGTCGTGCTTGTTCAATACCAAGAATGCCTTAGAAAGGAAGAAGAACTTTCTCTGATTCGCCTCATGAAGGGTCTTGGCTTGGTAGTGCGTAGGATGTTGATCTGTTTTATGAGATTTGCTTGAATGTTAGATTTCATTTCACTGTAATTCCGAGATCAATCTTGCAGTTGTCATCTCTGAAATGCATTGCATACACCCCCCTGACAGCAAGTGCATTTCTCTGAGACACCATTAGGAAACTTCACATGACATGAAAAGTTTTAAAATCATTGACTTCAAACAAAACTGTATCTTTTCGAAGAGCTAATCTGCATATGGGCTAATACCTTTTTATTTGTTTTGTTCACATGACATTGTACAGCAACCTTTTTAATGTTTTTCTATATACCTAACAAACAATTCAAGTCGGTGCCCACACATCACATTTTCTTGTTTTTGAAATGTTATGTTACACTCAATGATTGATTATTCAAATATGAACGATAAAGGGGCTCCTTAATGGTGGCATTTGTTGTCTTTAAGCAATCTCTCAAGCTCAATTTGTAGTTGTTTTCTCTTTGTATGCAAATGACTTCCAAGGATAATGGTACAATGTATTTGAGGTAATAAATTAAAAATCGCAATCTAAGAAATGGAACACCCGAAAGATCTGGAAAATTATGGTTGAGCACATCCAATGAAGCTTCTATTATGTTGTGCTAACAGGCAAGTAGTAACCAAACACTGAAAATCTTGTTGAGTACTCATTGTGGGACCCATTGCTTTCACCAAAATCCTGGTATCATCCTTCAAACCCATACTCTTGCAGTTACTATCTGAGCCTCAAATGCATGACCCGCTGGATGTCTTACAATGTCAATGAAGGAACATGGTTTGACCTAACTGCACAGGTAAGTGTGAAAGATGTATTTACAAGAGACAAAGAAAAAAATCAATAACATGCTGAAGCCAGGCATAATTGATCTTTAGCTTCTTGGAATATCTTGATGCGCTTTTCTTAGGGTCAGTGATTGTGACGAAAAAGAAAAAGCTATAAGTAAATTTGATTAAAATTGTGGCTTAGTTGAATTCTTTTTTTTTTCAAAGGTGGGAATTTGTTGGGTCAGTTGATCTGAGGAGCCAAAAATTAGATACATCAGGCTTTGATGTGATCCATACAACTTCACACGTATTCTTCTCCAGTCAATATACAGAAAAATATAAAAATACAGAAATACAGAATGTATGTATTCTTCTTATAAAATGACACAATTGGTTGACGTACAGTGTATATTTGCATTGAGTGTAGTAAATCAATAACACACAAAAGAAGGTCAATCAGGTAATGGAACTCCTCAATCCACAATGTCATGCATTTATTTATGCCAGTCTTCAGCCAGGTGTCTGTTGCTTCACATGATGTAGTTGCTGTGTGAATTCAGAAGGGGTTGGGTAGAGGTTTGCCTAGAAACGGTGAAGTTGCCTTTGAGGTTGCTCCCCCTCTGCATGGCGCTGCTCTTTTTAAAATGACACTTTAAAGTGCCTTGTGCACGTTATATTAAAACCGTGCATGCAGCATTCACCCAGAGAATCTGCTGCTGAAAATGGCAGCATTCAAGCAACCATCCACTTTTCGGTTTCTAAAAGAAATTCTGCAACGATGCTGGTTAAGTGCTATTTTCTTAAGGCTAAGGACGAAGACTTCTTTATTGGTCATTCGTGCCAAAGATATAATTGTACAGAATGAATTGTTAGTGCAAATATTTCTTCTAATTTTGACATTGAATATTTGTGAAGATCACGTTTCGTAGACATATGATTTAAAGTTTCGGAATAATATTCCAATGATACAATAATATGAAGTAAAAGCCTCAATGATTGTCTCTGATATGTCATATACAATTTAGGGTGGAGTGAAAAATGAAAAATGTCAAAAATTAAAAAAACAGCAGGTCCAGATGCTTGTCAATTTGTCTAAAACTCATGTTTTCAGTGATTTTTGGAAGCTGCAGTGAGAATTGACGGTGCACTTCAGGATAAAGAAAACAGTTAAAATGTCTTTTCGCCGAACTCGCGGTTACGCATATCTTCGTGGATATTAAATATACAACAAAATAGGTGGCATATTTAGAATCAGTGAAAAATTCCCCACAAAATGAATACCAACATGATATACTTATCTTCAGTTTCAGGCTGGATCAATCCAATCAAATTTACATAAAATCGTCATAAATTTTTATCATTCATGAAATGGCTCCACATTTAATGATAATGATAATATTTATTTGTTTATAGTGGATTACATCAAAATAGCCACCTCAATGCACTGTACAATAATACACAGATTCACACTATATTTTAAATTAAGTAAAATTGTAATTAAAACCCAAAATATAATAAGAAATCAGACAAAAACTCTATTAAAACAAATTAAAAGTAGTAAGATCTAAATAAGTGTGTCTTTAACCTGGCTTTGAAATTTGACTCCAATACCACAACAGACCATCACCCATTGTCAGAAACTCCCTTTTTGATGTTCTCACTAGTGTGAATAATAAACAAAAATATGTATCTTACAAGCAAGAATGAAAGGACTTCATGTTTGTACCATGATTTATTTCCATGCCCACTTGTTCTTGAAATATTACCTTTAATGTAACCGCACAGTGTAGTTTAACTTTAAACTCATTGTGGTTAGTTTGTATGATGACAATGGTGCTATAGTTCATTTTGTTACTTTACTATTGTGTATCTTACCTATACGAGTATGTGCTTTTATAAAATGATCCAATAAAGCCAATACTACACAGTATACTATCAATAAATGAATTTACAGATCATGTTAGTTTAAGTATTCGGCTGACATCCTTTTCAAATTTTATGGCAGATGTTAATGTACAACTTCTTAAGTTATACAGATTTCACCCAAAAAAAATTGGTTTAGAACAGGGAGTTTTAAATGTTCACTGCACTGGGTATTCAACCAAAAATATAACAATTAAAATGTAATCTCTTTTGTGCTCTTAAGGATTATATACACAAAATCTCGCTCGAGTGAATCTGACCATTCCAATGATTCCATGTTCATATGCACTGCTGGATTAGGACAGTACCCTTATATGTGTGTCTGTGTCTGATTCCTCTGAAGATATCTCTGACTTCATCAAAGCTTTACTGATTTATCAATTTATTGAATGGTTACTATTCGAAATACTTTTTGAAACAAGTAACCAATGGCATGACAACAATATCTTTAATGGGACAGATCACTTTATTTGTACTTTACAGCATATGTACAGTATATGTACAATGCTATCTCTCACTAGGTAACCTATCTTTTAATACCTCCCAAAACTATCTACACTTTGATGTTTTACTCATTATTTGAACATGAAATATGATTCACATAACTATAATCAACTGACAGAAACAGCGGTAACAAAAAAGAAAAAGAAATCTTATTGTCCTGCTTGGTACTTACAAGATAAACTACATTTAGGTCATCCAAGGTCACCAAGGTGTCAATGTGACTTACCAAAATACTTAATTGAACACTTGTAGTAAGTTGCCAACCAAATTGAAATGTTTATAGAGACTTTCAGGATGTTAGTCAATGTTGCAAGCACGCGAAAACACTTAAATAATAAATATGTGTAATTTTAGTCTCAGAGGTCACTTACCCCCAAGGACAATAAGAGGTCAAATTTAAAGTGTTTGAACATCTAAAGTGAAGTTCAGAGTCTGCAGAAGCTATCCTGAAAGTTTCAAGCTTTTTTCATTACATGCACAATCCTTTTGGTTGTTTGTCCCACCGGAACATTTTTACGCAGTTCTCACAGTACTTACTGAGCACTGATAATATAGATAGATATGGCATGTTGGTACTCATTTTGAAGGAAATTTTATTCTGAATTCAAATATATAACTCTCATGTCTGTCTCTTTAACCTGGACAAAAATAACGCTAACCGCAAATCTACCGAAACTAACTTTAAAGGCATATCTTTGATCCTGAAGTGCACCGCCAATTTTCACTGCAGCTCAAAAATGAAAATGGAATGGCCAGTTTCATGCAAATTGACAAGTATCTAGACCTGCTGTTTTTTGAATTTCAATTTTCACTCCACCCTAATATACATCAACATAATAGAAGATCAATGTGGTCTTCATTCTACAAACTCTTGAATATCATACATCAATTCATGTCAGACCAAAGCAAAGTTGCACTTCCCAGAATATAATACACTCTAAAAAATGTCGGGACAAAACTGGTTTTTTAGATTCAAAATGGTTTTTCAAAAAAAATTTTGAATCTAAAAAAACAAATTTGTCTGAAATTGTTTAGAGTGAAGGAATGCATATCTTGTCACAGATTAATGTAGGTAAGCAAAAAGAGAAAAATAATAATATAAACTCTATCTGCATTTAGTAAAAAAATACAACAATCAACAACATTACTCGTGAAGGAAGATCGACCCGGTAAAACAACTCCACATTTCAAACATACCATACATTTATGCCAGCCAAAAGAGTCAACATGATAGCGCCCTTTGCTTTATACAATGGCATGATCAGCTGACACATTTGCATAGATCCAGAAAGTAATAATCAACAACTTCTGAAAGAAAACCAATCTGGTAAAATACATCTCCACATCTCATGCATACTTATATTTGAATATCTATGCCAGTCTACAGCCAGGCGTCTGTTGCTTCACATTGTGTCATTGCTGCGCGGACTCCTTTTAGATTGGGTTGGGCAGAAGTTTGCCCAGAAATGATGAAGTTGCCTTTGAGGCTGGTCCTCTCTGCATGCATGCTGCTCTTGGATATGTAGACTACAATTTGGAATACACATATTTTGGATAGAATTTTCGATTATTACATGAGGAACTCACTGTATATGAATTTATGAGCAAGGCGTGCAATAAGGTTTGTAGACCACAAGATAATATACTGAGAGATTTATTCATTTTTTCTTGTTGAGACTAGCTTGAGATTTTACAATTCTATAGGAACTGTAAGTGCATCCGGACTTATTTCACTGTCTAAACATCAAGAAACAGTGATCAATCAAGGCCAGTGAAATTTTTAACGTAGCAACTGGGAGTCCAAATGGTCTCTCAGTGCATAGACTTGTTCTCCCAGTCATTGTCAAGTAAATAAGTAATATGTTTATTGCAACCATAAGTTGAATTAATTATACAATGAACAATATAAATGAAATGTAAATATGTAAATATGATAAAAACAGGAAGTAAATATGGCATCACTGGGAGACCAATTTTTCCATAGGCTCTCATTAATTTCTGATCTGGTTGTCTGGATTTGTAGTTCTTGGGGGATTTGAAACCGAGGCTTCTGCTTCTCATATCAAAAATATTCTTCACTATCTCGACAATATATATATTTCTGCTTACGTCATCTTTCCAGCTTCCGATTTAAAAAAGATGTATCAAGACTCTTTTTGTGGCAATCAGCGAAACTCCTAAATAAGCAGCCAGCTCAACAGCCCGGCTCAACAGTTCAAAACTCTGAACATTGTATAAATGTATAGTAATGGATGTACACCTACAGCTGCTGATCTGTGAATGTTGCGTATCATGATGCTAAGAAATTTGCGTTGGTCTCCCAGTTGATAATCCTTAAGAAATGCCTTGATCAGGGCTGTAAGTTTGGTAACCTATTTTTAAAAAGCTCTTAAGAAACTGGGGAGTTCGTTTTCAAAGTTGGGTGTATGTACTAAATATTGAAATACTTCTCGTTGCTTTTGCCTCGGATGAATTTACAATTTTACATTGCGAAATATTTCAGTTTCTCAGCACAAGAATGCGTCGATATAATTCATGACTCTTTTGAAAGAAAAATTATGCATCGCACAAGATCTTATGAAAGCTGTCAATATTGACTGCTGACCCACGATTAACCTTCTGTGTTATCATAGCGATAATCCGTTGATAAAATCCGCAATGTCGATCAAGAAAGCTGTTATTAGATTGATAGGCCTAAGTGCTCCTTACTTCTAGGTGAATAGGTGGTCAGGAACTCATTTTGTGGGTAATTGGGGTATATCATAGCAACCAAGCCACCCACAATATAACAATAACATGACCTTTGGAGGGCGTTATGGGTGGTTGACAGCCCAAGGGCTTGCTTTTCAGCCCTACGATTTCGTAGGGCAGACAAGCAAGCCCGAGGGCTGTCAGCCACTCATAATACTCAACACAGGTCATGATATTACTATTATCATTACCTCTCCCAAACAATTCACCTGCCATAAAACTTTTCAGAACTTCCCAATCACCTAACTTTGAAATCGCAAAAAATTCATGCACTCTGATGTCCTTATCAGTGCTTGTATATTATACTGTATTCAAGATCCTATGCGAATTTCATTGTAATCAGGTAAAACGGACTGATAATAAAAGAAAAACGAACACTGAGTCAGTTAGATTTCAACAAAACTTGTGTCGCTACCACTTGCGGCCTTGAAAATCAGGACTACCACTTGCGGCCTTGAAAATCGTGACGTCATGATCTATTATAGATTCAGATACTCATGGTTGCCAGGCAGCATGAGTCATGACGTCATCACAGGGCTGACAATACCATTGTCGGCCCCAAAATCATTGTCGGCCCTAAAAATCATTGTCGGCCCTGCAAATAAGGGCGTTATGGGCGGTTGTTGCATGGGTCTTCTAATGATAATACCCTACTTACCACATGGCTGAGGTGATGATAATTTAAATTTTTCAGCTGATTATGATTGTCTCACTACAAAAACAGGCAATTCTTCATTCTTATGATAATTGACTTATCAATGCTGTATACAACAAAGATGTTTTTACTTCACAACCATGTGAATTTATAATACAACTTAAAATGGTTATCAGTTTTGTATTGATGGATGAAGTTATTGTCTTTTCAGATGCTGTCAACTACGAATACGACCAATTGCTCCTAACTTGAATACTGCTTCAACTCAATCTTCACAAGACATCTCCTGTGGAGTAGGATGATGATTAGATTGTATTTGTGAATGACAAAAGGACTGGCAGTTTGTGCAGACTAACTTGACCTGGTCCTAAAAAGATCTCTTGTTGCCAATCAAGGGTTTGATTGATGCAGTTTCTGAATTTTTTTGTTGCTGTGAAAAACTGTCAGCTGGCCCTTGATTTGAGAATGTCAATCTAAATGTGCTCAACAAGACGCTTCATCAACCCGCAAGAAGAACATAATGATATTTTCTGATAACAATCTGCTTAATGCAGTTTAGTGGGTACTGTTGATGAAGGCCTAAAAATGCGACATTTTGATAAATGATGGTTAACTTTCGTCTCAAGGATGGTGAGGCTTAGATGAAAATATTTGAAAAGATACTGGAAATACCTCAAATTCTGCAGCTGGTTTTCACAGTTTTGGTTGAAGAATCCTCTCCAACAATAGACTTTACTCATGGATAAGTGAAATCTCTCCTTCAAAAAGTGTGTCGAAAATTTACTAAAAGCTACTGATCTGGAAACCTGTATCATCATTAAAAGAACTGGAAACCTATCACCATTAAAATGGCTAACACTACCATAGTTCAACTTGGGAAATTCCTAGAATGGGAAGACAAAGAAACTTGGCAAATTGTCATGGATTCCATGCAAGCTCTGATGAGCGTTTTGGGGTTAATCGTAAACATACTGACGTGGATGGTTTTACGCAACCGCAACGTCGTAACGTCACAGTTGTTGAGGAAAATGATGCTGAATCAAAGTGCCATCGATGCAGTGATCTGCGTCATGGCCACAATTCAGATTCTACAACCATACATGTGGATGACAGGAGTGAGAGGTTTGGATTTTATCATCTGTCAATTCTGGCATGGACAGGGAATTTACTGGGGAACAGTTCAGGTCTCAATATACAACCTCATAATGATCGCCGTTGAGAGATACTTGGCACTTTGTTGGCCGTTCAAGCATTCGCATTTCACAGTGAGGCGCTACAGGATCTCGGAATGCATCAGCTACTTCTATTGTTTCTGCGTCCACCAGCTTCCGTCCTACTTTCAAGTTCAATATTCTGAAGGAGTGTGCTTACCCGAATACTTCTACGATTCGGACACATTCAAGACTATCATGTACTTCTACGGGATTTATGCGTTTTTCTTGTATTACGCAATTCCTGTTGCTCTCTTCATCTTCTTCTACGGGAGCATCGCGTTTTCCTTGCAGAGACGCAAAAGAAGAAGTGGGACCCTCGGAACATCTCGGATTATAAACATCGCGTCCGCCCAGCTGACAAAGACCGCAGTTATTGTAACCGTTTTCTTCACAATTTCATTGGGATACGATCTGTGGTATTATCTTCTCGGTCGCACTGGTGTCGTTACATATGAAAAGAACTCGGTCTGCCAAAAAATCGGACTATTTCTGGCAGTTTCAAATTCATGCGTTAACCCATTTATATATTTTGCGTTTATGCCCAATTTCCGGAGGGCAATGATTGATTTTGTGAAATGCAAGAAAGAAAATGAACAAGAAAAAATTGAACAAGAACTTGTTTCAATTGTCAAGCCTCCAAGTTTACAAGGATGAAATGTTAAATGCAAATATCTGTATTACAGTTTGTCACGTCAAGTGTTGGGACAGAAATGCAGCATTGTTTGTACAGTCCATAAAAATCAACACAATAGGGTGGTTCTGCTAATACCAATTTGACTGGAACTAAGTCTGGTGTGGCGCTGCAGCACACTTTTGTGACATCACCTACCATTGTGTGTCACATTGGAAGCATCACAAATGTCAACATTGTGCGAAATTGGACTGCCACTTTCATAAATTAAGAAATATCTTTATGTATAATATCATGCATGCATATTTCTTTTTTCTTCTCCCATTCATGGGTGTGAATACATGTACCAGAAGCAGTGCCAAAAGGAGACACCGGTCGTGCTTGTTCAATACCAAGAATGCCTTAGAAAGGAAGAAGAACTTTCTCTGATTCGCCTCATGAAGGGTCTTGGCTTGGTAGTGCGTAGGATGTTGATCTGTTTTATGAGATTTGCTTGAATGTTAGATTTCATTTCACTGTAATTCCGAGATCAATCTTGCAGTTGTCATCTCTGAAATGCATTGCATACACCCCCCTGACAGCAAGTGCATTTCTCTGAGACACCATTAGGAAACTTCACATGACATGAAAAGTTTTAAAATCATTGACTTCAAACAAAACTGTATCTTTTCGAAGAGCTAATCTGCATATGGGCTAATACCTTTTTATTTGTTTTGTTCACATGACATTGTACAGCAACCTTTTTAATGTTTTTCTATATACCTAACAAACAATTCAAGTCGGTGCCCACACATCACATTTTCTTGTTTTTGAAATGTTATGTTACACTCAATGATTGATTATTCAAATATGAACGATAAAGGGGCTCCTTAATGGTGGCATTTGTTGTCTTTAAGCAATCTCTCAAGCTCAATTTGTAGTTGTTTTCTCTTTGTATGCAAATGACTTCCAAGGATAATGGTACAATGTATTTGAGGTAATAAATTAAAAATCGCAATCTAAGAAATGGAACACCCGAAAGATCTGGAAAATTATGGTTGAGCACATCCAATGAAGCTTCTATTATGTTGTGCTAACAGGCAAGTAGTAACCAAACACTGAAAATCTGTTGAGTACTCATTGTGGGACCCATTGCTTTCACCAAAATCCTGGTATCATCCTTCAAACCCATACTCTTGCAGTTACTATCTGAGCCTCAAATGCATGACCCGCTGGATGTCTTACAATGTCAATGAAGGAACATGGTTTGACCTAACTGCACAGGTAAGTGTGAAAGATGTATTTACAAGAGACAAAGAAAAAAATCAATAACATGCTGAAGCCAGGCATAATTGATCTTTAGCTTCTTGGAATATCTTGATGCGCTTTTCTTAGGGTCAGTGATTGTGACGAAAAAGAAAAAGCTATAAGTAAATTTGATTAAAATTGTGGCTTAGTTGAATTCTTTTTTTTTTCAAAGGTGGGAATTTGTTGGGTCAGTTGATCTGAGGAGCCAAAAATTAGATACATCAGGCTTTGATGTGATCCATACAACTTCACACGTATTCTTCTCCAGTCAATATACAGAAAAATATAAAAATACAGAAATACAGAATGTATGTATTCTTCTTATAAAATGACACAATTGGTTGACGTACAGTGTATATTTGCATTGAGTGTAGTAAATCAATAACACACAAAAGAAGGTCAATCAGGTAATGGAACTCCTCAATCCACAATGTCATGCATTTATTTATGCCAGTCTTCAGCCAGGTGTCTGTTGCTTCACATGATGTAGTTGCTGTGTGAATTCAGAAGGGGTTGGGTAGAGGTTTGCCTAGAAACGGTGAAGTTGCCTTTGAGGTTGCTCCCCCTCTGCATGGCGCTGCTCTTTTTAAAATGACACTTTAAAGTGCCTTGTGCACGTTATATTAAAACCGTGCATGCAGCATTCACCCAGAGAATCTGCTGCTGAAAATGGCAGCATTCAAGCAACCATCCACTTTTCGGTTTCTAAAAGAAATTCTGCAACGATGCTGGTTAAGTGCTATTTTCTTAAGGCTAAGGACGAAGACTTCTTTATTGGTCATTCGTGCCAAAGATATAATTGTACAGAATGAATTGTTAGTGCAAATATTTCTTCTAATTTTGACATTGAATATTTGTGAAGATCACGTTTCGTAGACATATGATTTAAAGTTTCGGAATAATATTCCAATGATACAATAATATGAAGTAAAAGCCTCAATGATTGTCTCTGATATGTCATATACAATTTAGGGTGGAGTGAAAAATGAAAAATGTCAAAAATTAAAAAAACAGCAGGTCCAGATGCTTGTCAATTTGTCTAAAACTCATGTTTTCAGTGATTTTTGGAAGCTGCAGTGAGAATTGACGGTGCACTTCAGGATAAAGAAAACAGTTAAAATGTCTTTTCGCCGAACTCGCGGTTACGCATATCTTCGTGGATATTAAATATACAACAAAATAGGTGGCATATTTAGAATCAGTGAAAAATTCCCCACAAAATGAATACCAACATGATATACTTATCTTCAGTTTCAGGCTGGATCAATCCAATCAAATTTACATAAAATCGTCATAAATTTTTATCATTCATGAAATGGCTCCACATTTAATGATAATGATAATATTTATTTGTTTATAGTGGATTACATCAAAATAGCCACCTCAATGCACTGTACAATAATACACAGATTCACACTATATTTTAAATTAAGTAAAATTGTAATTAAAACCCAAAATATAATAAGAAATCAGACAAAAACTCTATTAAAACAAATTAAAAGTAGTAAGATCTAAATAAGTGTGTCTTTAACCTGGCTTTGAAATTTGACTCCAATACCACAACAGACCATCACCCATTGTCAGAAACTCCCTTTTTGATGTTCTCACTAGTGTGAATAATAAACAAAAATATGTATCTTACAAGCAAGAATGAAAGGACTTCATGTTTGTACCATGATTTATTTCCATGCCCACTTGTTCTTGAAATATTACCTTTAATGTAACCGCACAGTGTAGTTTAACTTTAAACTCATTGTGGTTAGTTTGTATGATGACAATGGTGCTATAGTTCATTTTGTTACTTTACTATTGTGTATCTTACCTATACGAGTATGTGCTTTTATAAAATGATCCAATAAAGCCAATACTACACAGTATACTATCAATAAATGAATTTACAGATCATGTTAGTTTAAGTATTCGGCTGACATCCTTTTCAAATTTTATGGCAGATGTTAATGTACAACTTCTTAAGTTATACAGATTTCACCCAAAAAAAATTGGTTTAGAACAGGGAGTTTTAAATGTTCACTGCACTGGGTATTCAACCAAAAATATAACAATTAAAATGTAATCTCTTTTGTGCTCTTAAGGATTATATACACAAAATCTCGCTCGAGTGAATCTGACCATTCCAATGATTCCATGTTCATATGCACTGCTGGATTAGGACAGTACCCTTATATGTGTGTCTGTGTCTGATTCCTCTGAAGATATCTCTGACTTCATCAAAGCTTTACTGATTTATCAATTTATTGAATGGTTACTATTCGAAATACTTTTTGAAACAAGTAACCAATGGCATGACAACAATATCTTTAATGGGACAGATCACTTTATTTGTACTTTACAGCATATGTACAGTATATGTACAATGCTATCTCTCACTAGGTAACCTATCTTTTAATACCTCCCAAAACTATCTACACTTTGATGTTTTACTCATTATTTGAACATGAAATATGATTCACATAACTATAATCAACTGACAGAAACAGCGGTAACAAAAAAGAAAAAGAAATCTTATTGTCCTGCTTGGTACTTACAAGATAAACTACATTTAGGTCATCCAAGGTCACCAAGGTGTCAATGTGACTTACCAAAATACTTAATTGAACACTTGTAGTAAGTTGCCAACCAAATTGAAATGTTTATAGAGACTTTCAGGATGTTAGTCAATGTTGCAAGCACGCGAAAACACTTAAATAATAAATATGTGTAATTTTAGTCTCAGAGGTCACTTACCCCCAAGGACAATAAGAGGTCAAATTTAAAGTGTTTGAACATCTAAAGTGAAGTTCAGAGTCTGCAGAAGCTATCCTGAAAGTTTCAAGCTTTTTTCATTACATGCACAATCCTTTTGGTTGTTTGTCCCACCGGAACATTTTTACGCAGTTCTCACAGTACTTACTGAGCACTGATAATATAGATAGATATGGCATGTTGGTACTCATTTTGAAGGAAATTTTATTCTGAATTCAAATATATAACTCTCATGTCTGTCTCTTTAACCTGGACAAAAATAACGCTAACCGCAAATCTACCGAAACTAACTTTAAAGGCATATCTTTGATCCTGAAGTGCACCGCCAATTTTCACTGCAGCTCAAAAATGAAAATGGAATGGCCAGTTTCATGCAAATTGACAAGTATCTAGACCTGCTGTTTTTTGAATTTCAATTTTCACTCCACCCTAATATACATCAACATAATAGAAGATCAATGTGGTCTTCATTCTACAAACTCTTGAATATCATACATCAATTCATGTCAGACCAAAGCAAAGTTGCACTTCCCAGAATATAATACACTCTAAAAAATGTCGGGACAAAACTGGTTTTTTAGATTCAAAATGGTTTTTCAAAAAAAATTTTGAATCTAAAAAAACAAATTTGTCTGAAATTGTTTAGAGTGAAGGAATGCATATCTTGTCACAGATTAATGTAGGTAAGCAAAAAGAGAAAAATAATAATATAAACTCTATCTGCATTTAGTAAAAAAATACAACAATCAACAACATTACTCGTGAAGGAAGATCGACCCGGTAAAACAACTCCACATTTCAAACATACCATACATTTATGCCAGCCAAAAGAGTCAACATGATAGCGCCCTTTGCTTTATACAATGGCATGATCAGCTGACACATTTGCATAGATCCAGAAAGTAATAATCAACAACTTCTGAAAGAAAACCAATCTGGTAAAATACATCTCCACATCTCATGCATACTTATATTTGAATATCTATGCCAGTCTACAGCCAGGCGTCTGTTGCTTCACATTGTGTCATTGCTGCGCGGACTCCTTTTAGATTGGGTTGGGCAGAAGTTTGCCCAGAAATGATGAAGTTGCCTTTGAGGCTGGTCCTCTCTGCATGCATGCTGCTCTTGGATATGTAGACTACAATTTGGAATACACATATTTTGGATAGAATTTTCGATTATTACATGAGGAACTCACTGTATATGAATTTATGAGCAAGGCGTGCAATAAGGTTTGTAGACCACAAGATAATATACTGAGAGATTTATTCATTTTTTATTGTTGATACTTGAGGTATTACAATTCTATTGGAACTTTTAAGTACATCTGGACTTACTACATTCTCTCAACATCAAGGGCCATTGATAAATCAGGGCTGTAAGTTAAATAAACCTTTTTAGGCACTTCCTTTGCAAAGTAGAGTGTATGTACTAAATATTGAAATACGTCTTGTTGCTTTTATCTCAGATCAAGTTACTTTGCGAAATATTTCAGTCTCTTCCCTCAAGACCACACCAATAATTCATGACTCTATTGAAATGTCATGCATTTCATGAGATCTCATAAAAGCTTTCAATACATGTATTGACTCATGATGAACATTGGTTGTTATCACAGCTCTAGATAATCCGTTGATAAAGCCTGGAATGTTACGAAAGCTGTTATTATATTGCTATATATAGGCCTGAGTGCTCCTCACTTCCAGGTGAATAGGCAGTCAGGAACTCATTTGTGGGTATATCATAGCAACCAAGCCGCCCACAATTAAAATTTTCAGCCGATTATGATTGTCTCACTACAAAAACAGGCAATTCTTAATTCTTATGATAATTGACTTATCAATGCTGTGTACAAGAAAGATGTTTTAACTTCACAACCACATGAATTTATATTACAACATAAAATGGTTATCAGTTTTGTATTAATGGATGAAGTTATTGTCTTTTCAGATTCTATCAACTATGAATAGGACCAATGGCTGTTTACTTGAGAACTGCTTCAACTCAATCTTCACTAGACCTCTCCTCTGGAGTGGGATGATGATTAGATTGTATTTGTGAATGCCTAAATGACTGGCAGTTTACACAGACTGACTAGACCTGGACCTAAAAAGATCTCTTGTTGCCAATCAAGGGTTTGATTGATGCTGTTTCTGAATTTTTTTGTTGTTGTGAAAAACTGTCGGCTGGCCCTTGATTTGAGAATGTCAATCTAAATGTGCTCAACCTGGATTACAAGAACCTTCATCAACCCACAAGAAGAACATAATGATATTTTCTGATAACAATCTGCTTAATGCAGTTTAGTGGGTACTGTTGGTGGAGGCCTAAAAATGTGACATTTTGATAATTTTATGGTTAACTTTTGTCTCAAGGATGGTGAGGCATAGATGAAAATATCTGAAAAGGCATTGGCAATAGTCTGGAGACGGTGTTTCACAGTTTTGGTTGAAGAATCCTCTCCAACAATAGACTTTACTCATGGATTAATGAAATCTCTCCTTCAAAATTGTGTCTTTGATAATCTACTTTATTGAACAGGTAACCTATCACCATTAAAATGGCTAACACTACCATAGTTCAACTTGGGAAATTCCTAGAATGGGAGGACAAAGAAACTTGGCAAGTCGTCATGGATTCCATGCAAGCTCTGATGAGCGTTTTGGGGTTAATCGTAAACATACTGACGTTGATGGTTTTACGCAACCGCAACGTCGTAACGTCACAGTTGTTGAGGAAAATGATGTTGCATCAAAGTGCCATCGATGCAGTGATCTGCGTTATGGCCACAATTCAGATTCTACAACCATACATGTGGATGACGGGAGTGAAAGGTTTGGATTTTATCATCTGTCAATTCTGGCACGGACAGGGAATTTACTGGGGAACGGTTCAGGTCTCAATATACAACCTCATAATGATTGCTGTTGAGAGATACTTGGCACTTTGCTGGCCGTTCAAGCATTCGTATTTCACAGTGAGGCGCTACAGGATCTCCCAATGTTTCAGTTACTTCTATTGTTTCTGCGTCCACCAGCTTCCGTCCTACTTTCAAGTTCAATATTCTGGAGGAGTGTGCTTACCCGAATACTTCTACGATTCGGACACATTCAAGACTATCATGTACTTCTACGGGATTTATGCATTCTTCTTGTTCTACGCAATTCCTGTTGCTCTCTTCATCTTCTTCTACGGGAGCATCGCCTTCTCATTGCAGAGACGCAAAAGGAGAAGCGGGACACTTGGGACGTCTCGGATTATAAACAACGCCTCTGCCCAGCTGACCAAGACCGCAGTTATTGTAACTGTTTTCTTCACAATTTCATTGGGATACGATCTGTGGTATTATCTTCTCGGTCGCACTGGTGTTGTTACATATAGGCATTTATTTGAAAAGTGGGGCCAAAACTAAAACAGTCACTGCCTGTCAGTGAATTATCCAATTACCTTGGTTTATGACTTTTCTGAAAGAACAGGGATAGGACTATCAAGGAAAAATATAAAGATACTTTTTATCCATGTTTTCACTAAAAGAGGCCCAAAAATGATCAAAAATGAAGTTTTAAAAGGTCCCCGATTTTTAGACCCTATTTTGAGAGGCTGGCATTTTTACCACATACAGCTAATAACAAAAACAAACATTTTACCTGATCTCTCATGCCTTGAGGTACAATAAAAAAATATCAGGTGATTTTTGAAAAATGGTCCACAATTGATTTTCAGGGCAAAAAGACCAAAAAGGTAACTGTCACACCTTGGTGTGACTATTGAAAAAGTGACATAAGTGCATTTTGTCGCCACTTAAACTACATAAACCAAAGCCAATATATTTTATTTCTGTAGTACTCCACCCCACCTTTCTTGGAAAACTCGAATTACAGTGCTACTGCCATTATTCACTGAGCAGTGAGCCCTCAAAGCAGTGTAACGACCGGAACAGTTCGTGTAACGTACCTCACGCTACAGCAAATTGTGCCAAAATGACTAAGTCCAACTGTCAAAACCACAACGGTGATCATCGTGATCTTTCTCCAGGGACTATCGTGATTGTGGAGTGATTGTCACATCAACTACAGATGGCGCTAAATCAGTAGATTGCCAACACCACCAAGTGTATTTTTTTCAACTAACACATGGCTCAGCGTTTGCAAGCGGGTAAGTACTTTTAAAAGAATTGATTTATAAATTATATTCTTATGGGATTATGTCATTATGACAACGTGATTTGTGTCTAGATAGGCCTACTAGTTAGATAGCCACAACTGTTGCGATGGTAAATGTTACTTTTTTGTCACATAGCTTTAGTGTTGGTGAGCCATAAGCTGGCCCAATTTTCTCCTACAGAAATGCGGGCTCAACACGTGGTTTTTATGTCTTGAAGCTGAAATTATATGTGATTATGGCTATGTTGATTCAAACAGTACCTCATTATTAATTATTCTAGACTCTTAGAAGCCTGCCAATTGCTTTGTCTTGATTAGGCCTAGTAAGAAAACCTAAAACTTTTTGTGACAGTGTCCGTGGTCTATTTACACCCAGATTAATGTGTATTGTCAGTTTGTCACCTGTTTGCTGTTAGAATGTAGTATACAGGTTACAGGTAGGCCTACAGCACAATTAAAGAATAAAACGATCACAGCCGACTTGGTCAGTTGATGAAGTTAGCTGCTACATGCACAGCTAAAATATTTAACCATTTAATATTCAAATTATATTGCCTGGTCATTGTCACTGATCAGTCACTCTTTTATTTTTTGTGATGGCTGGACATTGTATTTGACTGTTCAAAGTAAGACATGCGTGACCACAGAACAGATCAGCAGTTTATTTTACTTTTTAATGAAATAATTGTGCACCTCAACAAAATGTGTTTGACACCATAATGATCTTGATGTTTCAGAAAGGACACCCAGTCTGAAGATGTCAGCACCTGAAGATTCCTTTAAAAGCCATTATAAGAAAAAGAAACAAACTGAGTTGAGCGAAGAGGTAAAAAGCAAATGTACTTTTGATGAAGGTGCGATGAGTGATTGTCGTGACGAAAGGTAAGTGATTGCTAATTTGTTATTATTTTAAGTTTTGAGGACAAAGGCCTTAATTCTCATTTTGTCAGGACTTACATCATATACATTATTTAAAAGCCACCGAAGACCACCTTGTTATATTATGTTCTTCCTATTATCAACTGTTATAGTAATTCTAGAATAATATTTAATCTTGTTTTGCACTGGACCAGGTAAAAACACGACATATTTGGAACATGTAATCCATCCTATATATATTTTTAAAATCGAAAAAATAATAAATGATTCTTTATTTTAGAGAAAAAAGCAACATGTCTAGTAGCAACATATCACATCTAACATTGAAGAAAGAGGAAAAGAAGAAACGCAAGAAAGAAGAAAAGACTAGCGCAGAGAAATCAACAGAGTTCGTGAGTGAATGTCACAGTGAATCGTAAGTGATTGTCATAGTTCTGGATTTAATATATTATTGTTCTGTCGCTTTTCTCAGATATTTCTGTTTATGTAACATGTATACCTGTAATTGTTGACGTCATTTTATAAATCTATATTTCAGAGCTAAGAGTGTCGTTCCAAGCAGTGACGAGTCACACAAACCAGCGACGAAAGAGAAAAAGAAAAAACGAAAGAAAGAAGGCGAGACAAGTGCCGATAGATCAACAGACTTCGTGAGTGACAGTCACAGTGAATTGTAAGTGATTGTCATTATTCTGGATTTAATATATTATTGTTCTGTCGTTTTTCTCAGATATTTCTCTATTTAAATGACCATTTCTTCTTCAAGACTAAAATGTAATATTGTTGACATCATTTTATAAATCTATATTTCAGAGCTAAGAGTCCCATTCCAAGCAGTGACGAGTCACACAAACCAGCGACGAAAGAGAAAAAGAAGAAACAGAAGAAAGAAGGCGAGACAAGTGCCGATAGATCAACAGACTTCGTGAGTGACAGTCACAGTGAATTGTAAGTGATTGTCATTATTCTGGATTTAATATATTATTGTTCTGTCGTTTTTCTCAAATATTTCTCTATTGAAATGACCATTTCTTCTTCAAGACTAAAATGTAATATTGTTGACATCATTTTATAAATCTATATTTCAGAGCTAAGAGTCCCATTCCAAGCAGTGACGAGTCACACAAACCAGCGACGAAAGAGAAAAAGAAAAAACGAAAGAAAGAAGGCGAGACAAGTGCCGATAGATCTGCAGACTTTGTGAGTGACAGTCACAGTGAATTGTAAGTGATTGTCATTATTCTGGATTTAATATATTATTGTTCTGTCGTTTTTCTCAGATATTTCTCTATTTAAATGACCATTTCTTCTTCAAGACTAAAATGTAATATTGTTGACATCATTTTATAAATCTATATTTCAGAGCTAAGAGTCCCATTCCAAGCAGTGACGAGTCACACAAACCAGCGAAGAAAAAGAAAAAGAAGAAACAGAAGAAAGAAGGCGAGACAAGTGCCGATAGATCAGCAGACTTCGTGAGTGACAGTCACAGTGAATTGTAAGTGATTGTCATTATTCTAGATTTTATATATTATTGATCTGTCGTTTTCTAAGATATTTCTGTTTATTTGTAATATTGTTGACATCATTTTATAAATTTATATTTCAGTGCTAAGAGTGCCGTTCCAAGCAGTGACGAGCCACACAAACCAGCGACGAAAGAGAAAAAGAAAAAACGAAAGAAAGAAGGCGAGACAAGTGCCGATAGATCAACAGACTTCGTGAGTGACAGTCACAGTAAATTGTAAGTGATTGTCATTATTCTAGATTTAATATATTATTGATCTGTCGTTTTCTAAGATATTTCTGTTTGGAAATGACTATTGCGTCAAGACTTAAATGTAATATTGTTGACATCATTTTATAAATCTATATTTCAGAGCTAAGAGTCCCATTCCAAGCAGTGACGAGTCACACAAACCAGCGACGAAAGAGAAAAAGAAAAAACGAAAGAAAGAAGGCGAGACAAGTGCCGATAGATCAACAGACTTCGTGAGTGACAGTCACGGTGAATTGTAAGTGATTGTCATTATTCTGGATTTAATATATTATTGATCTGTCATTTTCTAAGATATTTCTGTTTGGAAATGACTATTGCGTCAAGACTTAAATGTAATATTGTTGACATCATTTTATAAATCTATATTTCAGAGCTAAGAGTGTCGTTCCAAGCAGTGACGAGTCACACAAACCAGCGACGAAAGAGAAAAAGAAAAAACGAAAGAAAGAAGGCGAGACAAGTGCCGATAGATCAACAGACTTCGTGAGTGACAGTCACAGTGAATTGTAAGTGATTGTCATTATTCTGGATTTAATATATTATTGTTCTGTCGTTTTTCTCAGATATTTCTCTATTTAAATGACTATTTCTTCTTCAAGACTAAAATGTAATATTTTTGACATCATTTTATAAATCTATATTTCAGAGCTAAGAGTCCCATTCCAAGCAGTGACGAGTCACACAAACCAGCGAAGAAAAAGAAAAAGAAGAAACAGAAGAAAGAAGGCGAGACAAGTGCCGGTAGATCAGCAGACTTCGTGAATGACAGTCACAGTGAATTGTAAGTGATTGTCATTATTCTGGATTTAATTTATTATTGTTCTGTCGTTTTTCTCAGATATTTCTCTATTTAAATGACCATTTCTTCTTCAAGACTAAAATGTAATATTGTTTACATCATTTTATAAATCTATATTTCAGAGCTAAGAGTCCCATTCCACGCAGTGAAGAGTCACACAAACCAGCGACGAAAGAGAAAAAGAAAAAACGAAAGAAAGAAGGCGAGACAAGTGCCGATAGATCAACAGACTTCGTGAGTGACAGTCACGGTGAATTGTAAGTGATTGTCATTATTCTGGATTTAATATATTATTGATCTGTCGTTTTCTAAGATATTTCTGTTTATTTGTAATATTGTTGACATCATTTTATAAATCTATATTTCAGAGCTAAGAGTGTCGTTCCAAGCAGTGACGAGTCACACAAACCAGCGACGAAAGAGAAAAAGAAAAAACGAAAGAAAGAAGGCGAGACAAGTGCCGATAGATCAACAGACTTCGTGAGTGACAGTCACAGTGAATTGTAAGTGATTGTCATTATTCTGGATTTAATATATTATTGTTCTGTCGTTTTTCTCAGATATTTCTCTATTTAAATGACCATTTCTTCTTCAAGACTAAAATGTAATATTGTTGACATCATTTTATAAATCTATATTTCAGAGCTAAGAGTCCCATTCCAAGCAGTGACGAGTCACACAAACCAGCGAAGAAAAAGAAGAAACAGAAGAAAGAAGGCGAGACAAGTGCCGATAGATCAGCAGACTTCGTGAGTGACAGTCACAGTGAATTGTAAGTGATTGTCATTATTCTAGATTTAATATATTATTGATCTGTCGTTTTCTAAGATATTTCTGTTTATTTGTAATATTGTTGACATCATTTTATAAATTTATATTTCAGTGCTAAGAGTGCCGTTCCAAGCAGTGACGAGCCACACAAACCAGCGACGAAAGAGAAAAAGAAAAAACGAAAGAAAGAAGGCGAGACAAGTGCCGATAGATCAACAGACTTCGTGAGTGACTGTCACAGCGAATTGTAAGTGATTGTCATCATTCTAGATTTGATATATTATTGTTCTGTCATTTTTCTCAGATATTTTATGTCTTGGATTGAAAATCAGCAGACTGTCACGTTGAATTGTAAGCGATTGTTATTATTCAAGTTTTTCATATATCATGCTTCATTTCAGTGGCTTAGGGAACATCAGAATGACAAGAGGCAGAAAGAGACAGTTGAATGACCAAAATCATGAGTTGTGCGTTTGAATGAAATTATGTTCTTTATTGCATTACCTGAAGATTCTATAGCTTTTTAGTACTCTGTGTTGGACAGTTTTTATTATTATTGTTTAAGGGACATTGATGTTCATGATGAAATACCTAAAGCCAAGAAGAGGAGAGTCGAGGCAAACGAGAGCAGAGCCAGAAACACCAGGTTTGTGAATATTACTACCAGGTCTTGATTAACCAATGCATGACACCGAATCTTCCTATGTTTCCTATAATTCCTATATTATTGGGCCACCTATATTTTTTAAAAAATCTTGTTTATTTTCCTGCATTTACAATAAAAAAGTCCTTTATTCCTATCATATTTTATGCAATATTGAGTGGGCACCATGTCAATAATTTTGCTGCAGAAATGAGTTTGAGTATAATAATACCTTTTTGTTTTGTTCTTGGAAGTTCTGATATGTTGCTGACGAAGATCATGACAGTGGCGGATCCAACTCCTCCATAATACGCACAGTTGACTCGAACGTTGTATAGCCATGTGATATTTTAATAAGATCAACATACAGGGGCTTATCTAGAAATGACCTAGGGTCGGGGGCGTCACATGCACGGCACTCTGAGGCATTTCCTATCTCTTTCATGTTAATGTTGGGCCTAAATATGCCACTGTCAACATAGTGTTGCATGCAATGGGCAGTATTCCATGTGAATATGTTGATATTATATAAATAATATACTTGTTCTTTTCCAAGTTATCAACAACTGTGACTGTTGTGATTTTTGTGACTGCTGTGACTGTTCCTCTAAATTTATGTATTTTTAATTTTTAGAGCTGTAAACGTAGCTGTGCCAGAATTACATCAAGAAGAAGAAGTCAGTTCTGATGACGAGTGAGTTTTCATATATCTATATTTTTTATATAAGATCAGTTGTGATGCCAAGTTTCTTTATTAACAATGATTGATAATTCTAAATATACTCGTTTTCTTTTGACAGGACAGTGCTTGTTAGAATGAAAAAATCAATGCTTAACAAGCACTTCAGGAAAAGGTGAGGATCAGATAATTTTTCACTCATTTCCCTTTGAAAATAATAAACATGACATACATTGCACATTCATCCAAAGTATTGCAACCAATATAAAAACTGTCTCAATACCGAATCATGATGAAATCGTTGAAAATAATTATGAAATTATAATTACACATTACATGCCACTTAAAAGTTAAGTGTGATAAATTTAGCATTCAGGATGTTTGATTTTTAAAAAATTTTCTTTCAGTACTTGGTACTGTGTTGATGCTTCCGCAGAAGTTCCATATATACGTTTACGGCAGGGGGATGTTTCGCGGCCGGCACCATTAATGAATGATGGGAGGGTGCGCTGGGGGCCAGATACTGACCCAGCCTGTCTCACTTCAACAGAGAAGACAAGGTATCTGGCTGCCATGCGCCAGAGGAGGCGAAGGGTTTTACAAAATCAGGAGAAGAAGTATGAATGTGTTCCTGAATTTCACGTTATGATTTTAGAAAAATACTCCACTAACTTTTGATTTATGTTGTCTTAACCATTTTGTTTATAATTTGAAGTGTCTTTTTGATACTAATGATTATGAATTATAGATTTTTGGAATCGGAACGAATGAGGTCACTCCAACGTAGAAGGTCTACTTGGATGAATGACCATGAAAGGGTGAAAAGTCACTTTAGGTAATTTCAATCAACTTATACTAATGTTTCATTTTTTGGTAGGTGTCAGCAGAAAGAAAAAATGGAACTTGGTTCATTGATAAGGTAAATACTTTTCTTCTTAATATAGGGTTAAGCGCTTTAGACAAGCGCAGAAGTGGAGACAGTCACAACAGTCACAACTGTCACAACTGTCACAAAAATCACAAGAGTCACAGTTACAAGTCGCTGAACTGTCTGAAAATATTCCTTCTACAACACCTAAGAAGCACCGCTCAGTCAAGCAGCAGTCTTGGAAGTTAACGCAGCAACTTCCAAACTCCCCTGCCCACAAAGCAGAAATTTTGGAAAGGCTTGTTAAAAAGGCTATGCGATCTCCTCGCACGGCTTCACATCTCGAAAAATCTTTCTCCAACTTGAGAAGTCCTTTGGCAGCCAACAACGTCGATGTGACGGAAGTGCAAGAGTCATTGTTCAAGATTGCAAAACTCAAGGGAAAAAAACAATTCAGTAAGGCTGCCCAAGTTGTTGCTGATATGAAGTCCAGGAAGTCGATGAGGGAGGCCAGTCGTCTGAGTGGCATGAAGTGGGCTAAGTTTCAGCGTCTTACAAGTGCTAGAAAAATTCTGCATGCCAAGCGCAGAGTATCAGCGGATGATATTGCAACTCTGCACAAGTTCTTCTCACAGAGTTCTGTCAGTTTTCAATTGCCATACAAGAGGTATGCCAAGAATCACTACATGCGATGCTCATATGAAGCTGCTTATGCCATCTACAAGGAAGAACAAAAACACAATGAGGAGAGGATTCTTAGCTTTCCAGCTTTTTTTTCCAATAGGCCGAAATGTATGAAGTCATTGAAAGAAGTACCGTACATGGAATGTCTTTGTGACACATGTGTGAACTTCAGCCTTATTTGCCAAGCCTTGAAGTCAGCTGGTGTCAATGGAATCGACAGTTCTCATACAGTGAATGTTTGCAAGTCTCTGTGTCCTGTAGCACAAATTCAAGAGAGACCAGATATTTTGAAATACTCTCAGAAATGTGTTTTCAGAGAATGTGAGGATTGTGGGACTGAGTCGGTGATTGCTCAACTGCGTGAGGAGAACAAGGACACACCAACGACAATGGAGGTCACTTGGAAGAAATGGCAGAATGTTCAGCTGAAGAATAAAAAAGGCACCATTGTGAAGAAATTCAGGAAAATTGATGTGGAAGGCAGCCTTGAAGACCTTCTAGAAGTCTATGAGACCGCTCTGGCTGACCTATCTGTTCATATTTACAATTTTCGATTCCAGGCAAGACAGTTTGAATGGAAGAAAAAAAATCTCCTACCTGGTGAGATACTCAATGTGATGGATTTTGCACAAAATTTCACTCACAAACTTCAAGGAGAAGCTCAAAGTGCACATTGGCACAGAGAGCAGACCACATTGCATCCCATAGTTGTGCATTACCGCTGCCAAACTCCAAACTGCTCAGAGATTGTCACGGATGAGACTGTCTTTGTCAGCAGTGACAGACTGCATGATGGTCATGCAGTCAGTGCATTTGAGGGTCGACTGATGAAACACTTGGAAGAGAAAGGTGTGACTGTCAGCTGTCTAATTCAATGGTCGGACAATTGCGGGGTTCAGTATAAGAGTGCTATCCCATTTGATAAGGTATCAAGATCCAGATTGCCTGTAATACGGAATTACTTCGGCTCAAAACATGGGAAAAGTGAAGCGGATGGGGTTATCGGACGACTCGTTCAGAAGTTAGATTCTGCTACGCGCTCTAATGGACCTAATGATGGCATTATCATCCAAGATGGGAAAGCTATTGTGGATTTCTGCATAAAGAATTATGCAACTAGCGACAAAGATTCTTGCCAGCATTTCCAACGGCATTTTTTCTATGTGGAAGAAATTGACAGAAGCTTTGTGGCATTATCAAGACGCCTATTTGGCACACAAAAGATTCATTCCATCAGAAATGTGGGTCAAGATGGTGTTCTGCAACACCGCCCATTGACTTGTCTTTGCCATTTCTGCCTCTATAGTATTGGTAATTCCTGCATCAACCCAGATGTTCCAAGTTGGACAACGGCCAATATTTACAAGACAAGCGAAAAATCTCAAAGGGTTGCTTCGATTATGAACACACTATGGCCGCTTCAAACCACAAGCTCATGGTTGCAAAACGACATCCTGAACACTGATGCCAATGAAACTGACATTATTACTACTCATTCAATGCAAGTTGTTTTCTATCTTTATTCTGTATTATGTCCATGAATTGCATATGTTCAGATTGGTACTTATCATGAAATTGTGTCTTTATCAGGTCGACTGAACAACTTCCTGTGGATAATGAAAGGGTTCCTGTTAAAACTCGGGGCAGGCCCAAGAAAGCTGTTTCCAAAACGTCAGTAAAGAAAAGCCAAGGAACCAAAGATGCAAACGTCACCAAAGTCACTGTAGTCACCAAGAAACCAAAAGAAATACAGGCTGTGAGACAGTACAATACCCGTAGCAGGTGAGAAGTGTCAGATTTCATACCCTCAATAAATGAATTTGTTTTAGTATTAATTCCAAAATTCATATCACAGGCAGCCCAAAAAATGCTAATTTTTATTCTTTTCATTATTTGCTTCAGTGACAAGAAAAATTCAAAGGGAGGGCCATACAAGTCGAGGAAAGCCCTTGTTTTTCAGGAGAAAAATACCATGAAAAATTTAGAGTTGTCGAAAAGATGTCGTGACGTGCACAAAATGATGCAGGAAGAGTAAGCAAATGCATAATGTATAACAACTATTGGCATGTGACTATAGTGATTAAACAAAAATAAATTCCATGTGATGGCCAAAAGATAAAATAATTTTTTACTGACATTGTTTTACCAATCTTACCGTTAGGGGGATTTGAAGTTTCAGTTCATGACAGGCCAAATACTATGACTAATTCTTATTAACGTGAGATAAAGAAGGCGAAAATTGCTGCAAGAAAAATGTTCGGGTTCCGTGGGTGGAAGCAATTTGATAATCTTGATTATTTGCAGAACAAAAGTGAATCCAAGCACATCAACGGATGCTGATTACATTGACCTTGTCAATGAGTCTGACGAAGATAATGAAATGTGAGTTTAATTGCTGTTACTATGGTAACTGTTTGACGATATATTTTATTAGCCTAGTCATTGACATATGCACATTAGTTGTGCTATCACAACCACAATGCTAAGTAGCTTAAATGAAAACAATTTGGGGATTTTAAATCTTTGCAGAGAATATGAGAATTTAGGGCTTCCATTAGAGGTTGACTACCTGGACTTCATTAACACCCAAACCAGAGATATTGAACAGTGAGTATTATTGCAGTGGTTCTAGTGACAAACTTTCTCCGTTCCATCTGTGACAAATCGATTCATTTTCAAATATTTGAACTTTCATTGTACTGTCTTTTTATGTTCCAGAGCATCAGCCGATCCAGTCGAACACATTGCTTCGAAGTCTAGTGACACTGATGACGCACCCTCAAAGTCAAGTTCAGCTGTTGAAGCGTCCGATGAAAGATCTGAGCAGTGAGTGTCATTGCAGTGATTGTTGTGATTATCTAGCCATCATAGTGACATTTTGTGCCACGACAAAGCTTCCTTCATCAAATATTTCAACTTTCCTGTTCTATGTTCCAGAGCATCAGCCAATTCAGTCGAACACATTGCTTCGAAGTCTAGTGACACTGATGACGCACCCTCAAAGTCAAGTTCAGCTGTTGAAGCGTCCGATGAAAGATCTGAGCAGTGAGTGTCATTGCAGTGATTGTTGTGATTATTTATCTATCATAGTGACATTTTGTGCCACGACAAAGCTTCCTTCATCAAATATTTCAACTTTCCTGTTCTATGTTCCAGAGCATCAGCCGATTCAGTCGAACACATTGCTTCGAAGTCGAGTGACACTGATGACGCACCCTCAAAGTCAAGTTCAGCTGTTGAAGCGTCCGATGAAAGAACTGAGCAGTGAGTGTCATTGCAGTGATTGTTGTGATTATTTATCTACCTTGGTGAAGTTTTTCTGCAAAAGAAAGCTTTGTTCATCAAATATTTCAACTTTCCTGTTCCTTGTTCCAGAGCATCAGCCGATCCCGTCGAACACATTACTTTGAAGTCTAGTGACACTGATGACGCAACCTCAAAGTCAAGTTCAGCTGTTGAAGCGTCCGCTGATAGATCTGAGCAGTGAGTGTCATTGCAGTGATTGTTGTGATTATTTAGCTATTACAGTGACTTTTTATGCCAAGAGAATGCTTCGTTCACCAAATATTTCAACTTTTCTGTTCTATGTTCCAGAGCATCAGCCGATCCAGTGGAACGCATTACTTTGAAGTCTAGTGACACTGATGACGCACCCTCAAAGTCAAGTTCAGCTGTTGAAGCGTCCGATGAAAGATCTGAGCAGTGAGTGTCATTGCAGTGATTGTTGTGATTATCTAGCCATCATAGTGACATTTTGTGCCACGACAAAGCATCCTTCATCAAATATTTCAACTTCTCTGTTCTATGTTCCAGAGCATCACCCGATCCAGTGGAACACATTACTTTGAAGTCTGGTGACACTGATGACGCACCCTCAAAGTCAAGTTCAGCTGTTGAAGCGTCCGATGAAAGATCTGAGCAGTGAGTGTCATTGCAGTGATTGTTGTGATTATCTAGCCATCATAGTGACATTTTGTGCCACGACAAAGCTTCCTTCATCAAATATTTCAACTTTCCTGTTCTATGTTCCAGAGCATCAGCCGATTCAGTCGAACACATTGCTTCGAAGTCTAGTGACACTGATGACGCACCCTCAAAGTCAAGTTCAGCTGTTGAAGCCTCCGATGAAAGAACTGAGCAGTGAGTGTCATTGCAGTGATTGTTGTGATTATTTAGCTATTACAGTGACTTCTTAGGCCAAGAGAATGCTTCGTTCACCAAATATTTCAACTTTTCTGTTCTATGTTCCAGAGCATCAGCCGATCCAGTGGAACACATTACTTTGAAGTCTAGTGACACTGATGACGCACCCTCAAAGTCAAGTTCAGCTGTTGAAGCGTCCGATGAAAGATCTGAGCAGTGAGTGTCATTGCAGTGATTGTTGTGATTATCTACCCATCATAGTGACATTTTGTGCCACGACAAAGCATCCTTCATCAAATATTTCAACTTCTCTGTTCTATGTTCCAGAGCATCACCCGATCCAGTGGAACACATTACTTTGAAGTCTGGTGACACTGATGACGCACCCTCAAAGTCAAGTTCAGCTGTTGAAGCGTCCGATGAAAGAACTGAGCAGTGAGTGTCATTGCAGTGATTGTTGTGATTATTTATCTACCTTGGTGAAGTTTTTCTGCAAAAGAAAGCTTTGTTCATCAAATATTTCAACTTTCCTGTTCCTTGTTCCAGAGCATCAGCCGATCCCGTCGAACACATTACTTTGAAGTCTAGTGACACTGATGACGCAACCTCAAAGTCAAGTTCAGCTGTTGAAGCGTCCGCTGATAGATCTGAGCAGTGAGTGTCATTGCAGTGATTGTTGTGATTATTTAGCTATTACAGTGACTTTTTATGCCAAGAGAATGCTTCGTTCACCAAATATTTCAACTTTTCTGTTCTATGTTCCAGAGCTACAGCCGATCCAGTGGAACACATTACTTTGAAGTCTAGTGACACTGATGACGCACCCTCAAAGTCAAGTTCAGCTGTTGAAGCGTCCGATGAAAGATCTGAGCAGTGAGTGTCATTGCAGTGATTGTTGTGATTATCTAGCCATCATAGTGACATTTTGTGCCACGACAAAGCTTCCTTCATCAAATATTTCAACTTTCCTGTTCTATGTTCCAGAGCATCAGCCAATTCAGTCGAACACATTGCTTCGAAGTCTAGTGACACTGATGACGCACCCTCAAAGTCAAGTTCAGCTGTTGAAGCATCCGATGAAAGAACTGAGCAGTGAGTGTCATTGCAGTGATTGTTGTGATTATTTATCTACCTTGGTGAAGTTTTTCTGCAAAAGAAAGCTTTGTTCATCAAATATTTCAACTTTCCTGTTCCTTGTTCCAGAGCATCAGCCGATCCCGTCGAACACATTACTTTGAAGTCTAGTGACACTGATGACGCAACCTCAAAGTCAAGTTCAGCTGTTGAAGCGTCCGCTGATAGATCTGAGCAGTGAGTGTCATTGCAGTGATTGTTGTGATTATTTAGCTATTACAGTGACTTTTTATGCCAAGAGAATGCTTCGTTCACCAAATATTTCAACTTTTCTGTTCTATGTTCCAGAGCATCAGCCGATCCAGTGGAACACATTACTTTGAAGTCTAGTGACACTGATGACGCACCCTCAAAGTCAAGTTCAGCTGTTGAAGCGTCCGATGAAAGATCTGAGCAGTGAGTGTCATTGCAGTGATTGTTGTGATTATCTACCCATCATAGTGACATTTTGTGCCACGACAAAGCTTCCTTCATCAAATATTTCAACTTCTCTGTTCTATGTTCCAGAGCATCACCCGATCCAGTGGAACACATTACTTTGAAGTCTGGTGACACTGATGACGCACCCTCAAAGTCAAGTTCAGCTGTTGAAGCGTCCGATGAAAGAACTGAGCAGTGAGTGTCATTGCAGTGATTGTTGTGATTATTTATCTACCTTGGTGAAGTTTTTCTGCAAAAGAAAGCTTTGTTCATCAAATATTTCAACTTTCCTGTTCCTTGTTCCAGAGCATCAGCCGATCCCGTCGAACACATTACTTTGAAGTCTAGTGACACTGATGACGCAACCTCAAAGTCAAGTTCAGCTGTTGAAGCGTCCGCTGATAGATCTGAGCAGTGAGTGTCATTGCAGTGATTGTTGTGATTATTTAGCTATTACAGTGACTTTTTATGCCAAGAGAATGCTTCGTTCACCAAATATTTCAACTTTTCTGTTCTATGTTCCAGAGCATCAGCCGATCCAGTGGAACACATTACTTTGAAGTCTGGTGACACTGATGACGCACCCTCAAAGTCAAGTTCAGCTGTTGAAGCGTCCGATGAAAGATCTGAGCAGTGAGTGTCATTGCAGTGATTGTTGTGATTATCTACCCATCATAGTGACATTTTGTGCCACGACAAAGCTTCCTTCATCAAATATTTCAACTTCTCTGTTCTATGTTCCAGAGCATCACCCGATCCAGCGGAACACATTACTTTGAAGTCTGGTGACACTGATGACGCACCCTCAAAGTCAAGTTCAGCTGTTGAAGCGTCCGATGAAAGAACTGAGCAGTGAGTGTCATTGCAGTGATTGTTGTGATTATTTATCTACCTTGGTGAAGTTTTTCTGCAAAAGAAAGCTTTGTTCATCAAATATTTCAACTTTCCTGTTCCTTGTTCCAGAGCATCAGCCGATCCAGTGGAACACATTACTTTGAAGTCTGGTGACACTGATGACGCACCCTCAAAGTCAAGTTCAGCTGTTGAAGCGTCCGATGAAAGATCTGAGCAGTGAGTGTCATTGCAGTGATTGTTGTGATTATCTACCCATCATAGTGACATTTTGTGCCACGACAAAGCATCCTTCATCAAATATTTCAACTTCTCTGTTCTATGTTCCAGAGCATCACCCGATCCAGTGGAACACATTACTTTGAAGTCTGGTGACACTGATGACGCACCCTCAAAGTCAAGTTCAGCTGTTGAAGCGTCCGATGAAAGATCTGAGCAGTGAGTGTCATTGCAGTGATTGTTGTGATTATCTACCCATCATAGTGACATTTTGTGCCACAACAAAGCTTCCTTCATCAAATATTTCAACTTCTCTGTTCTATGTTCCAGAGCATCACCCGATCCAGTGGAACACATTACTTTGAAGTCTGGTGACACTGATGACGCACCCTCAAAGTCAAGTTCAGCTGTTGAAGCGTCCGATGAAAGAACTGAGCAGTGAGTGTCATTGCAGTGATTGTTGTGATTATTTATCTACCTTGGTGAAGTTTTTCTGCAAAAGAAAGCTTTGTTCATCAAATATTTCAACTTTTCTGTTCTATGTTCCAGAGCATCAGCCGATCCAGTGGAACGCATTACTTTGAAGTCTAGTGACACTGATGATGCAACCTCAAAGTCAAGTTCAGCTGTTGAAGCGTCCGATGAAAGATCTGAGCAGTGAGTGTCATTGCAGTGATTGTTGTGATTATCTAGCCATCATAGTGACATTTTGTGCCACGACAAAGCTTCCTTCATCAAATATTTCAACTTTCCTGTTCTATGTTCCAGAGCATCAGCCGATTCAGTCGAACACATTGCTTCGAAGTCTAGTGACACTGATGACTTACCCTCAAAGTCAAGTTCAGCTGTTGAAGCGTCCGATGAAAGGTCTGAGCAGTGAGTGTCATTGCAGTGATTGTTGTGATTATTTAGCTATTACAGTGACTTCTTATGCCAAGAGAATGCTTCGTTCACCAAATATTTAAACTTTTCTGTTCTATGTTCCAGAGCATCAGCCGATCCAGTGGAACACATTACTTTGAAGTCTAGTGACACTGATGACGCACCCTCAAAGTCAAGTTCAGCTGTTGAAGCGTCCGATGAAAGATCTGAGCAGTGAGTGTCATTGCAGTGATTGTTGTGATTATCTACCCATCATAGTGACATTTTGTGCCACGACAAAGCTTCCTTCATCAAATATTTCAACTTCTCTGTTCTATGTTCCAGAGCATCACCCGATCCAGTGGAACACATTACTTTGAAGTCTGGTGACACTGATGACACACCCTCAAAGTCAAGTTCAGCTGTTGAAGCGTCCGATGAAAGAACTGAGCAGTGAGTGTCATTGCAGTGATTGTTGTGATTATTTATCTACCTTGGTGAAGTTTTTCTGCAAAAGAAAGCTTTGTTCATCAAATATTTCAACTTTTCTGTTCTATGTTCCAGAGCATCAGCCGATCCAGTGGAACACATTACTTTGAAGTCTAGTGACACTGATGACGCACCCTCAAAGTCAAGTTCAGCTGTTGAAGCGTCCGATGAAAGATCTGAGCAGTGAGTGTCATTGCAGTGATTGTTGTGATTATCTACCCATCATAGTGACATTTTGTGCCACGACAAAGCTTCCTTCATCAAATATTTCAACTTCTCTGTTCTATGTTCCAGAGCATCACCCGATCCAGTGGAACACATTACTTTGAAGTCTGGTGACACTGATGACACACCCTCAAAGTCAAGTTCAGCTGTTGAAGCGTCCGATGAAAGAACTGAGCAGTGAGTGTCATTGCAGTGATTGTTGTGATTATTTATCTACCTTGGTGAAGTTTTTCTGCAAAAGAAAGCTTTGTTCATCAAATATTTCAACTTTTCTGTTCTATGTTCCAGAGCATCAGCCGATCCAGTGGAACGCATTACTTTGAAGTCTAGTGACACTGATGACGCACCCTCAAAGTCAAGTTCAGCTGTTGAAGCGTCCGATGAAAGATCTGAGCAGTGAGTGTCATTGCAGTGATTGTTGTGATTATTTATCTACCTTGGTGAAGTTTTTCTGCAAAAGAAAGCTTTGTTCATCAAATATTTCAACTTTTCTGTTCTATGTTCCAGAGCATCAGCCGATCCAGTGGAACGCATTACTTTGAAGTCTAGTGACACTGATGACGCACCCTCAAAGTCAAGTTCAGCTGTTGAAGCGTCCGATGAAAGATCTGAGCAGTGAGTGTCATTGCAGTGATTGTTGTGATTATTTATCTATCTCTGGCAGACATGTAAAATTTAGTGTCTTCTGTGTCAGTGCAATGGAATCTTTCAAAGTGTAATTGTTTGTGGTGCTCTAAGTAGTTAATACTGTTGGTTTTTAAGCCTATGTTTAAAGATATATATATGCATGTCTTAAAGTGTAGAGTTAATTCATATTTCCTGCCAGTTTCCCTTGTGGTGCCCATATTAGCGTGAGGCTTGGGGGTAAAACCTTCCCTGCTGTTGTGAGTATCACTGTTGCTTGTTGAAATGTTAGGTTTCTTTGTTTTGATATTTATTATTTTTGTTAAGTGTTCCATGTAGTTCTTGTAAGCCTTAAAGCTGTTAGGTCTTTAGAGCTAATGGATGCTCTATCAATAGAATGTCAGTCACACTTAATATATTCTGACTGATAAATTTAGTTAATTGCTGGATAAGTAAATATGGGAAGATAAAATACTTTAATATTGTAAACGGTCTTGTTTCTTTGCTATCAAAAATGGTCTGTCTACGAAGCAAGCTACTCAGAACTCTCCTTGATTAATAAAACTAAATAAGCTTGCTCAATACTGCAATTCAGTTTTGCTTACTGGTAGCATATATATATACTTTACTTTAAATTATCGGGTCAACTGCAAATTGAATGTTACACAGAATTATGGCTGACCTAATAGTTGTAAGTTTCCTAAATTGTTCATTAAGGATGTTTAAAGGTTGTGTTTCTTTTCCTTTAATATTATTATTATTGTGCGTAATGTAAACCCATCATTGCCAATATCGTTATCGTTCTAATGCATTGTAGTTGTTTCTTTGGGTCACTTCCCATGACCCTACGACATCCGTTTTCATCATTGCTGGCTCTTCTCACGTCGTCTCATATTTTATGTGCATACCTTTCAGAGAGATACCATATAATTATTTTTCCTTCCTAGGACATATGAACATTTGGGCGTGCTAACTATGCACAGCTTTGCTTCATTGTGACTAAGTCATAGTTGATGTTTGAAAGTTAAAGCCGCGCATAATTGACCTTTAGCTTCTCGGATCTTCTCAAGCCTGTTTTTCTAGGGTCGGTCGGTAGGATGGAAAAAAAGGTGAAATCTGAAATTTTTATAATGTCAATTTGATAAAAATTGTGGGTATGCTCAATTTTTTTTTCCGTAGGCATTAAATCTGTTGGGTCGATAAATCGGAGAAGCTAAAAATAAAAAAAGTCTGGCCTAAAGGTGTGCAGTATGGTATTGTAAGAATGTCACCCTGGTAATTTTGTGATAACTTGTTCATGGAAATTTAGAACTTATTTTTGTTTATTTCACAGGTACAGAATTTTCCATGGGTCACATTTTTCAACAAAAAGGGTGACCTCTGGGTCTTGAATCAGGTCAGCCACATCCTGGACCCTAACGACATCATTGAAAGGATGGAGGATCCTGCCATACTGCATAAAGGGGCAAGGAAATATTATGCATTTAAAGGTACATATTTTATTTGCATCTCTTTATCTGTAGATATTGCTGTGCACATATTAATACTTTAGTTAACAAATTACAAATCGTGATTCATTTGAGCATATGTCATACGGATGATAATTATGTTACTTCTATTACTGTTACTGAAGTTGTCATGGTTTCTTTTTCCTTGCAGGGATGGACTGATGTTCTCAAGTATTCATCTCCCAATGATTCAATTTACATCCTGTTTTTTGCGATTGTTTGTATTTTATTGAAATAAACTACATCGGAACGAAATTTCTTTTTGTTGCAAGTGTATTGGCCCAGGGAGAAAATTCCTGACTGTCAAGTATTGATTATTTCTATGATGCCAATGTAATGAGAGCCACCCAGTAATTTTTGTGATCTTCTGTGACTGCCACATGGATGAACTTAAGTATGGGTGCACAGAAGTGACTGTCATGTGTGACTGTTGTGATCATTTCTAAGGCTGACCGTTGTTACTATTTTGTGACCAATTTATTGATTTTTCACGGAATTCCCTGGAATATCCAGTGGCCTGTTGAGTCCAAAATGACTTATTCCTTAACGGAGACCACTTGGACTGAACATTTGCCATATCAGATTATCGGGATTCAGAGATTCACTTTTTTGCTCCTGGGGACCTTTTTGGCCCCACTTTTCAAATAAATGCCTATACATGAAGCCCTAATTTGCTGAATTGTCAGGGTACTACCTTGACAGTTCATATCAGCACATTTTAGCCAGAATAGTACTGAAGTGACAGTTTTCTGTGACTATAGTGATGGTTTTTTAGGGTGACTGTTGTGACTATTACGTGACCAATTTACTAATTTTTCAGTGAATTTTCATGAAAAATCCAGTGGCCTGTTGAGTCCAAAATGACTTATTCCTCAACAGAGACCACTTGGACTAAACATTTGCCAAATCAGATTATCGGGATTCAGAGATTCACTTTTTTGCTCCTGGGGACCTTTTTGGCCCCACTTTTCAAATAAATGCCTATATGAAAAGAACTCGGTCTGCCAAAAAATCGGACTATTTTTTGCAGTTTCAAATTCATGCGTTAACCCATTTATATATTTTGCGTTTATGCCCAATTTCCGGAGGGCAATGATTGATTTTGTGAAATGCAAGAAAGAAAGCGCACAGGAAAAAGTTGAACAAGAACTTGTTTCTATTGTCAAGTCTCCAAGTTTACACGGATGAAATGTTGTTAAATGCAAATACCTGACTTACAGTTTGTCACGTCAAGTGTTGGGACAGAAAACCAGCATTGTTCGTACAGTCCATAAAACCCAACACAATAAGATTGGTGGTTGTGCTAATACCACCTTGACTAGAACAAAGTCTGGGGTGGTGCTGCAGCACACTTTTGTGACGTCACCACCCATAGTGTGTCAACTGGAAGCATCACAAATGTCAACATTGTGCGAAATTGAACTGCCATTTTCATAAATTAAGAAATATCTTTATGTATAATATCATGTATATTTCTTTTTTTCTTCTCCCATTCATGGGTGTGAATACATGTACCAGAAGCAGTGCCAAAAGGAGACTCAGGCCGTGCTTGTGCAACACCAAGAATGCCTTAGAACTTTAGGAAGAAGTTCTTTCTCTGATTTGCCACATCAAGGCTGGGTTTGACGTGGGATGCTAATCTGTTTTATGTGGTCATTCAGCATTCATTCAATGACAAAACATAGTAGATTTCATGTGAATATTAGATTTCACTTCACTGTACTTCCGAGACCAATCTTGCAGTTGTCTTCTCTGAAATGCATTGCATACACTCTCTAACAACAAGTGCATTTCTGTGACACATAATGAGAAAACTTCACATGACATTTTGAAAAGTTTTCAAGTCATTGATCAAACATGTCCAAACAAAACTGTATCTTTTGGAAGAGCTAATCTGCATTTGGGCTAAAACCTTTTTATTTGTTTTGCTCACATGACATTATACTGCACCACATCTTTAAATGTTTTATGTAGACCTAAGAAACAACAAAGTTGGTGCCCACATATATCACATTTCCTTGTTTTTGTAATGTTATGTTACACTCAATGATTGATTATTCAAATATGAACGATAAAGGGGCTCCTCAATGGTGGCATTTGTTGTCTTTGAGCAATCTCTCAAGCTCAATTTGTAGTTATTTTCTCTTTGTATGCAAATGACTGCCCAGGATAATGGTACAGTGTATTTGAGCTGCAAAATTAAAAATCGGTTTAAGAAATGGAAAATGTAGTAATTTATGGTTGAGCACATCTAATGAGGCTTCTGTATTTTCTTTCTGGAAGTGTTATTCTGTTATGCTAACTGGCCAAGTCAAATCAAATCAAATCACATTTATTTCATCTCGGTGTTACAAACAGAGAACATTAGCTACTATGAGCTATTATTACCGAGTTACAAATAACCAAACACTGAAAATTTAGTTGAGTACTCATTGTGAGACCCATTGCTTCCACCAAAATCCTGGTAACATCCTTCCAATCCATCCTCTTGCAGTTACCTGAGCCTTGTGTGCATTCATGATCCACTGGATGTCTTACAAATATTCATGAAGGAACATTATTGGACATTATTGGCCAAGACACACAGGTAAGTGTGAAATATGTATTTACAAGAGACAAAGAAACAATCAATAATATACCAAGGCCAGACATAATTGATCTTTAGCTTCTTGGATTGTCTTGATGCGCTTTTCTCAGGGTTGGTCATTGGGACGAAAAAGAAAAAGCTACTATCTCAATTTTAGAAGTCAGTTTGATAAAAATTGTGGGTTAGCTAATTTTTTTTTCAAAGGCGGAAATTTGTTGGGTTAGTTGATCCAAGGAGCCAAAAATTAGAAATGTCTGGCCTAAATGTGATCCATGCAACAACTTCACATGTATTCCTCAGTCAAAATACAGAAAGAAATATATGCAAGATATCAGCAAAGTTAGGATACAGAATGTATGTATTCTTCTTATAAAATGACACAATTGGTTGACGTACAGTGTATATTTGCATTGAGTACAGTAAATCAATAACTCACAAAAGAAGGTCAATCAGGTAATACAACTCCTCAGTCCACAATGTCATGCATTTATTTATGCCAGTCTGCAGCCTGTCACCCAATACACCTTCACCAAACTATTTAGAAGCACCTAAGTTCATATTCGGTACAAAAAGCGTATATATATAAGGCTTGTTTTCTCTGTATATATTTTCAAACCCGAATCCAAATAAATATTACTTGACTTGACTTGACTAAGTTAGAAAAGACTAAATAATGAAATGAGTAGAAAAATAAGAAGAAATACCGAACCAGATTCCAGAACAGACAACTGATAAGGTGATGTTCATCAGTTTAATACTTCACCATCAACTACAACTGAAATTTATTCTTCTTGCTTTCTTCTTTTTAAAACCATGCATGTAGTATTCAAGCAACCATCCACTTTTCGGTTTCTAAAAGAAATACTGCAATGATGCTGGTTTTAAAAGCGCTATTTTCTTAAGACCAAGGACGAAGACTTCTTTATTGGTCATTCGTGCAAAAGATATAAATTTAATTGTACAGAAGGAATTGTTGGTGCAAATATTTCTTCTAATTTTGACATTGAATATTTGTGAAGACCACATTTTGGAGACATATTATTTAAAGTTTTGCAATAATATTCCAATGATACAATAATATGAAGTAAAAGCCTTAATGATTGTCTCTAATATGTCATTTACATCAACATATTATAATAGAAGATCAATGTGGTCTTCATTCTACACTCTTGAATATCATACATAAATTCATGCCAGACCACATCAAAGTTGGCCTTCCCAGAATATAATAGGAATGCATATCTTGTCACAGATAAATGTAGGTAAGCAAAAAGACAAAAAATAATAATATAAATTCTATCTGCATCTAGTAAAAAAATATATAACAATCAACAACATCACTTGAGAAGGAAGATAAATCTGGTGATACAATTCCTCATGTCAAACATACTATACATTAAATTTTATGCCAGCTAAAAGAGTCAACATAGCGCCCTTTGCTTTATACAATGGCATAATCAGCTGACACATTTGCATAGATCTAGAAAGTAATGATCAACAACTTCTGAAAGAAGATCAATCTGGTACAATAAAACTCCACATCTCATACATAATTATATTTGAATATCTATGCCGGTCTAGAGCCAGGCGTCTGTTGCTTCACATTGTGTCATTGCTGCGCGGACTCCTTTAGATTGGGTTGGGCAGAAGTTCGCCAAGAAACCATGAAGTTGCCTTTGAGGCTGGTTCTCTCTGCATGCATGTTGCTCTTAGATATGTAGAATACAATTTGGAATACATATATTTTGGATAGAAGTTCGGATTATTACATGAGGAACTTATCAAACCTACATGATAATATACTGAGATATTGATTCATTTTTATTGTTGATACTTGAGATATTACAATTCTATTGGAACTTTTAAGTACATCTGCATGGACTTACTTCACTGTCTCAACATCAACAACCATTGATCAATCAGGGCTGTAAGTTAAATAAACCTTTTTAGGCACTTCCCTTGCAAAGTTGAGTGTATGTACTAAATATTGAAATACGTCTTGCTTTTACCTCAGATCAAGTTACTTTGCGAAATATTTCAGTCTCTTCTTGCAAGACAACTCCAATAATTCATGACTCTATTGAAATGTCATGCATTTCATGAGATCTTATGAAAGCTGTCAATATTGACTCATGATGAACATTGGTTGTTATCACAGCTCTAGATAATCCGTTGATGAAGCCTGGAATGTTACGAAAGCTGTTATTATATTGCTATGTATAGGCCTGAGTGCTCCTCACCTCCAGGTGAATAGGCAGTCAGGAACTCATTTTGTTGGTAATTGGGGTATATCATAGCAACCTAGCCGCCCACAATTACAATTTTCAGCTGATTATGATTTTCTCACTACAAAAACAGGCAATTCTTAATTCTTATGATAATTGACTTATCAATGCTGTATACAACAACGATGTTTTTACTTCACAACCATGTGAATTTATAATACAACTTAAAATGGTTATCAGTTTTGTGTTAATGAATGAAGTTATTGTCTTTTCAGTTGCTGTCAACTATGAATAAGACCAATGGCTCTTAACTTGAGGACTGCTTCAACTCAATCTTAGCAAGACATCTCCTCTGGAGAAGGATGATGATTAGATTGTATTTGTGAATGCCAAAATGACTGGCAGTTTACACAGACTGACTTGACCTGGACCTAAAAAGATCTCTTGTTGGCAATCAAGGATTCAAGGGTTTGATTGATGCAGTTTCTGAATTTTGCTAGCCTTTGATTTGAGAATATCAATCTGGATGTGCCCAACAGGAACCTTTATGAACCCGCAAGGAGAACATAATGATATTTTCTGATAACTGTTTGCTTAATGCAGTTTAGTTGGTGTTGTTGGTGGAAGCCTAAAAATGTGAAATTAGATAATTTTATGATTAACTTTTGTCTCAAGGATGATGAGGCATAGATGAAAATATCTGAAAAGGAATTGGCAATATCTCAAAGTCTGGGTCTGGTGTTTCACAGTTTTGGTTGAAGAATTCTCTCCATCAATAGACTTTACTCATGGATAAGTGATATCTCTCCTTCAAAATTGTGTCCATGAAAATTTACTAAAAGCTACTGATCTGGAAACCTGTATCATCATTAAAAGAACTGGAAGCCTATCACCATTAAAATGACTAACACTACCATAGTTCAACTTGGGAAATTCCTAGAATGGGAAGACAAAGAAACTTGGCAAATCGTCATGGATTCCATGCAAGCTCTGATGAGTGTTTTGGGGTTAATCGCAAACATACTGACATGGATGGTTTTACGCAACCGCAACGTTGTAACGTCACAGTTGTTGAGGAAAATGATGTTGCATCAAAGTGCCATCGATGCAGTGATCTGCGTCATGGCCACAATTCAGATTCTACAACCATACATGTGGATGACAGGAGTAAGAGGCTTGGATTTTATCATCTGTCAATTCTGGCATGGACAGGGAATTTACTGGGGAACGGTTCAGGTCTCAATATACAACCTCATAATGGTTGCTGTTGAGAGATACTTGGCACTTTGCTGGCCGCTCAAGCATTCGCATTTCACAGTGAGGCGCTACAGGATATCGCAATGTATCAGTTACTTCTATTGTTTCTGCGTCCACCAGCTTCCGTCCTACTTTCAAGTTCAATATTCTGAAGGAGTGTGCTTACCCGAATACTTCTACGATTCGGACACATTCAAGACCATCATGTACTTCTACGGGATTTACGCGTTTTTCTTGTATTACGCAATTCCTGTTGCTGTCTTCATCTTCTTCTACGGGAGCATCGCCTTTTCCTTGCAGAGACACAGAAGAAGAAGTGGGACCCTCGGAACATCTCGGATTATAAACAACGCATCCGCCCAGCTGACCAAGACAGCAGTTATTGTAACCGTTTTCTTCACAATTTCCTTGGGATACGATCTGTGGTATTATCTTCTCGGTCGCACTGGTGTTGTTACATATGAAAAGAACTCGGTCTGCCAAAAAATCGGACTATTTTTGGCAGTTTCAAATTCATGCGTTAACCCATTTATATATTTTGCATTTATGCCAAATTTCCGGAGGGCAATGATTGATTTTGTGAAATGCAAGAAAGAAAATGAACAAGAAAAAAATGAACAAGAACGCATTTCAATTGTCAAGCCTCCGAGTGTACAAGGATGAAATGTTATTAAATGCAAATATCTGTATTACACTTTGTCACGCCAAGCATCAGGACAGAAATTTAGCATTGTTTGTATAGTCCATAAAAACCAACACAATGAGATTGGTGGTTCTGTTAATACCAACTTGACTAGAAGTTTAGAACTAAGTCTGGTGTGGCACTGCAGAGCACTTTTGTGACGTCACCACCCATTGTGTGTCAGATTGGAAGCATCACAAATGTCAACATTGTGCATAATTGGACAGCCCATTTTCATAAATTGACAAATATCGGACCCAAATGGCACCAAAACATCGTGAAAATGTGATATTCAAACGAGCTAAGTTATGCATAGGTAGGTCTATTTCTCCTGTGGGGCTTGTGGTTGCTGAGATAACTGGCCAAATGTCTGTCCTCTGCTTGACGTGAAGCAAGTGTAGCATTACAAGATCAGACATTTATCACGACAGACATATGCACTTACTAAGTTATTCTTTCAAATGAATGTTTACATATGACTGAAAATTGTGTGTCATATTTGGCGTTTTTGTCACGGTTTATTGTTGTAACTATACATATATATATTAAACGGAAATCAGGGAGTGAACTGTGTAATGTATATATTGCTTATTGAACTGTAGACCTACAGTCCTACACTGAGTATTTCAGAGAAAATTGCCAGCCATTCGTGTCAGACATACCTTTTACCTAAAATATCTGCCTTATAATGCAATATATTTTCATCTCATCAGCTGGGTTGGATATGTTAAGCTCATGGTGTATACTAAAGGCGTTAGTGTTTATTAAAGAAATTTGGAGAGGACGATCTCATGTATAAGTCAGTTCGGATCGCAAGCCTCCCGTTTAATTTAGTGTTGGCTTCTTTAATGGTGAATTAAAGTGCTCTTTACAACCGTACTTTGCAATGCTTCTGTCACTTAACGGAAGTAGTGCGCGTGATTTGCATCTTTAAAAGAACAAAAAGAAATAAAATTCAGGGAGAGCATGTGAATGTATAGTGTTTTGTCAAGGGGCAATGGCAGCCCCTGCTGGCTGCTATGTCCACTGTGTCACTTTTGAAATATATAATAATCCATGCTTTACCTGAAAATTTATGGTGTTCCAAATTCACTTATCTTGAAAGCAGGAAGTCCCTCTATGTTGTACCTTGTCATGGTAAATTTGTATATCCTCACGAGGGGGCAACAAAATGCAGTTGAAGCAAAAACTAGAGGGAGACACTGGTACGTCCAGGACAACACCAGATTCCAGGCTCTGTTGCATGTGATGGTCTGATTGTGATGGACCAAATATTTTATCATACATGTGTAGTGGTCATGGGGGTCATATATTCCTTTCATTTTCCAATTTTCTTTTTTGATGATCAGGAGATGGACCAGTTGGTGACTTAGATTATCTCCCAAAAGTATCTGCAAACAGGTTAAAGGGCAATGAAAAAAAATCTCAAAAATTGTTGTGTGACACAAATGTAATACAACTTTTGAAATTTACTTTGATTCATGTTAGAAAAAATTGGTGATGTAAAAGTGAAAGATTGCATAAAAATAAATGATGTGTTCTTTATTTTCAAAAATCTTGAAATGGATTATATTTTGGAGAATATGGCTCCTGCTTGTATGTCCTACAATGTACAGAATCTTGCCGGACTAATGATAATAATATAGACATACTACTGAATCTGGGGAATTTATCAAAAAAATGATGGTGTAACAGAGAACAAGAAGAGTCACATTCAACAATCTGCAACAAAACCTGGAAAGATCTGAGATTGAAAAGATCAAGAAATTATAAGAAATACCCAATGTTTGAACTGGTCTTGATTTCTGCTGACTTGACTTGTGTTGTGCTGGTGTACCCCGGATCAGCTGGGGAAGCTCAGCCACCATCTTTTTGTAGAGGGAGCTGCACTTTTTATTTTTTGGTGACCGCCGTATGACTCAAGACTCAAGACATTTATTTCTTCCTGAAACATACAGGTTGTTACAGTAAAGAGGGAGGACATCTCTAAGACAAGATTTTTGTCGCTAGCGAGATGCCCCCCCTAAAAATAAAAAGACTAGTTGTCATCCCAGAGAGGCCGGCCCATGAGGTTTAGATGTAAAGGGCTTAATATGTACTCTCCCTCAAAATTGCAAACTATATATATATATATCTGAGCAATGTGTATCTGTGGTAACCAGTGTTGTCATTCATGAGTGTGTGAGAGGAGGCAAAGTAAAGCACAAAAAAAAAATTACAAAATGGTAAGGAGGTAAAAGTCTGTTAGCCCTTGAAATGAACCTTTTGGATGAAAGTCACATGTCATTTTTCAATGATCATTTTAACCAAGACCAAGAATGGAACCAAGACCCAAATAAAGCTGCTCATTGACAATTGCATCATATTTCCGAAAATTTTGACCAATTTAAAACTACAGAAATGAAGCAACAACAGTGTGCATAGCATAGGCAACAAAATCCGAAATTGAATACCTAAAGTATTCAAATGACAGATATCATTTTTTATTTAATTTTTATAGACTTATTAATTTTTTTTTTCCATTGTTTTTTGTTTTTAGTTCACTTGTTTTCACATTGTTTGATTACAAATATAGCACTGTGGAATTTCGCAAGTACTGCTGTAGCTTCTAATCATGTGAAGTTTTATATATTTAGTGAAACCTGATATGCTATGAGTGTGAATTTTATTCGTAAAATATGATGGGGCTTCATACATGATTGTCGGTATTCTAAAACGTATACTATTTCTAACAAAGTCATGTTTACTTTGTGGAGCTCTAAATGCATAAGCCTGTCGAGTATTGTGACCATGTATGTCAGCATTTCTGCTGAACATAGAGGTAAGAAAGTTTTGAGGTAAAAGCTTATTTTCAAGTTTATATATAAATTTAAGCTCATTTAGCCTGAAGATATCATTAATTTTCAAAACACCTAACAACTTAAAAATTGGTTCTGAGTGGGCATTATACTATCCTAACAGATTTCTTTTGTGGTTTGATTAATCTTTCCTGACGTGAGCCCCATACAAGAATCCCATAATTTAAATAAGGTAGAATTAGTGAATTATACAAGGTCAACAATATGTTTTTAGGAAAGACATTTTTGAGTCTACACAATATTCCATTTGTCTTTGCTATTTGTTTGGCCACATTAGTAGTGTGGTGGCCCGTACCACCGCTTGGTGCCGCTGTACGTCTTCTCGGGTCTTCTCGCGGTGCGGCGAGATCTGGCGAGGTTTGGCAGACGATACACTGATGCTGAAGCGATAGGACGCACCTCCGCTCCCGCTGGTATCATCTCATTACGGTGGTTAGGTAAGCAATACCACGATCACCACATTGGCGACAAGGAGTTAACGGATTCATGCTATCTGTGTTTCGGATGCTGTCTATCGAAAATAGACGCGAAAATTAGACATTTTCTGCTGTCACATGTTGAGTAAGGCGGCCGCCATATTGGATTTCACCGAGAAGCGCCAGCTTCAAAGCACTCAAAGTGAGCTGAAAATCATTGTTTATGCTTATATTTGCTGGTTAATCAATATTGCAGTACATTCGGCAGATATCAATGTGCATTTTGGATATTTTGGTGCGAGTTGTCACTGTTCCTGTTTGACACTGGTGGGGTGAGTCTTCTGGACCTCCACCTGTCAAATTTTGACAGCTCCATCATAACTGTCAACAACATCCTATATCCACTGTCAATGTATACAATATAGGCCTATTATATCACAGATTAGACACACTGCTGCCTGATTGTAAGCTATTGGCCTACATCTGTGCAATTTATCTGTGTTACAGAAAAATCCTGCAAATAAATGTATCTTAGCTTTAGCAGGCCTAATTGAAAAATTAAGGCCTACAAGCTGTAGATATTTACATAACCAGCCTTAGCAATTGTACAGCACAGCCTACTAGTGGTGTAGCAAATTGGGCTAAATTGCTAAAATTAGTAGCCCACTTTCTACACATTAGTTTGTAATTTCATATAGTGAATTAGTCTTGGGTTTGATTCACTTTGAAGCCAATTCTACATTTGCTCATTTAATTTCATTTGAGGAGAGCTATCTACGGTATCTATTTGCTCGGGTGTCAAGGTATTAATACAGAACATATTTGCCAAAATTAGTGGAGTGTTAACCAATTAAGGTTTACTGCATAATTTGACATTGCTGTGTGTCGTGTGTCCTGTATATAATGCATTAATGCCAATTGTCACTGTGTGTACCCTTGTGTCGTATTGCCCTTAGATTTTAAGGTTTTTCAAACTATTAACCTTAGATTAAGAGTTTCATGACATAAGAGAACAAGTGGACCCTGTTTGGAGTTCTGGTTGAAAAACCGCGAACCCAAATACCACTTGCTGTGCCTTCTACTAACAAATTCTGGTGCTTATTAATCATCCGCTCCAGGGTTTGCTTGCTAGAAATTAGCTTAAAATTGAAATAGCTAGGCACTAACAACTTGTTGACAGCCAAAATGGCTCCAGTTATTCTGGACACAGCATCACATGATGAACTGATGACCATACCTGGGATTGGAACAGTCATTGCTGACAAAATTGTTGAGGATAGAATTATTGGACCGATAACATCATGGAAAGCGTTCAATAACCTGACCAAGTTCACTTTTGAGAAAACTCTAGCATTACACACATCGAAGGTAATGGTTTCCAGTATCCAGATCTTCAAAAACATGGATTGGGACCCGAATGTTGAATTGGATGTTAAGCTGATTAAATACAAAGACATTGAACATTTTGAAGAGCGAAGAAACAATCATCTTCATAGAACTATGTCAAACCTCAGGGACAAGCTAGAAAACAAACAGGAGATATCTAAAATGGCACCTGTCAACGTAGACACAGCTTCAATGGATGAGTTGATGAAAATCCGAGGGATTGGACCAGCGATAGCTGAAGAGTTGTTAAATGAAAGGGAATTTGGTCCTATTACTTCATGGAAATTTTTCAACCAATTGACTAGTATCAACTTTGAGACAACCCTGGAACTTCACACATCAAATATTGTGGTGTCCAGCATCAAAATATTTCAGAATATAGATTGGGACCCACTGAATGAAACAGATGTCAAGTTGATCAAGTACAAGGATTACGAGCAGTTTGAAGACCGACGAAACCAAAAACTCTTTGCCCTGCTTGCCAGGATCAGAGGGCAAGGCAAGAGATGCTATGGTCAACAGCAAAGGGCTGCCAATGTTAGGAAAATGAAGGAGGGAGTAGCCAACAAGGGAATTCAAACATCTCATGTCCCGAATGAGAATTTCCCAGATCCTGTTCTCCAGCAACAAGGGCTGCCCAGTGAAGCCAAGGATGCATTACAATAAGAGGGACCACTTAGTCAAGTTGTAGATATGGTTGAACATTCCCAGCCCATAATGGAAGGAACAAAGGTCCACAACATGTTCTATTCCGAACAATTTCAGGATGACCGAGTGGATACTGAGAATATGGGAAGGGAGGCCATCACTGAAAGTATTCATGAGGCTGAGTCTAATTGCAGGGAGGAAATTGTCAACTACTCGGAGTGTCACCATATGCTTGATAGCATGGACGGGAGGAGCCCAAGGTGGAAGATGACAGGTCTCCACCTATTTCATCTATTTTCTCTAATTCATTGAACAAGGGGCCCTTGGTGCACAGAAAACAAACTTGCTCCAAGGACCCCTCCAATAGTCTACGCAGAGAGGCAATTGATTCTATTGACTACACATCTTCAGTAGACTTCAATAAACACCATGGTGAAGATGATTGGCATGGATGTTCTAATGGCTTCTTGTCAGATCAGACAATGGAACTGCAGGGCTGTTTTATGGAAAAGGAGCCGCAAGGATGTTTAATGGATGCCGGAACCCTCAGACTTGAGAAGATGGATAAACGGGACTCCGAGACCCAGAAGTCTAAACTTATTTCTCGGGTTTGCAGAAAGATCCCACGAGAGAAGCTGGTTCAACTGACAACTTCTCTCATAAATGCAGCCCTCAATGCTTGCATTACTCTGCCCAAAGGAGACCGGCTAAGGCTCAACCGCCTGTTCAACATGCCGAAGCAGTATGACAAGAGCCGGAGGAACATAAAGGCTAATCCACATGCTCCGCGTCCGACTGCAGATAAGAAACGGACTTTTGGTATCAAAACAGATGGCCGTCACATTAGTAAGGGCTGTCCGGAGTCCCCAGTGAGTTCCACCAATTCTGAGACTTGCTTAACATGCGGTGGCAACCACTATCATGCTGAAGATTGCCCTAACAAACGCATGCGTACACCAATTCCATTGAGGTGTTTTACTTGTGCTGGTATCGGACACATTGCTAGAGAGTGTGTTGGCAGCGATTTCCCACATAGGAACACCTCATATGGCTCTGCTCCAGTTCACAAGGGAAGACCGAATAGGTCGTTCCCACCCGCTGACAGGGGCAGTGATTCTCCCAATTGGAGAGCTGCATCGGGCCCTTTGGGAGGGGACAGAAGGACATCCAGGAAGGACTTTGAAGACAAAAAGCCCTTCCTAAACAGATGGCGTGATAATTCTGGGAGCAGTCAAATAATATGCGCCCCTGCAGCAGGAAATTTTCTTGAGTAATCTGCATAAAATTGGCAATCAGGGGCCAACCTGTTCGGATGTATCCATTTGGAGCGCCGTACAGACCCGCTGTTTGTCATTTGTGAAGTGTTTTTAACAAATGTTTTTACTAGCATGTGTTGACAAGGCCTACCCCCAGGGAATCCTTGGCAGCATTATAGCTATGGCTTTTATGAAGCCCAAGGGCAATAGCAACTCAGCATGTCCTTCCCTATTTTTAAATTTTTAACTTTTTGAGGGACTTGCCATTATTTTTGGAATTCCTCAGTATTTTAATGCTACCAATTTTTGTTAAGGGGTACACTCTAGCTGCATGCTCCTTAACAGTATCCGTAAGGCCCTAAGTGTTTCTGAAACTTCGGCCTATGGATATTTTAATTTTTTTTGAGGAGGGAGAGGGGTGCTACACATTCAGCTCTTGCAGTGGACATATTTCAATAGGCCCACTCAAGAAGCTGTTCAATGGGCCCCCTCAGGAAGCTGAAAATATGACGGGGAGGAGTGTGGTGGCCCGTACCACCGCTTGGTGCCGCTGTACGTCTTCTCGGGTCTTCTCGCGGTGCGGCGAGATCTGGCGAGGTTTGGCAGACGATACACTGATGCTGAAGCGATAGGACGCACCTCCGCTCCCGCTGGTATCATCTCATTACGGTGGTTAGGTAAGCAATACCACGATCACCACAGTAGTATGGTGTTTCCAGTTTAGGTGGGAGTCAAAGATAATACCTAGATACTTAAAATTACCCACAAACTCTATTTCACTATTGTCTAGTTTTAAAATGGGGGTTCTAACTTTTCCTTGAATGTTGTGGAAAATCATTCCTTTCGTTTTATTACTATTCAGAGACAATTTATTCAGTTTGAACCAACATTCAATTTTTTAAGTTCATCATTAATTGGCTGTCTCTGAGAAAACCATGCGGGGGGTGAAACGTGGCCCGAGCCGGATCTTAACGAAATTTTCACCAAACGCCCTTTAGACACAATTATGAAGGTTGGTGAAGTCCGTTTTTCTGTGATTTCAATTCTTCCTTGATTTTACCCCACTTGAAAATAGGGTGTCAAGTGTGGTGCAAAATTCCTTTAACATGGGTTTCAATGGGAAAACATGCCAACTTTAGCACAACAGGAACCAGAGCGCAGCGCATGGTTTGAAAATTTTATGATGGAGGATGATTACACATGACTTGAATATTCTAAATTCACTTTTTGTTGCGTGGAACACTCCTTCATAAGCCAGATATAAGCATTTTTAGATAGCGGAGGGTGGCAAATTTCTTTGCTTTTCACAAAAAATTAAGAAATACTAAAAATGTCATAATTCTGCTAAGATTTGTCCAAATTTGACAATTTTAGTGTCTAACTATATGTTTTGGGCAATTCCGAACCTCTTGGGATGATTTTTATTTTGATTGGAGGTCAAGGTCACTGCCTAAGGTCAAGGTCAAAGTCGATTTTTTCTGTAATTTCATAATATTTCAAGTTTTAGTCCCAAATAACTATCAAAAAGTCCCATAATATCAATGCTTATTCAGCATAAACTGATTTTATAAATTTCTAGCTATATGTTAGTATCCTAAACTGTATCAAAAACCTGATTTTTTCACCATAGGGGGCGCTTTCAAATTTTCGAAATTTCATAATTTTTCCAATTTGCAGGTTAAATATTTTGAAGATGTCCATCGATCATTGTGCCTTAATAATTCAGAGTTCAATGGATTACTGCTATTGCATGAAAGTCAAATAAGGGATTCTGGGCCAGAAAACAGACCTTAGAATATGATATGAATGTTTTCGGCGGCCATTATTGAAAAATTTGTTATCTCAGTTAATGTCAAAACTAATAGAGATAACAGAAAAGTTTTTGTTTCTGCACCTATGTTTTCAGGGTCAAGAAATAAAACAAAAACATTTTTATCATTGTTTGTTATGTAATATATGTGTAATTTGGCTGCCACAACAACAACAAAAGGTATCTTTGCTGATATCTGCGGAGGTTACAGAAATATTGGAATAATTCTTAGGTTTATACCTATGTTTACATGGTCAGGGAATATGATACAGTAATTTTCCATGCTCTATAGATACGCTTTCAAGTAAGGGAGACGGGGGCATGTTGGTCCGATTTTTTATTTTTTGGCTCAATCAAAAAGATCTCTAAATATTTGAAAAATCTCTTTACTGACTGACATAGATCTGAACATCTACACTACAGTTTATCACATCAAGCAGAGGACAGATGTTTGGCCGGATATCTCAGCAACCTGAAGCCCCTCAGGAGAAATACACATGCCTATGTATAGCTTAGCTCTGTTGTAATATGAATATCACATTTCTGTGATATTTTGGGGCTTTTTTGTTCGATATTTGCCAATTTATGATAATTTTAGTCCAATTTCGCACAATGTTGACATTTGTGACGCTACCAATCTGACACACAATGGGCAGATACGTCACAAAAGTGCACTGCAGCGCCACCCCAGGCTTAGTTATAGTCAAGTTTGTATCAGCAGAACAACCAATCTCATGGTATTGATTTTTATGGACTGTACAAACAATGCTAAATTTCTGTTACAATGTGAGATGTGACAAACTGTAGCCTTATGCCAAACCAAGCCAATCTACCTTCAATAGTTGTGGAGAAAAATAAATTTGAATTTTTTTTTTTATGGTCCGACATGCCCCGGACTCGGGGCACGTTGGACCGCAATGTGGGGCAGGTTGGACTATGGTATAAAAGTCCACAAAAGTAGAAGAAAGTGAGCAAACACCGCATTTTATTCTCACAGATCACAACACACACTTGTGTGTCATTGCAGAATGATTATATCCGAATATTTAGCCAAATAATTTTAATAAATCTTGTTTCAGCTAGAAAGGCTAGCAGATTATTCAACTGAATTGATTTTGCCCTCATATTGTACAGGAATGACTTAGGTGCTCTATTCATGTTAGAAATTATCCAGCTGGCATTTTGCGGATTATTTTTTGTCAGTCAATCGAGTTTACAATGGTCCAACGTGCCCCGGCCATGCTCGTCCTACCTGCCTCATCCTAACCTCTTACAAAAATGTGCATGCCTCACTAACAAGTTTGAATTTAAACTCGGGAAACTTATATCAAACTTTACATAAGTAGTTGACAGTTTCAATTTACGAGACTTGTCTGACTTGATCCCCCATATTTTAAGAAGGGTAACCTAGTCATTGAGACTTGGAAAAAGTCACTTTTATGCTGAAAATGAGGAAACCTGAAATAGAACTCACACTTTTCCTTCTATGCTCATGAAATATTTTGCCAAACGGCACACCACTAAAGGTCTCTATTTACGATTTGGATAACTGCCCATGTTTTAAAAAATATATATATTGGGGATGGTCCAGCGTACTCCGAGGTCCAACGTGCCCCAAGGTCCAACGTGCCCCGAGGTCCAAAGTGCCCCGGTCTCCCCTACACATGCAGTCGACCAGTCGTCCTTCAAATGCTAACAGTATCAAAACTTTTGCTTTCTAATGTGCTAGTATAAAGGTGCACAGAATTGATTAGCATAGGGGAGAGCGGGGCACAGTGAGACGGCAGGCACAGTGTGACAAAGCCCGTAGCGTCTGGCTGGTACTGTTAACAGATCAACTCTCTCTTGTATAGAACAAAAAGTAGGTAAGTGAAAGACTGTCCTATATCCTGAATGCCTACACAGCATATCGGGAGTGGAATTTCGATATTTCGGTTTTCAGCCAGAAAAATTGAATAATTTTGCTATTTAATAAAACGGCTTTTTGTTATAATTCCCAAGAAAAATGGTAAAATGCAAATCAATTGCCAGGGATTCAAACCGTGATTATTTGTCTTAGTTTAGTGAGATGATGAACCACAGTTCAGGCATTCAGTCCGCAGGATTCAAAAATCTTATAAAGAGAGCTGCGTAAGGCACAGTGAGACAGCTTGAGGCGGGGCACAGTGAGACATCACAAAATACACTAAAAACGAATTGAATATAATGCATAGCTCACAATTCACTGATTTTAGTGAGTCACATCCAAAGGGAAGCATCAGAAAGAAATTTGATCAGTATGCAACAGGTTCGGCAGGTTAAATAAGTTAAATGTGTCCTGTGCGATGTAGTTTCGAAACATGAAAAGGACCTAAAAAATCACCTGGCCAGCTGCTTTTATGAGAGTACAGTAGTTGTAGCAACAATTGATGGAACAATTCCGTAGGTCCTGAGGATCGGCAGTTATGGCAGAAGGTTCCCTGTCTCACTGTGCCCCGCCTGCTGTCTGACTGTGCCCCGCCCAAGGGGCACAGTGAGACACCTATCGAGCATGGACGTAGCTCAAAATTACTCCAAACCTGTGAAAGGTAGGAACCTGAAACTACTGGACCATATACCCAACATCATTATCTATAATGTGGACCTGATCTCATTTAACTTGTTACTTCCGACATTTTGGAACACTTGAAAATAAAAAAAGTGTCTCACTGTGCCCCGCCCTCCCCAACCCTTCACTATCATGTCTATCAATGACTGGTATTTTAGCCATAAAATTTATGCCTTTGTGGCTGTGCTATTGCCTCTTATCAGAAATAGATAGACTGTATTTTGTGTCAATAAATATACAAAACCAAAAGTACATGTTTGTTCAGTTTTAAAGCTATGATCAGGCGAACAATTCAAGACAAATTGGAAAATATTATGTTGGGAAATTTTTTATGGATGTCAAACTCATTTACATGCTAACATGGCGCATAGAAACTATTTGATCAGAGGTCTTTGCAGATCAGCGTCCCAACTTGCAGCTGAATTCATTTTCAAACTCTTCATGTGACATAGGCAGGCCACTTTGCAGTGATCCTTAACTGAGCCATAAGGAAGGTTGTTGTTAACAGAACTGGCTTGAAAGAATAAGGAGCCACCCTTTCACCCTTCCCGGATAAGACTCAGCTGATTTTAACAAAAAGCTCCTTTAGGGAGCAAGCCAACAATATGACACTGAAATTGTATTAATTTCATCATCTTTAATTGTGGTAAGGTCAAATATCACTTTTTTCCATTCCATCAAGTAAGCAAAATGGTAATCAAAAGACATTGTGTGAAGAATCATTCCAATATTCCGCAGATATCAGACAAGATACTTTTTGTAGTTGTTGTGGCAGCCAAATTACACATATATTACATAACATACAATGATAAAAATGTTTTTGTTTTATTCCTTGACCCTGAAAACATAGGTATAGAAACAAAAACTTTTCTGCTATCTCTATTAGTTTTGACATTAACTGGGATGACAAAATTTTCAATAATGGCCGCCGAAAACATTCAAATCATATTCTAAGGTCTGTTTTCTGGCCCAGAATCCCTTATTTGACTTTCATGCAATAGCAGTAATCCATTGAACTCTGAATTATTAAGGCACAATGATCGATGGACATCTTCAAAATATTTAACCTGCAAATAGGAAAAATTATGAAATTTCGAACATTTGAAAGCGCCCCCTATGGTTAAAAAAAACAGGTTTTTGATACAGTTTAGGATAATAACATATAGCTAGAAATTTATAAAATCAGTTTATGCTGAATAAGCATTAATATTATGGGACTTTTTGATAGATATCTGGGACTAAAACTTGAAATATTATGAAATTACAGAAAAAATTGACTTTGACCTTGACCTTAGGCAGTGACCTTGACCTCCAATCAAAATAAAAATTATCCCAAGAGGTGCGGAATTGCCCAAAACATATATTTAGACACTAAAATTGTCAAATTTGGACAAATCTTAGCAGAATTATGACATTTTTAGTATTTTTTAATTTTTTGTGAAACGCAAAGAAATTTGCCACCCTCCGCTATCTAAAAATGCTTATATCTGGTTTATGAAGGAGTGTTCCACGCAACAAAAAGTGAATTTAGAATATTCAAGTCATGTGTAATCATCCTCCATCATAAAATTTTCAAACCATGCGCTGCGCTCTGGTTCCTATAATGCTAAAGTTGGCATGTTTTCCCATTGAAACCCATGTTAAAGGAATTTTGCGCCACACTTGACACCCTATTTTCAAGTGGGGTAAAATCAAGGAAGAATTGAAATCACAGAAAAACGGACTTCACCAACCTTCATTATTGTGTCTAAAGGGCGTTTGGTGAAAATTTCGTTAAAATCCGGCTCGGGCCACGTTTCACTTTACTGTACAACCTGCATGGTTTTCTCAGAGACAGCCAATTAATAGCATTATCTTGTTCTAACTCTTGCAAGTTAAAGGCTTCAAGAGAAGTATACAAAGCTGTATCATCAGCATAGATTACAGGTTTAAAATTTTCACAAGAGTAAACTAAGTCATTCAGATAAATAATAAAAAGTAGGGGTCCAAGAATGGATCCTTGGGGAACTCCGGTTACAATAGGCAAATATACTGATTTCATCTCTTCATATTGTACTACTTGATATCTATTTTGAAGGTAAGACTTAAACAAATTGAAAGCAGTACCCCTAATTCCATAATAGTTTAATTTCATAAGCAATATGTTGTGATCATGATGATGAGATGAGAGGACTGGGAGTCTGGAACATAACCTGTTAATTCAGGGATGCCCAGGGTCTTTCAGTTGCCCCAGCATAGAATACTGGATACAACCCGTCTCCTTTTAATGTCCCATGGGCTCGGACTAAAGTGAGTTCCCGGAGTGAGATTTGAACCCAAGCTGTCCAAGCCATTGGACAAGCAGTCTTGACCATTAGGCCACGGGGGAACTGTTATTAACTTATGAATGACTAGAAAATACCCATTAAATTGAACAGTGCCCATGATTTCTTTTTTTTCTTCTGCGATAAATTTCGCATGACTCTTTTGATAAGAAATGACCATCATTCATCCAGGAGCTTAATAGATTTGATGAGAACAACTTCGAGAACAGACTGACAAGGCTTATCACAGGGGCTGAATGAACTGTCAGTGAAAATGTTGACAAGCCATTGACCCATGCTGCCCCCTGGCGGACAGGTCCAAGATAACTCACAATGTTGGGGATCTGTTTTCTGAACAGCTCATCACTGATTCCGTCCAACCTGTTGGATATCAGTTTGAGCAGAACTTTTTTAAGTATTCATGAAGCTGCTGGCCTATCTACAATATTTGAGGATGCTGCAAAGTAGGCTACTACAGTACTTCATACATTGCACCTGACAATAAAAAATGTACTATAGAATTATTTTGAAAAAGTATTAAAAAAAGTGGAGAAATTACAATTCATTCAACATACTAGGCCTACATAGTGATCTTGCAGCAGGGGGCTAAATGTTGTAATGACATTGTTGAATAAATGAGAAAAGACTGTTTTGTCCAAAAGGCATTATTAATTTACTATCAGGCCTAAATAAATATAGATGCTTAAACTGTTAGAACTCTGTCTGTTTTTCAAATCTTGATTTTCATTTTAGTTGAGAGAAAAAAACTGTTTATTTTAAACAACAAGAAGTATCACTATGGCGTGACTGTACCCATAACATTTTGCAGCAATCCTTTCTGGTCACTTTCCCAGTCTTAATTCTCAGAGACCCCCTATTGCTTGCCCCAACCCTTCAATTGCCTAATTGTTGGTTTTCTTGATTATAACTACCTGACAATGGGGTTGATATCTGTCCATTTTTCACTTGTACAAAATAAACAGTTGGAATAATTGTTCTAATGATACCAACAATCAGCAAACAATGGCCTGCTGCATTATGGGAAGGTACTGTTATTTGTCTGCAATTATAGATGCTGCTGGATGGTCATTTCGCCTTTTCAAGGGCCTCGGGGCAATTTGACTGAAATTTGCAATAAACACCTGTGAAAAGGGGCACCTCACCTGTCCTGGAAATCACGAAAGGCAAGTATTTGGCAAAATATTCTCATCTTTGAAGTGGGATCTGGAACATAACATTTCTCCTTAGTCCAATGCTTATAAATTAGAATTAGTCATTTATGAACATATATTCAGTCAGATAGTCGGTTTAAATCGTGCAGTGTTGGCAGATAGATAGAAAGACAGATAGATTGATAATTAGATAGAAAGATATAGCAGGATAGATAGATAGATAGGTAGATAGATAGAAAGATAGAAAGATAGATAGATAGATAGATAGACAGCTAGATAGACAGACAGATAGATAGATAGATAGATAGATAGATAGATAGATAGATAGATAGATAGATAGATAGATAGATAGATAGACGGGATAGATAGACAGGTAGATAGACAGGAAGCCAAACAAGTAGATAGACAGGCTATATATGTGCAGGTAGATGTGCAGGTAGTTATAGCGGGGAGGGAATTTGTCAAAATCTCCAAGAATTGTGCACTTGGTGACAAGTTTTTGCAATTTGGCATGGGTGTTTATATGACCAAAGGGCCTTCAAAAACCACCGCACACGAAGTGAGTCTGCCCCCTGGTGGCCGGTATGCACAAATCCAATATGGCCGCCGCAAAACACAAAAACTAGCATATCTCGGTCACTATTTGTGCTACATTGATGTGTAATACATCATTTTCCACTATTTTGATTATGGAAAATGTGTTCTTGCTGTTATTTTGTAGCTAAAATGTAAATTTCAATGCCAAAATCAATGTTCATTGCTGCAGCAGATGTAAAAAAGACGTCACTTGGTATTTTGTCCTTTTTGGGATTTTCACCTGTGCCTGAGTTGAATGAATGTGAATTAACTGTACAATGTCATGACTAATTATTGTCATGGAGAGTTATGGGGATGAATCGGTGCTATAATTGTGTTATTCATGTAAAAATGGATACTGTTCTGTCTTGTGGGCAACGGGCACAAACGCTATATGTGTGCACGTTTTAATGCATATTTAATAACCTATTATGTACATCAGAGGCTTAATAATTACTGATGTGCTCTTATTCAATGAAATATGTTACCATGTGACTGATATGCACCAGGTCATTCATAACCCTCAGCTCTCTTTACTCTGTTTAATGTGTTTAAAATAACAGATCTTGAAACGTTTTCAGTGTGATCTTTAAAATTGCAAAACAATGATATCAGATGTGATATTATTACTCATTAGAACTTCTGATCAATCACATCAATGATTCCTGCATGAGAATTGTCAATTAAAATCAATATCAATTTTCTGGGTGAATCCTATGTATGACTATATAGGCACATAGACCTCACTAGAAAACTGGAAGTTGAAGAACCATCTCTTCTCTGACTCACTGATATGAAGATGACACGATTTAACTTCAGCAACAAATGTCTGTTGTATCTTATGTTATGAGCATGTGGGTTGATATGGTAAAGTGAGGCAATATGCACTGCAAGCCGTTGTGGAAACATTCCTACATAGTAAACCTTTTCACTAGAGTCTTTGCTCTTAACCAAGCAGTGTTCTTGGTGGTGGCTGTCACATGTTCTGGTTTGTTTTCTCATAATAAGTCAGAAAGTTTTATCCACTGCAGTGCAGAAGCAATCTCAGCTCGTAGTGAAGAATTCGATCAGTTTATAAAGCTAGGCGGGTTCTAGTCATAGAATTAAGCAGCTCATGGTGTGCACAGAGGAAGTAATAAAGCGACGTTTTCAGTACAACATTAGGTGACAAAAGTCAAGAGGTTTGAAAATGGGCCTCCCTAATAATATTGAGATTGGTATCTCAAGACCACAGACCTTGGTGAGCTGTTGGTTTGCTCTGGCTTCAAGTACATGATTGATTCATACGAAAGTTTGGTGTGTCTACTTTCTCCTTTGTGTGGTTTCTTGAATAAACTACACAAAGAGGACAAGGTATGCAGTGCACACCAACTGGCACTTACTTATCTCAATATCCCTAGAGTAGAGCACATGAATATCTTGTCCATGTCTGATTTTGCTTAAGTCAAGTAAGAACAGCAATTTGCACTCACTCGCCAACCAATCTCTTCCTGGTCTTTGGTGTGATATCACCTTCTCATCAACCACCAGTGCTCAACAAACAATCAGCTGGTCTCTTCTAGAATCTTGCAGTGGTCTCTTTCCATGATTTATGTTTGGAGATGCAAACTATGCAATTTGGATGCCTCTGCTTCTGTGTGAAACATCCCAAATTCTAAACATCTACCCCTCTGTCTAACAGGCCTTCATAAAAGATGTGATTATTGTCTAGCACAGTGAAAGGAAGTTCTCTCTGAGACTCTCATTGCCATTGTCTAAAGCGATGAGCATTGTGTCAAGTTTTAGAAAGAGGATGGAGAGCCAAAGGATCTCTATGGGCAACAGAAAAAGAAGACAATGATTCAAAGTCTGAAGTCCTTAAAGCATTTGAGGAGCATGGACAAGTTGCTGATTATTGATTTCTTCAGGCATGCACGACTCCATCTCAATCAAATTCAATGCAAGGTAAATATAGCTCTGGGCCTTAATCTGCAGAGCACCAAATAGCAGATGAATTTTTATTCCAACGTCTCAAGTCCCAGACATTAGCAAGAGAGGATAAGTTCAGAAAGTCAAAGTCTTGCCAGATGTTCCTCAGTTCAAAAGAACTTAATCATGGCTGAAGTTCTTGAAAGACGGCCACAAGGCCATGGAAGGCTTCATGCAGTTTATGAGCAAAGAGCAACACAACATCCAGATTTCCACATATTATCAAAAGTAGAGGTCAAGTTTGTCCTGTTCTGAGCACCCAGACTTAGTGTCTTACATTTGTATCACCCTATTAGCAGAAAGAGGCTGACACTCCTCATATTGCACTTGCATCATATTAATCAGCAAGGCTATTGTATAAGCCTTCTTCAGCACTTTACTGGTACTGCCACTCATTTTCAATAATTTTGGCCAGTTTGAACTTTTGATTGGGTTTAGCCATGACCAAACCTTTAGATATATTTAAGTCTGAGACCTCAGTAGGTCACAGTGCTCAGATAATGTGTGGACTTCATGGTGTATTTGGAGAGGTATATTCCTGAAGTCAATCTGTCACTTTTGGCATTAATCCAAAAATCAGCAAGACTCAAAATTGATTCTCATCACACACAATGAATAGCTGGTTCATGCTTGATGGAGTTGTACTTATGAACAGCTAAGGGAGACAGAATCTCCCTGAGTGATACAGGAAGGCAGGCTTTTATAAGCTGTCACTTTTTGTAACATTCAAACGTGGCCACTGTGTTGTATGTACTATTTATCTGACAACAGTCATTTAGCAACATTTCACTCCAGTACTGGATTGTTTGAACGCTTAACAGGGGTTATCCGAAAGTGGTTAACTCTTATAACTTATCTTCTAGCCAGGTTTTTGGCAAAAGCTTTTAAAATTAGTTATCTAACTCATGTTCAGCATTGACACAATGTCAGTAAAATTACTTAACCACTTTAGGTTAACCCATATTAAAAGCATTGATACAATCTGGTACTGGTGGTTGGGCTGAACATGCTGTCAGATCAGAATAGTGGGTCCCACACTGGATTGACCTGTAAGATGTGGTACAAGCAAGTTCTCTGTCACTGCATGATGGTTTTACGATAGTATGTTCGCTGTCTTGCACCTTCCAGTGTTAATGCAATGGAGGACAATAAGTTCAATAATGGCTTATCTATTTCAGGAGAGTCAATGTCTTTTTTTTTAATTACATTTCAATTAACATTGTTGCACAGTATGCAATGATCTTCTAAATGAGAGTCTTAGCAGTGAGTGAGTTTGTGTTTTACGCCCCATCAGCAGAGTCGTAGCAGTTTGCGTCATTATTGAGTTCTTAAAGAGATAAGACACCATTTAAACAAGAGAGGTTATAGTTTGGACTTTGCTTTCAGCTCTGAGGAGATAATCTCCAAACTTGATTGAAATTCAAATACCTCACAAAAAATATGTTTAAGCTTTGAAGGGCAAAAAACACGAAAATCTGTCAAAAAATAACCTGAAGCTGCACCACAGACCCATTAAATCACAATTTACAATCAAACCAACCCCAGAAACAGATTTGGCATTATCATAAACATTGAAAATAAGGTATTGCACTTGAATTTAGAACAAATAGTGACCGAAATATGGCATTTTTTGTTTTTTCGGGCGGCCATATTGGATTTCGTGCATACCGGCCACCAGGGGGGACTCCCACTTTGTGTGCGGTGGTTTTTGAAATCCCCTTAGCCATATCAAACACCATGCCAAATTGCAAAAACTTGTCACCAAGTGCACAATTCTGACAGATTCCCTCCCCGCTATTAGACAGGTAGATAGACAGGTAGATGTACCGTAATATGGGGTGAATCGGGACACTGGGGTGAATCGGGACAGAATGGGGAAACGTTTTATTTCTTAAAAAAACAACCACTTCCCCTTAACTCAGGAAATTGATTTTTGGTACATATTTAGTAGACATATCAGTGCACATGTCGGTGTAGTTTTATACTTCTAACTGCAGGCAGTGAGGAGCTGCAACACCTTAAACTTAGTACTGCGGGAAGTGAATTCTCAAAGGCTGGTCAAAACTTTGCATGCACTGCAAAAAGTATGAATACTAGAGCCACTAATCTTGCAGGAAACTTTTAAAACATAGTTTTGACCAGTTGGGGGACCCGAATAGTAGACTAGATAAGAGATTATGTATGTTTGGTCATGGGTTCAGATCCAGGGCAATCACAAAATTTCGGAATCAACGAAAATAAACCTACTGATTTTTATTTGAATGTACTGGTGTCTCTTTTCTATGAATATAATTGAACTTAGCATTATGAATAGTGGATTTAGTCCAGAATTATCGCTCACTGGAAAAATTAGCAAAAAACTACAGGTTTTGATACTTTTCTGTTATTTAATAAAATTTTTATAATTTACATATTATCAATGAAATTGATTTCAGGTTTTCCTGAAAATACATTTTTCACATGTTGGACATGTTTTCTAATGCTAACTCACAAGTAGCAATGACTTATAAAAGCTAAGAAGTAATGATTGTGAAAATAAGGGATTGTCCCGATTCACCCCAAAGTGTGGGGTGAATTGAGACAGTGGTTTTATGGGACTGAAGCATTGAAACTTTAAGATATCATTTCAAGCTCTTGGGGATAGTTAGACCTTGTGCTCGGACACAATTTGACACCTTATTTTGATTTCTAAGTTTATTATTCTTCATGCTATGACAGAAAAACGGCCTATTCTGTCCCGATTCACCCCATATTACGGTATAGGTAGATGAGCAGGTAGACAGACATATTGATAGATAGATCTGTTAAAGGATAGTAAAACTTTTGGGCAGACAGAACTAGGGAGATAACGCGCAGATTCCAACAAAATAAGGGTCATGTCATCGAATATATCAATATAGATAAAAAGACACACTGTAGACACTAAAATGGCATTTCCACCTCATTATATCCACAATGTGTTCTTTGTTCGATTTTAAGCTTTAAATCCTGCAATTTGCTTTTGGGGCAATCTTGAGGTTTTAGAGGTGGAGCAATTCACCCCCAAGAAAAGGAGAGGGGTTATTAGGCAAATAAACGTATAATTAACCCTTAATTATAGCATGGGCCATCTTGGCAGGGGCAGGGACCTCCCATGAGAACAGGACCTCTGGAGGCTCGAGAAATATTTGCTGTGAGGGAAACAGCAAGAAAAAAAAAAGAAAATTCAAAGCTAAATTTGAAGAGACACCCATGCAGTATGACACTGAGATGCTTTACTTGGTGGAGCAGTTCGATACTGCAACCACCCAGTCACATAGAGTCACAGAGCTGGATATATACCACAAGAAGAAATAATTCTACAATTTGTACATCATTCAGTTTCATCAAATCTGAGCAATCATCTGACCAATTTGTAAAGTATGAACCCTATAGCTTTCGAAATGTAGCCTACGTGTCTTTAAAAAAACTAGAACGCCCGTTGGAGAGATGGGTACCTTAAAGTCAGTGAGCCTGTGGATGGGGTTGTGTGTGAATGTAAATTGTAACAGGATAATTATATGAGGTCCTGAGGTGATTGTGTCCTTGTATTCCTTGGCCATGTTACTTTTGAATTCCCTGTGAGTTTGCCATTTGTAAAATTGAAGTTTTGAGTTGCCTGTCACTCAGGTCTGGATGTGGTTGTATGTCGCTGGATGGCCCTTGGTCATTTTACTTTTAAGTTTCCTGGCCCTGTGGTATTTTACGTTTGAATTGCCTGTGCCCATAACCCCTGATGCAGAGGGTCATCAGTGAACATAGCATGTTTTGATGGCGGCATTGACGGTTAGATCCATGAGATTGAGGGGATGCATTTTTTTTCTGGTGTCATAGATGAAATGAAATGTGGAAAGAGATGGGTTGTAAATTGTGATGGTGCATGCATTGAGTTGTGAAGATGAATTCCCTGCAGCAGATTCTGTTAGGTGTAAACTGGCAGGTTGCGGATTATAATAGCAAGTGCATATGTTTAAAAGAGTTCCCTTTTGAAAGTGTGAAGTAAAGTGTGAATGTAATAGGGTTGTTCTACATTGCACTTATTAGTGCTATTTTGATTCATAAAAAGTGTATTTCAGCCTGAGTTTTATTCATGACCTTTAAATGTACAAATCAATGTATACCCGAAAACCGCTTATCTTTCATTTTGGCCTATTTAAACATTATGGCACACATCATCCATATTTAAAAACGTATTCGTATAATCTTTCTAGTGAACTATTAGTATAGTGGAGAGGAACATTTGTATCAATTGGTAGGATTATAAAATAAAAATATCCACAGGCCATCCGTGGGTTCTAGTTTTGCCATTAACAAAGTGAGGGCTGACCAAGAATGGAGAACGTTTCAGAGAGCACATCTATCTATCTATCTATCTGTCTATCTATCTATCTATCTATCTATCTATCGATCTAGCTATCTTTAGTCTATCTTTGGAACTATCTGTACATCTGTTCAATGTGTTTGTTTTGTCACAACATTCACTTATAGGCTATCTTTAAACCCAGAATAGGCATACAGCTTATTCTTACAACAGACAATGTACATTACGCATACTGAGATTATAGGCCTATGATTTACTCCAGCAGTTGGCCCCCTCCCAATATTGCAGACCACGTGCTTATGGCACCATGCATATCATTATCAAGCTGTTCTGGCTATTACAACACCCCCTCCGAAAGCCATTGGCTGAGCGAGTGGAGCAGGGGGGTGTGTGCAACTGAAGTAACAGCGCTATAATGTCGGGAGTCGTTTTTCCATGCAGAATGTGTCAAATGCAGGCTGATTTCAAAGGAATTAGAGGGTGTTGAAGGATAACAGACCTTATTTCAAGGGAAAATGTCTTTGACTGTACATATGTGAAGTTTAGTGAGGATTGAGAGAGGAATGGCAGAGAAAGATGATAAACAACAAAGTTGCAAAGATAGACTAATAGTATTGAGATGAGATGCAAGCATTCTGGTCTTTGCCTGCATAGCGGCAGATCCAAAATATCCAGTGGACCTTCAAGAGAGCTCAAGAGCAAAATCCCAAATGGATGTCCTTGGAAAGAAACTTTCAAATTTCAGCTCACAGTCGGTAAATGCCACTCAGGGTTTTATAAAGTGGTAAATGCTCTCCGTCCCCAGCAAACATGATATATTAACAATCTTCAAAAATCTCATGGTGGGGGCCACTGGAGGGGGGGGGGGTAATGGATATATAACCACCTATGTATCCGAGTTATGCAACTACCTTTTCAACAGACCTATCATCTTCTGGGTTCTCAAACAACAACCTTATTGTGTCTACAGGTAGGTTTTAACCCTTTTTTCTATGTACCCTTTTTCTGTAAAGTGACATTTTACTGCGCTCGTTTTCTTCATGCCTCTTTACTGAGCATATTTCTGCATGCTTTTTTCCCCAACCCCAGAACTTGTTATTAGCTAGAGCACTCTTTAGCTCCCTCTAAAACCAGGTAATTAATTGCTTTGTTTTTTCCTCCTCCAATAAAACATCCTCCATGAGACAGAAAAAGACATTTCTCTGATTAATGGCTGCAACACTTGTGCTCTTGCTCACCCAATGCTTCATGAGGTTGTTCAACTGTGTGTCTGGTGCAGTTCCAGGCAGCGATGGGTGGGGGGGGGGGGTGTAGAGCAGCTTAGTTGAGCTCATTGCTGTTGGTTCGTTATTGCAGATTAATCAGTTTTCAGATGTATGGCAGTCTGGTGAAAATGAGAACTGCATGCTGCTGCCACCTGGCACAAACGTTGATTTTGTATGCAACAGCATTGAAATAGTTCCAATTTCATTGCACATTCACGTTGCCTCTAAATAGCCCACACTGGTGCTGATGGGGCGTAAAACACAAACTCACTCACTCACTCACTCATTGCACATTCACAAAATTTCTATTCAACATTGATGTATACCAGAGTCAGACTTGACAATCAGATTCTCTATAGGGAAGTAGACAAGGCCATCAGCACACTCAGAAACAGCCCTGGTTTCTTCCAGATAAAATTATGTGAATTCCTCAGACTGAAATGATGTGGACCGCTCGCAGGAACTCGCGGAATAGCACACTATAGTCACTAGGTGGCAACACATGACAGTATATATGTTCTGATCTGCCAAGGCTGGAAAAAGAAGTGGCAAAGTAACAGCGGTCCAATTGTAGACAGGATGTATGGTGTATTGAAGTAAGTGTATGTTAAGCATTCAAGAGCTTCATTGCTAAGATTATCAGCATTTAGAAGATAATTATATAAGAATCATTTCCTTGCCATACTTTTTGTTTTATTTTTTTTGCAGATTAAACATATGCTGCGCCGCAGCATACCCTCGGCTTTCCACAGCTTTGCTTAATGGGGATATTTCATCATTCACACAAATTAACAATTAATCTTGGTTCACAGAAAGTCTAAAGCACTGAACGATAATCCTTACCATGACGCGACAAAATATTATGCTCTTCCTCAATATGACTGCGAGGAATTTCTATTTGTTGATACTTCACACAACTTCTATTTTTACGATACTTCGCAAGAAATGTGAAGTGATTGACAGTGATGAAACTTCAACCATTACAAGGATACAGGCTAATCACATAAAAAGCAAAGCCAGATGATAAAATTTAGATGTTCAGTTTTTCATTTAATTTCACTGTTTGTCATGCAACAACCTATCCCTTCATATCTGTATGCAAGGCAGTGGCTGTACAAAAATCAGAACAGATACCACAAAAGTGATACAGAGTAGTTAGCCAAAGATTGCAAGTTATGTTACAAAACTAGCAAACCTTTGACCCTATGTACCTCTCACAACCAACTCAACCTCCCCCCCTCAAACAATCCTTCTTTCAACCCCCCCCCTCTCACCCCATCCCCCTCTCTTTAACTTGCCAAATACTCAAACAGGTAAGCTTGACAGTCAGAAACAACTGGTGTAAGTGTAGGCCCTTGCAGAACCACACAGGTAAGCAAATCTCAGGTAAATGCTCAGGTAAATAGATCAAAGGAGCTCAGGTGAACAACAGGTTCTAGCAGACAGGTATTAATGACTCCAAACTATGACTCCTCAGCAACTAAGAACTGACTGAAAAGTAGGAACAATCACTGTTCTCGGTTCACCTGCGCATGCCTTTCAACCAGACAGGTATTTCTAGTCATTGCATGGTATTTTGCCAGGTAACTAAGTTTGTAACTAACTGAATCAAGTGACTGCCTCAAGTAACTCACTCTTCTTTCAAATATCTGGGATTACTGTTCAGTAAAATTCTCTTTCTGACAAGTAGACAACATTTCTGTTATTTCTTTGAGCAACTTGAAGGTTCCGAAAGATTTGAAAGAGAGCTCAAAGATTGCTGTAAACAGGCAAGACCAGACCCTGCAGAAAGAATCAACAACAGACGCAATGGATAAGGATCTACATGATCAAATTTCTAAATATAAATCAAAAATTTTATTTAATTCTAGTCAGAATCTTTCATGCTGGCATTCAGGACTCAGGAGCCTTAGACCAACTGAGTGACCTCCCTCTTTTGATAAGACAGGATCTTCATGGATTTTGCATTGGTGGAGGTTAAAAAAACATAAAGATATCAAATTCCTTCAATATCTGGATGAACCAGATCGGCTTAATCAGATATTTACAACCTCCACAATTATAATTATATAAGTAAAGTAATGTCACTCATTTTGGACCAGTCTCAATTCTGAGAAGCACATTACTTAAAGTAAAGCAACGCCATAAACATAAAACGAAGTTTGGTCAAAACTTTCCAATTTCCCACGATACAACATGGCTCAGCTTGAGCAATTGTTTGGTGATTGTTACTTGCAACAATGTAAGTAACCGGAAGGAACGTTATTTGTCGTTGGCACATCAAAAATCTCAATGACCTTTTTAGGAAAAGGTTGAAGAAAACTTGACATCAATGACACCGCGGCAGCAAACCCTCAGCAGCATGACTTAAGGGCATTTTCCACTTAAGGGCAGACTTTAATGTTCTCCTACGACCACAATGTTATCAACTGCTTCAGCCAAACAAGTGTATATTTCAGAAGTGAAGCTCAAGTGGTTCCAAGTGGATGTCAAGGGCCTCCAACCATCAAAAGATTGTTTACAAAATTAGCAACTGAAAAAGACCTGCTTGTCAAATGGCCTGGAGAATTCGAATGGTGAGAATCCACCTGTGGTCGCTTTCAAGAGATTTGTACCATCCTATGCTTGGGTACAGTGCATTTCCAAAATTGTAATAAAAATGTGAAGAAGAATGTGGAAACATGTTATCTGCTTAATAAAGAGTTTGTAAATCAGAGGTGTTTTACAAGTTGGCTATATACACATTGTCTGGCAAGGGTTGGTTCTTAGGTTTGGTTCTTGCTTTGGCTGAGTCACCTAGACCGATGTTGGACAGCAGTTTCAATCATCCACCATCCTTCAACTGACTGAGCGCTGTCTTCTTCCAGTGCACTGTGCATATAATTTATGCATGTCATAAAGCGCCAATCATCCATCAATCCATCATAGATTCTTCCATAGAGGAGGCTCTCAAGGTAGATCAGATTCTTTGCGCGTCACTGAAAAAAATTACCAGAATAAAGATACTGGCGGATACTGTAGATGTGGTAGACCGTGCCGGTACCAAATGACAGGGTCCGTAACACTAATTGGCATACAAAATATTGAATGAAAATCGAATTCGACATCAACCTGAAAAAAGGAAGAAAAAAATGGTTGTAAAGGCCTAAATGACATATTATAGGCCAAAAGACAAAAAAGAAACTACAACAATCAGAAAACAATCAACCCTCTTGTACCAACTTTCAAATTGTTTAAATTCAAAATGCTGAGAATGTATCGTTAGCACCAATCAGATAACCCTGCAATTATGAATCTTAACAACCTGTTTTAAGGGTTTCTGGCATCGTAACCATAACGACCGTTTGTTTGGCTTGGCAGAGCAATGGCGGCCATCTTGGTTGCTACATAAAAGGCTGATTGTGCGGACTGCGGGAGGCGTATATTAAGATTAGCGATTGCACAGGTTGATGAGAACCGAACCTGGGAATCTACCTGTTAGCTGAAAGTGAGGAACCGGACAGACAATGGGCAACTGTTGCTAATTGGTGGTGTTGGAGCCGAGTTCAAGATCTATGACCCGGGACCTGTCACTCTGACAAAAGGGGCCGAGGACTTTACCCACTGCCCCGAGCCAAATTCTGCTCCTAAATGCCCTCCAAGACTCAGGGAGTGTCTTTGGCTCTGAGAGGTCAGTTCTAAGGGTGAGAAAAAAATCAAGTTATTCTACAAGTGAAACTCAATACAATTGTCTTGTGCACCTTATGGGTTTGTTAGTATTATGTGACAAAGAAAAAGTAAGATTTGTAATAAGAAAGGAAAAACAATGTTTATCTTGATCCAAAAGTAAATATTACATTTATATAAGCCATGCTGCTGCTACCTGGCATAATGTTGACTTTGTCCGCTGTTCCAAGAAACGGTTCTAATTTGATTGCATATTCACAAAGTTTCTGTTCATACCTAGGTCGACCCAAGTCAGATTAGACAATAATGTTCTCTAAAGAAATTTGATAAGGTCATCAGCATACTCTTATAAAAAGTTTAGGGAGCTCCTCAAACTCAGTTTCTGTTGACCGCTCATTGGAGCTCGCGAAATTGTTCCCTTGGTTGCAAAATTTTATAGTTTATTACTACAGTCAGGAAGTTTGATATGCAAAACGAGTGGACTGCTGCACTGTGAAAATGGCACTTCCATGTCTCATCATACTGATGATTTGTCATGACCATACCCAATACTTTCAATGTTAATTTGATTTAAGGAGACTAATCCCACTTGTTGGTGACAGGCAAATGAAAGGATTATGCGTCTGAGTTTTACACTAGAATCAGTTATGACAATCAAATGGCCTTCTATTGATCATGACTAATCAAACAGCCTCTACATGTTTCCCATGTTGAATGTAGAGAAGATGGCACTTCATCAGCTATCTTGAGTCACGAAGTGCCATCTTCACAGTGCAACAGTCACCTCTTTTTGCATAACAAATTTCCTGGCTGTAATAAATAGTATGCCAGCACATGACTTGCAGATGCTGGAACGTGGCAATCAGTTATTCACAGAAAGACTTTGTCTGATTCACATCGTAAGTTCGTAACCAAGTGAACTTCTTCTCCTGCTGCATAAATATTGATCTACCTGTCTATCTATAAAGCCTATCTGTTGCTTCTGTCTGTCTATCTGACATTTATACACTGACCACCTTCACCATTGCCCTCAATCCAAATGAATCTGTCCAACCTGTCATTTCCGATCTTTGAAGATCTTCCTGAGATCATTTCCAGGATCCATTCCAGGTATCTTCCAGGCAGGATCAGTTCCACGTCACCTGGGATTATAGGGGGTTCCCCTGGGAAAATGCTGGGATTGCTTCAGGGGTAATAGACTAGGTAGTTGACTTCGGGGTCAGGGGTTCATAATTGACTGTGCTCCCTGTGACCTACTTATCATTGAGGTCAGAGGTCAGGGTGACCGTTAGTCCTTGATAAGCAGGATTCAGTCACAACTAGTCAAGATTGGAGATTGGAGGGACTTCCTAAATTGAGTTTGGTTTTTGTTGGATTTGACAGCCATGACTTTCATGGGAACTGGAAGATAAGTTACGTAAAGTTCTTCAAGTCTCAACTGTCTTTGCTGACAGGCCAAATGATTGCATTTGCAGTGTTTTGTGTGTTATGCAAAAGTAATGAAGTGTCATGAAGAAGCTTTTTTCAGAATAATATTAGATTATTTATAAATCACTTGCTAATCACTATTAGGCTACTTTAATAACTTATGAATCAGCAATGATTTATTATAAATCTGAATAATAAAGAAACAATATCTGTGTACGAAAAGTAATACAGATTTTTTAAAAGAAATATAGGTAAAATCTCATCCTGAAAATAGAAAAGGTATGAAATTCATTCGGAATTTTCTCCCCAACCATCTGAATCAATCCTTAATTTGTGAGGTCATTTGGACATGATGAGGTTATTGATCAAACATGACCCACAGTAATCCCAACAAATTAATCATTATTCAAATAGCCCCATTAGCCAGGCAGGTGGGGATGGCCACTCGTCTCAGCACAAGTCCCTTGATAAGTGGTCAGCATTTTGGCCAGGGGTCACATGTAAACAAGAGGGAAGACTTGGAAGTGGGAGGCTGGACTCAGGCTGGTCATTGCGTAATACCTGATGTGTGCCTCATTTAGCCAAATGGATTCTGCACCAAGCAAAGGCTCTTCATATTATTGGGAGTATGCTGATTAGATGTAGACTGTGAAGGCACTCTTTTATTATTGGTCCTGATCTTACTTGGGTCCTTTCCTGCTCCCTTGATTCCTTGCGTTTTTCAGTTTATGTTCTTCTTCAAAGCTCCCTTCATGCTTCCTTTGTTCCTCTATTGTTTATTTGCTATGGCATTCCTTTTTTATTCCTTTCTTCCTTCCCTCATTCCTTTCTTCCTTCCTTCCTTGTTGCATGCCCTGCTTCCTTCAGATCTCTTTTCCTACCAATCTTGCTTCATTCATCTATTGTTTCCTTGCTTATAAATCATTTCTATTTAGTGTTCTGTTTTGTTTCCTTCTTTCTTTACTTCCTTATTTTTCTATCCATTCTTCATTCCTTGCTGCTTATATATAGTCTGCTTTCTTGCTTCTTTTCTTCTCTCCTTCCGTTCTTCCTCAATTGCTTGCACGATTTTATACTTTGGTGCTGTAGCGATCCGTTTCTTGCCACTTCCTTCAATATACTTCACTTCTTTCCTTCTTTGTTTTCTCCTTTCTTGCTTCTTTCATTGCTTCCTTGTTTCTCTCATTGCTTCCTTGCTTGCTTCCTTTCTCTTATAATACCTTCCTTCTTACTTCCGTCCTCCTTCCTTCCTTCCTCTCTCCCCTTCTTCCTTCTTTCTTCTTTCCTTCCTTTCTTCTTTTGTAAACAAAGCTGTACCATACTCTTACAACCTTCCCATTCCCCCAATCTGTCGCATCCACATTTAGCCTGAAATCATGGACCATGACCTTCCCCTCACCCTGCTCTTTTGCATACAGGTGGGGCAGCCTGTTGCCCAGCATAGCCCCCATCCCACAGGTGCTGTACCTGCAATTTGGATCATAATGCAGGTGAATGGATCCTAACAAAGAACTAAGCTGTTGCCTCAACTGCTATCTGCTCTTGTGCCATTATGTTTATTGCTTTGGATCACCGGCAGGTGGCACATCTGTGAAAATTCTGATAGCAGCCTTTGAAACTGTTCATAAATACACAACAACCCCCCCCCCCCAAAAAAAGAGTATGTGAAATGATGTTGTCACCAGAAAGGTCTTGTGCCACAAAGCTCACTACTCGCTAGTCTCTGTTTTATTTGTAAATTCATGTTTTAGTTAGGGCCTACAGCCCTACAGGCCAAAGGGTATGGAAAAAGGGCAAAAATGTAAAAATTTCTTAGATGTAATGTAACCCATCCATTGGGCAAGATTTCCAGTCTGGAATGTTTTCATATAATGTAAAATTTCAGGTAGAGCTAGGCATATATATATAAAATGTACAAACCTGCTCTAAAATTGACAGATTTGATAATTGAAAGACAAAGCTGAAGTCCTCAAAAATACATCCTCGAAGAAACATTTCTTGGAAAATATTTGGAAAATGACAACAAAATGTATCAACTCAAAAACCTCCTTACATTTTGTGTCTCATTGCAAAACCTCAATTCCATAATTATTCATCCCCCCCCCTCCTTTAGTAACCCCCCTCTTTGCTAAACTACTTGTAATTTCCAAATGATCACAGACAATGATCATGTTTATTGCTCCCACGCGAACATGGCAACAGTTGGCTGGAAATTGTAACAAAGAAGTTATTAGGGATGGCGGGGGGAGAAGGATCCAAGAATTGATGGGAGGAGGAGGGGGGGGGGTTGTGGGTAATAGGCTAAATAGGGACAGAAACTGATACACATTTCTGATAATAACATTTGGGCATCTGCGAGAGACTTTCAGGATTTCTTTTATTGTATTGAAAAGTCAAATTTTTCGTGAGATGATTTCAATAATTTCTCATAATTTTGGCAGTCAGGGAAATATTTTAACAGCCTTGGGGATTTTTGCCACTCAGGCAAATACAAGCACTTTTTATTTTTTTTAGATTCTCAGAGTTTGTTTTGAATAGTTGCTGCTTAAGTTAGCCAGTAGTCAAAACGCATACATGTATACATGTGTATACATGCCCTTTCAATTCCAGGAAATGTATAAATCATATTTTTCTTTCTGGCCTATACAAATGCTCAACCTGTTAATAAGTTGCAGGTTGATTTTGGCGTCTGTTTCACCATCACCTGTTGTTTAGGCGTGGGAATTTAATAAATAATTTAAAAGAAACTTAGACCCTAAGATGCGACAGGTGGGGTGTTTATAATTATATCTTTTTCACTTCTCAAGCCCATGTATGGTAATGCACTGATGCATATCTGTACACATGGCGTCCTAGAAGCACGTGCCGCGTATAAGACGCTATGTCAAGATGCTTCCAGGAATGTTTGCTAATTTCTCGGCGTCCCACGCGCCACTGACAACAATGGGGGCTTTTCTAGGCTTTGTTGACACTTGAGGGGTACAATTCACTGTGCTTCTAGGCAATTGGGGGTGATCTGCGCCAGGTGATGGCCTGAGAACGCAGGTGCAAAAAAAAAAGCCTTTGATTAAAACCACCCAAGTGGAACGCACGTGCTGCTTCGGGGAATGACGTCACGCTCCAATGATTCCAAAAAAGCAGACGTGATTTTGTCCAAATGTACACAAAGCATGGAATTACGATACATGAGGCACTCCAGATTCCAGGAGAGATCTATTGTCAGATAATTCCATTGTTATCAGCTTTTTATCAGCTTTATAAGTCTCAAGTGAAGAGCGTCTCTGTTGAAACACCTGGCGCTAGAGGCCAGCACTTGTCAGCAGCTGAGTGCAAAAGTTCTTTTGGAAGAAAACAGTTCTTCCTGGAATACTTTGGCAACTTTGCCTTTCTTAAAGTTAAAGTTTCCTATTAAGCCTTGAATATTTTGGCTTTTTCGTGCTTTTTCTATTGATCATGCAGCTAAAAGTTATAAAGATTGCTGAGAATGTCAACATCTCTTTTTTAAGGCTGAGAACTTTTTCAAAGCAATTATTTACTTTTGCCAGTCCATATTCACAACTTAAGGTTTAAAAGCGCAAAGAGCATTGTAATTACATAGATTTCTATAAATAGATATTAAACCTACATTCAAATATAAGGAGGCATAGATTTCAGTTTCAATATTTTAATAATCATGGCAGTTTTAAATACTGTACAAAAATATGATTCAATGACGAGTAATGATATATGTACAATGAAACATGACATCTTTGGTGTAAACATTGAAATACATTGTAAAAGTGTAAAATGCAGTTTGCAAGAGTCCGTTTTAAGCATCAGATCATTTTGGTGAATGATTCTTAAATTATCAATACTAATTCTATAAATAGCTATACTATCTATGACTATGACGTCACACTTAGCACCGTGGTACAATATGGGGCCGAATGACCCCTGGATCAAGTGATCAAAATAGATCAAATGAAGTAACATTTTAATACAATTCAATAAATAATATGAGAATTTATGATAATTCTGATTAAATTAATAATTTAGTTAATTTTAAGACATTTTAGGATCATTTAGATCAGTATATTCCTGAGATCACATGAATTTTGAGCATTTTGTCACAAAGTGAGTCAAACATGACTTCACTTGAGTCATAATGAGCAAATAAGAGTCAATATCTTATAAAATATTCAAAATAAGAGTTTGTAATTTGTAAAATAAGAGTTAATATTTATAATACTATTATTTAAATCTATGAGGACATTCCAGGGCACCCTCCATCTTCGTGCTTGATGAGGAGCGACATTCGAGAGAAAGTTTTCGAACAGGATTTGCAGCTGTACTTCTTGATGTCGGTGTGGGTCTGGAGGTGAGCGCGCAGGTTCGATCGGTCGGCAAAAGCTCGAGAACAGTGGTTGCAGTTGAAGGGTTTCTCTCCTGAAAGAACAAGTAAAGATTGGTTAGTCAAAATGCTTTTGAAAATGATGTTGATGACAAAAATGGTAATATTTTTGAGTAATTATTATGAAAAAAATCATAATTTTACAATTTGATAATCTATACAAAATTGAACTTTGTATATTGTGGTTGTACTTTACGGTATATATTATTGTTATTTAATGTTACAAAGTTTCTATTTTATCATACTGCTTTAAAGTGTATACAAGTCAATCCACTAATTTTATAGATTTTTAAAATCAACTAAATTGAAATCTTGCGCTTTGGCAATATAACACAATTTATCTTATAATATTTGTTTGCAATTTGTAAATTTCAACCTACCAGTATGGGTTCTGATGTGTCCCTGCAGCAGCCAAGGGCGGGAGAATGCTTTTCCACAGAGGGGGCATTTGCAGGGCAGGGTGTGCGTCCGGATGTGCATCTTCAGCGCCCCTAGTGAGGAATAGGTCTTGTCGCAGAATTTGCACGAGAATTCTTTCTTGATCTCGGAGACGCAGTGGAATCTCTTGTGCTTGGAGAGGCCGCTGAAGGTGGCGTACGTTTTGCCACATCCTTCGCAGTTGAATCGGGGAGGTCCTTTAGCAGGGTTGGATGGACCTTCACTGACAACCACAGCAGGGTCGAAGTCTTTAGGAGTGTCTTTTTTGATGGGGGTGGTTGTTACAGTGTAATCCATGGCTTCTTGGCATTGCACTTGAGCTGCTTGGTGATGGTGATGGTGAGATCCACATTGGTGATGGTGGTGGTGGCTTGGTGACACTGGGACTTGGTGGTGAACTGGCTGGACTTTATGGTGATGGCTTGGGGAGACTGGAACTTGTTGGTGATGACTGTGAGATGCTGGCTGAGCAACTTGATGAGCTGGCTGAACTTGGTTGTGTCCCTGGCTCTGAACTTGATGGTGAACTTGGTGAACTTGATGGTGAACTTGATGAACTTGATGGTGAACGGGGCTGTGTTGTTGTTTCGGCAGGGGCGGACTCATCATTCCTTTATCAGCAGCATTGAAGAATGGGGCGTAGACAGGGTAGAAGGGCTGGGGCACGAAGGCCAAGGGTCTTGAAGGGGGACTCTTGCTGCCCGGTGAACTGAGGATAGCTGAGATCGAAAAAGGGCTGGGGGTCCTCTGCTGAACGGGAGATGCTCCGGCATTGTGTGGGCTGGAGGCCCCCGGGGAGTGAGCAGCAGGAAGGCCCGTCTCATGGACCTCGTCTTGTCTGGAGATCGGACTCATGGGCAGAGTCGGGCTGCAGGGAGGAAGCTGGCTGGATGGCTTCATCACAGATTCTGTAAAACACAAAAGGAAATGCATAAGTTCCATGAACAATTTGGGATACATGTGGCATTAAGAACAAGTTCTAATAAGCCTATTCTGATGAACTAAAACAATTAGATCTCTACATAATAGCCAAGAATCCAAAAAGCAACCAAATAAGTGTGGATCTTTAAAGTTTCAACTTGACCTTCTGAGATTAAAAAAGTTATAGGCCTACATTGCCATTGATGCTCATTGTCTACAAAGTTCTTAGCTCAAACATTTTGTTATAAAGATGTCTTAAAGTTGAAGTAATGCTCAGAGAATTGGCAATACACAAACTGTAATACACAAACTGACAGCAATACACAAATTTCTCATTAATGCAATATCTTGCTGGCTAACACAAATAACAAAGTTTGCCAAGTGAAATAAAAGACCTACCTGTAGCCATGTGATCTCTGGATGAAGTCTGATCCTCTTGTGACGTCATCACATCTGATCTCTTGATCCCGCAAGGTGTCACTGGAGTAGCTCCATGTTTTTTAATCAAAAAACTTTTCGGCATCTTGACTGATGTGTAAATCCAATATGTGTCAAATGTAGATGATCTTGAGTGAAGTAAGTGTAGATAAGTTGTCTGATGTGTACAGCAATGCTGACAAACTTCAAGTGCTGGAATTTTGGCAAATTTCCCTTAAATAGCTGGAGACAAGTTGGCCCCCCAAACAGGTGCACATGGTGCCCCTTCTCAGCCAATCAGGAGGCGGCTACCAGCAGCTGCCATGCGCCACCAGCCAATGAGCGCACAGCTCTCAGCGTGACCCCTGACCCACCAATAGCAGAGGGGCTTATGTGAAGGAATGAATAGCACATTGTTGTACACAGAAGCGTCTGCTCCAACAACCGGTTATCTCAACAACAACAACAGCATGTGCTTCTCCGCAGGTCGTTGTGATCAAGCTATGACAAGTGCCTTTTCCATAATAATGCCATTTTGCAAGTTTCCTGTGTTTTCTGATTTGAAACTTCTAAGTTACAATGAATTTCCTTTCTGACCTTTCACGTTTGTTTTTAGCCTCTTTTTTTTCATTTTATTTGGTTGAGTATTTCCTTTCATGTTTGTTTTTAGCCTCTTTTTTCCCTCTAATTCGTCTATTTGGTTAAATTTTACTCAATTTCATTCATTTTGCTACTTAAATTAGCTTTCCTGTTAATTAGGCCCAATAAGCTTCTTCTTCTTCTTTTTTTCAAGCAAAAAGGTCATAATGAAAATTTAAGGGACAAAGGAGAGAATTCCCACAAGTAAAAAAAAATCCATAATCTTTGGCAAGACTTTGGGAAACTGCAAGACGCTTTTCTTTTTGTAAAAAAAAAGAAGAAGATCTATGGATCACTGCTAATAGGCCTACTGTTTGGGCACCAATACTAGGACTCTGCATTAGATTTTCTAATGGAAAAATCTAATTTACCCCTTTGTTTTCATTTACATCACTATTTTCCATTAATGACCCTGATTACTCAATACAGGAAAATATTATTTATTCCAATTGATTCATAGCTGACGTTTTCCTGCCCCATTTCCTGGCACCCCAATTACTTCACGGTGGGTGACTTCCTTGCCTGTTCTGGCTCCAAACTCCAAACACCCCTTGGCTTGGGCCCCAACAGGTGATGGGGGAGAAACCACTGGGGTGTGACCACATCTGCAACCCCACGCTTCTCCGGGCAGCTGGTGCGCAAGAATGTCAGGTGGGGCAGAACACAGCCACTTGCAGCCACCAATTGTAAGGACTGATGCTTCAGAGTTAGGCTATAGGGCCCAGATATTCAATAGGCAGTGTGCTGTATACCCAAGAGTTGGGGCAAAATACCTGTCAATTGTAACGCTCACAACTTGACAAGCTGCACTCGACCATGCATCGAAGAGTTCCCCGAATTTAATGTCCCGCTTCGCTGATTTTCATATCGTCCATAAACTCACCGTGAAATTCGATTGACTTCCTACCAGGAACAAAAAGTTTCAACTTGCTTTTATGTTCTGAAATGCAATGCATAGCTTGAAAAGCTAAAAGGCATGTTTCCAGCAAACGACACTGCACCTGCAACTGCATGCAGCCTGTAAGCTTATATAGTTATTTTTGTCCAAGACATACATGACAGCTTGTCAATCATTCACTGATACTGTGATTGAAACAATAGTCAGTCAGTCAGTCAGTCAGTCAGTCAGTCAGTCAGTCAGTCAGTCAGTCAGTCAGTCAGTCAGTCAGTCAGTCAGTCAGTCAGTCAGTCAGTCAGTCAGTCAGTGAAACTGGATTAAAACACAATTTGTGTGATAGCAGCCAGTTGGCTGGATTCATTGAATCATAAATGAAATGCACTGTAGGTTTCTGACTAGGTCAGTCAATCAGTCAGTCTGTCAATTATTCAATTAGAGAAGTTGTCAGTCAGCCATGTGAAATAATGACTGACTGAATTAGCACAATTTAAAACATCAGACACTAAATAAACAATTTCGTCATGGCTTAGTCACGAAACCTGTCAAAAGAACAATTAAGTTAGTCAGAAAGCTTTTTTGTGTTCATGATAGTTAGTCAGCGATCTTCTGTCACCCATAAGTGCCCATACAGTATGTGGGATTTCATCCTGTATGGGAAGTTGTCACTTAAAAAGCAAAACTTTTCAGTTCTAAATAACTAAATCAGAGGGTACATTTATTTGGAATTTCCTGTAGTGTGTAGTCTCAATTAGGGTATGATTTCCAATTCGGGTATTCATATGAATATCATTAACAGCCTATCTCTAATCTACCCCGCCTCTAGTTATGCATAGACTTATTGAGTGCCAATGAGTGGGTATATCATCAACAATTAGGGTAAATACTTAGGATGTGATTGCTTATTTTGTTGCTATGGCAACCGATTAAATCACATTAAAAGGTCCAAACACTTGTTGAGGAAACATGTGCGTCACACATGGATTAGCCTCGATATCATCTATATGCATTAAAATGAACCCTCAGGAAAATGTTGGACTCTAATAAGTGTTTTGACAGGTGACAGCAATATGCTGGTCGTCCATGTGCATTTGATGCAAGTGCAAAATGATTTTCTAAAGAAAAAGAAAGTATAGTGGTATTATTAGGGAAAGGGGAAGGATATTTTGAGATACAACGTCTTATTAACTGTAATTAGAGGACACTAAACATCACTGATGGGTCTCATTGTTGATTGTGTAAGAAATATTAATTTTCTGTCAAAATTCCTAGCTAAAAACTTTTAAAAGCAATGGACCAAGATAAAATTAGTTCTCAAGAAAAACTTCAGAATGTGATCTTTTCAAAGAGTTTTTGAGAAGATGTTTATGATCTCAAATAAATTCCGTATACATGATGAATTAATATTCAGGTCTTCCATAGTTTCATACCCCCCTCCCTTCCATATTTTCACTGATTGCCATACATGATCCCTTGGTAAACCACTGCACTTCCTGTCAGGGTATATCTCCATATAGATGGCGCTGGAGGGCAGGAAGCAGACTGTTTTACCCTTTTTTCGACCGCTAGAGGCGCTGATGCTCCCCTTATCTTGTGAGGGCTTTCTGCTTTGGCCCTGGGGCGATAGATGGCGTTCTCAGATCAAAACAAGGCCTTTTACAATCTCCTTTGACAAAAACACTCCGCCATTGTCCTGGCCTATATTGTTTGGTGATTAGCTGGCCCAATTAAGAAATAGAAGCATCGGCAGCTCAAGGTGTCACGGTGTTGATATAATGCCCCTTTGTCAAAGGGAAGGGTGATTATTTGCTGTTTATTAAGCTGTTTGGTTCTAGGGGTATTTATTAATTTCAAGATTTGGAATGACAACTTCGTCTATGATTTGCCGAATATCAATTTCCACAAAATCTGTCTATCTATCTATCTATCTATCTATCTATCTATCTATCTATCTATCTATCTATCTCTCTCTCTATCTATCTATCTATCTATCTATCTATCTATCTATATAAAAACGCAAAATACCATAACATTTCAATAGCAAGTTATACAATTCCTCACTGGAGACATAGATGTACGCTTGACAGTATTCTTGTTTTATCAGAACAGGCATCTTTGCGGTGGTGCAGTATCTTGTGGTTGCTCAATGCCCCCTCACCCCTCTTGTATCTTTCCATTTATTTCTTGAGGGGGGGAGGGTGACCCCGGTAGCTGTCGGCCAGAGCAGCTCTGCGGCGCCGGGGAAAACATAGGCGCGTGGCCCGTAATTATAAGGCACCTGTCAGAAATGGAAAAGTGCCAGAAATGCCCCTGGAGCAGACTTAGATCCTGGCCAGTGATCCTAACAGCAACCCCCCCCCCCCTTCCTTAGATCCCCTCCAGAGGTAGCAGCCCCCGATCTTGGCATACCTCCCCCTTCACCGAATGCATAACCCACAGATACCTGTGTCACTCGCAATCTAGGTTTTCCCTCTGATATCTTTCTTCGACGTTTCTCTGTCTGCTCAGAACACCCGCTAATGTGTTGTTGTCTGTCCATGTAATGCATTCATGTGTCAGTTTAGTTTCTTGATCTTTGACATTTCTTTGTGGACATATAGAGATATGTTGAGAGCGATATATAATGTAATAATATTATTTAGGTCTCAATAATTATAAATTACCTTCTATCTATAGACTTACAAGAATAGAACTGTTCAAGCCGACTGATCAAGAAAATTTAAGAATAGCATTCAACCCCTTCCATTCTAAAATTTCCTTGATCAGTCGGTGTGCATTTTGATCTCCTCTCCTAATCACCCCAAACGTCTTGGGAAGAAGGTTGTGACGTCATTGACGCCGAGGACGCTCTTATTTACGTCATGACGTCGCGTGCTGGGACGCGTGTTGTGCGTCTTGACGAGCGTGGATCCTTTGATCTCCGAATAGAGTGGCGTCAACACTTGAGAAGTGGAGGAATTCATTTGGTCGAGAAAGTTGAAAGAGGAAAGCCCCTCCCTCTGGAATTAGCAAAATTGAAGGTTGCAACCTGGTAAGGGAACAAGAATTGGGGTTCCATTGGCTCAATCGAGTGGAAAGTTGCATCTTTTGTACTTATTTTGTAGCCCTATTGTAAATGTATAGGGTTGTACAGCTGTATACAAGATTGCTTTACAAAGCAATCCCAGAGGTGGTCTATTGAGCCCTCTTAGACCACTTTCAACAATATTCAATCAACTGATCTGAACCTAGACCTTTCTTGATCTGACTGGGCCTTTAATTCAATTAATTGCTATTGGATGATGCACACCTTTGATATCTGTGATGATGAGAATAGGCCTAATCAAATTTCTATCCATCCATCTATCTATCTATCTATCTATCTATCTATCTATCTATCTATCTATCTATCTATCTATCTATCTATCTATCTATCTATCTATCATTTTTTAACCCTTTGAGATGTCAAACTGGCCAGTTGCTGCCATGAGTTAAATGTTCAGCTCCAATTAAGCTCTTAAACATAAGCTCTTGGGGACCATGAGCTCATGGCACCAGTCCATGTTTACAAACTGGCACCTTGACTCCAGAGTGTCCACGTGCACGTATCCATGGCAACAGAATGTTTTAGAGATCTTGGAATATTTCACTTCTTAACTTCCTGACCAGTTGTGTCTCCATGTTTCAGTTCTGTCTTCCAGAAGTGTTCTTTCAGTTCTCGCCCCTTTGATGTTCCATACGAGAAAATTCGAGAACACTCAGGGGAAGTAAAAAGTTGGAGCAGGTTGTTTGAAACAAGAACTTGGAATAACAACAAATGGTGAGGAGAAAGACAGAAGGACAGAGACAAAGAAGGAAAGAGAGGAAATACATCAACTGGCACTTGTGAAGAACAGAGTCACTTGAAACAAGTGAGATAACTATTGGGGGAAATTTTGCTAATCTTGCCTCATCAAGGCAAGTTACTTTTGAAAACAATAAGGTTTAATTAAAGGGGGTTCAAAAGAGAGTTTTTGACAGTTTCATTTTAATTGTGATAACTAAAGTAGAAAAGTGAGAAAATAATGTAATTTATATGAGAGGCATTTTGCGAAGTTATAAGCTTATCTGAATCTATCCGAGATTCACCTACCGGTAGACACAGATAAAGACCAACCCTTTGAAGTGATTTTCACCTGAAAGACTTCCTGGCAGTGAGGGACCTTGAAACTTGCCCTTTGACCTGCACTCTCTTCCTTCCTGTTTTCCTGCACTCCACTTCCGGAGTACAATCGTCTTCATTTAGCTTTTGTTTTGCTGTTGGTACAATTAACAGAAACAGGAAAACAAGAAAAACAACAACAGTTGCATATTGTCTTCCATAATTCCTATTTGTTCAGGAGGGTTTTCTTGTATTCTATGTACATTTTGAAAGGTCGAGGAGAAGGCCTTTGTTTGTTTCTATGTTTATTTGTTTCCTCCCTCAGTTACAAAAATTACCTGAGCTTCAACTCCCACATTTTTACCATATAGACACCCCATGCAAGTATGATACCCATTTCACCCCTGTAACAATCGAAGGGGTGAAGACAGCTATCCTGTTTACACTCTAAATCATCAAGGTCCAGATGACGTCACATCAAAGCAACGTCGTGACGTAAATGACGTTCTCTAACACGTGCTGAGCGTCAACAGGTTCCTAATGACGTTCTGCTTTATAGAACTTGGTGTCAGCGAAGGGCATTTCAAAGATAGGGATAATCTCGGATTGGAGGGCTGCACCTTGAAGGTGACAACATTATCAGGTAATTTATGCATCTTACATTTCGGTTACATTTCAGATGTCAATGATTTGGAAGCAGTTAGCTCATTTGATATGGTAGCCCACTTTGTTGGGTCCCAGGTTAAATTCAAGCTATGCGCACACATTCAGAGTCAGAGCTACCTTGGAAAGCAGTTTCAATCATCTTGTGCTCTCCCCTGTCCAATAGTTGCAGGAGTAAACATATAGATATCACACGAATAAAAAGTCTGAATAAACGTCAATTTGTAGATCAAGAAATGTTTTTTTAAATTGTCATTCGATAAAACAGTACTTCACAACAAGTGCGTGGCATGTACCACAGATTTGTACCTGCATCATGCACATTCTGCTATAGACTGGCACTTGTACAATTGATATCTCTGATTCACTATCTCCAATTTCAAAGGCACAAAAAAGAACTTGAAGAGACCAGCATGATTTTGGGGGTCAATTTGCCTGTGAATCGTCTTGGGCAGACGGCTAATTGTCATTGCACGCCACTTCTTTGCTTTAATGGACCTTTTAAAGCAAAGAAAACGGAATTTTCTAACCTTAAGAAATTGACAGCACACGCAGCCAAAATTAATCTATTCAATTGAGCATGTCACAAGTGGAAGATGACAAAACTTCAAATGGCCAATAAAAACAAGTTTACTCAGTTGTCATGCAAAGGGTGAGGAATCAAGTACATTTACATGAATACGTCTTCAGAAAATACACCAGAATTCAAAAGAAGTTCTGGAGGTTTCAGGACCTTATCAACTGCTGATTGTATAGTTCTATATATTGTCAAAATTTGTGTTGTTTTTGAAGTTGTAAATTTCACAGATGATTTAAATTTAATTCAGAGTCAAGAAGTTTCAAACTTTAGACTTCAGTGGACAGGAACTTGAAGTTCTCACTAAAGTACAATAACTTTGATTAGGCCTACAAATTGTTTTACCTCATTTGAGGGAAATTTCTGCTTCCTGCGGGTTTGTTTACAATTATTTTACACCATCCCCGAACTTCAACTTCGACTTCGCTAAGTTTTGATTGAGATTTTCTGCTTCAAATTCTAAAGACACCGTGCTAAACTGATTTCACAGAACTCAGCAAGTGACACCCATATATCTGTTGCCCCCTTTGTAGTTGTGCTCCTGCATCATTTCGGAAGCTGCTGAGCCTGCTCTCCTCATCAGCATCATTAAGATAACAGAAGAGATGAAGATCAAAGGGAAGCACTGATTAATTATTAGACAGGCTGGAATTTAAGGATAAAGTAGCAGATCTTGTTGATAGTTGACCTATGATGTCTCTCCCTTAAGGTTCAACTGGAACTGACCTAGTTTTAACTAATTCAACTAATTTCCCCTAGGGATGATTGGGTTACTGGTGTTATCTTAAGTATTTAACACCGATAAGGTTAGATAAGTTAGATAAGAGCATGAAAAGATAAGAAAATATGTTATCTACCTAACACTTTCATCAGCTATCTTCACAGGTTGGCGTTACATGCTACTCTATCTTAATTGTCTATTTCTTAGATAATCTGACGTATACACAAACAGATAATCCATCTTTCTATCAACCTGTTTTATGTTTACAACTTTGAGAAATTTTTCCACTGCAGCTCCCTAGGTGGCCTGAGATTCTGTTACAAAAAAGCTTTCTGAGACAAGTGAAGCCTCCAAGGAAAAGATATAAGAAATTTGGGGAAAATTCAGAAAAAAATCACAAAAAAGATTTCAGATACATTACATAAAGTGTAGCACACATGGTTTAGATTGGTCAGGCTTCTCCCAAAAACAAAACCTTTCCACTTCAATAAATAACTCCCAGTGTCTGAGCTTCGTGATGATTTTGGTAGACAAAATAAGAATTCGAAAATGTTTTAAAGAACACATCTTTAAATTGGCTATTTCATCACCTTTTCAAGATGGATTATTGAGAGAATGTATAACATGTAGTGCCCCTCCCTTCTCTCCTGTCCCACCTTTTCTGTCATCCATCAGCTACATATAAATGTGCAATTTTGTCAACATCCTTGGTAAGTATTCTGTATTTGAGGAACTTTGTATACTTGTCAAGTGCTGTCATTTAGTACTATATGTCAAACATAGTTCAATTCAAGTACAACGTCAGGTAAGTCTGATAACAAACTTATTAAACAGTATTTTTCTCTATATCCTGTACTAAAAATAAATAAACAGGCTATACAGTTTACTGGGTAGTACGTTAGACATGTAAATTTTATATTAAGTCGTGGAATAGAATCAATAATGTCATAACTCTCAAACCCCTGACACATTATCTCAAATAACATTATTTTGAGGAAGATAGAGCTGTCATTTTGCATGTTGACATGACACTTGAAAAGAAGGAGACTTGACTGCTGGGTTGCTGAAACAAGAGGATGGAGATGAGAGGAGTTGTCATCACTTTGGAAGCTGCTGATGCGAGGGAATTCACTGATGGGTTTATGGGGAAGGCTGTCAACAGAGCAACAAAAAGGAGTTGGGGAATCGGGGTGTGTAAAAGGTTTGGTTCAGGGGATTTATGATCATAATTCTTACGAGAGGCAGGTTGCAAAACAAATCTCATTTCCATCCATGTTTTGTACTTCTTTTGCTTCCTTCCAAAGATTTCTTTCTTTGCTTTTCTTCCTTTCTTCCCTTCTTCCTTCCTTTCTTCCTTCCTTGCTTTCTTTCTTCCTTCCTCCATTTCCTTCTTCCTTTCCTCCCTTACTCACTTGCTTGCTTCCCTCATCTACGGTTATATTACATAATTGATTTTTTTTGTCAGCCATCTGATAGGTAAACTTTCATAGTACTTTTCATATGAATTATTAATTTCATACCCATGGGTGGCAGGGTATCAAACAGGGCGGAGCTATTTGCCCTCAAATGGGTTCTTGGTGGGGGATTTCTCACTTGAGTTCCTTACATGTGGTTCCTATAGACCAGTTCACTCTGAGCAGAAAATTGTCTCTCAACCCAAGCGTCACAACTCACAAGCTGGATCTTCTAAGTTCCCCATCAAACTTCAGTTTCAGGCATCCCATACATGTATGGGTAAAATCATTTTCAAAGAAGAAGGAAGAAAGGAAGAAAGGAAGAAAGGAAGAAAGGGAGGAAACAGGGAAGAAAACAACGGAGGAGACAATGAAGGAAGAAGAATACAGACGTCAGATGTTTGACAATGAACATTATGATCAGTGGGTAAAAGTCATTAATGTTATGATTAAGTAATTTTGGTGCTCAGCTTCTCAGTTTCACCACAGTTGCTTTCAAACGTTTTGGCTATGTATACATGTTCTAGGAATGATGGAACTGGATATTGGAAGTAGCAGTTTTTGCCGCAGGGGGTCGCTTGTAGCCAGGGGTTAAATGTGCCACCCCATGAGCCTGTGTGTCAGTCTGTCAGTCTGTCAGCAGGGAATTAAGCGTCTATCTTCACCAAAATAAGATCTGCCATCGCTTTATCAAGTAAATTGGACTGGATCAAATTGAAGAGCTGGGGAATTTAGTGTCAGTGCTTATTTGGGCAGAGATGTGTATTTTTCATCGCTCTGTTCCATGAGATTAGACCATTCCATTTGGAAGGAAGGAAGGAAGCAATGATGGAAGGCAGTAAGGGAGTAAGAAAGAAAGAAAGGAAGGAAAAAGTCAGGGGAAAGGAAGGAAGAAAGGAAGGAAGGAAGGAAGGAAGGAAAGAAGGAAGGAAGAAAGGAAGAAAGGAAGAAAGGAAGGAAATAATGACATCAAGAAGGAGACAAAAGTAAATGAAAACACATCCATGACATTCATAAGATAGCAATCAAAAAATACAAATAGCCAATTAAACCAACTTTAACTAAGAAATAAAGAAAAGGCACAAAATAATCATCTCAAATCCTTTGATTCAGATTCCTACACATCTCATCTGCATCTGCAAGTATTTGCACTCCTTTGGTCAACCAAATTCCTTGTGGCCACAAATTGCTGCCCGCCCCTTCTCACACCTTGTTGAGCGGGTAATTGCCCTTTGCTACTAATCACCCTCGCCCCTCTGATCACCCTAATGGGGTGGATGAGATCAGGGAATGACTACAGGCTGCTTCAAAGGGTACACAGCCCCTGTAGGCTGATCATAGGGTGAATATATCTGGGGTATTTGGTTGTGCCATGATCAGAAGGTGGATTGGGTGTGGATTAAGGGAGGGAGGGTTGGACCTGACACAGATTGAACAGGAATCTACAATTCGAGATCAGAAGGAAATTCCTCCCGACAAATGCTCAACAGGTGGACCATACTTGTAACAGGGGGAGAGAACTCAGTGGGTTAAAATTTAATCCCAAAACGAAGCGAATTGAATATATTATAAACCTGTGACAAAGACCAACTTTTATAATTGGCTAGATCAATAAACGATAGGTCATGTCACCTGCCCCACCAAAAAGTGCAAAAGTAGAGAAGTTAAACTTATAAAATTAATGAGTAAAAATTTGGATCCTTGTACTTTCTGAGAATTACAGTGCATGATTATTTTCGTTTCTTTTAAAATATGTGTTCTTTCGTTGACTTCTTTGTATAGTTGTTTGACTTCGTTCTTGTCTTGAAATACACCAACTCTAACTTTCAGAACTATATGGTCAATGTATATCATGAGCCAAGTCAAATTTGAGATGCATCGAGACCAATTTTTCACACTACCCATCCTTTCCATGTATCCCACGAATCCTTTACCCACACCTGGAGATCCAGCACCCCCTATAACAGATGATCCAACCTAATGATCCGGGAAACGGAATGATCGTTTCCAGGGAGTCATGGATCATTGCCTTGGATCATTGCCTTCCATGCCTTGGATCATTGGATCCCTGGATCCCTGCACCCTCCTGGCAGCTTCAGCTGTCAATCAACAATCAGATGAGAGCAGTTCAGAACACGCCTTGTGGGCACCTTGTGGGCTGGCGAGTGTTTACTAGCAAGGTGGGCTACAGCACCTGGCTGGCCTCAGACACCCTGGCTGCGATTACATGTCCGGCTGTCCATAATGATAATGGCAGATATAGATCTGGTTTGGTTGAAGTTAAGCTATTGGTTGGGTACTATGGTTAGGTAGGTAGGTAGGTAGGTAGGTAGGTAGGTAGGTAGGTAGGTAGGTAGGTAGGTAGGTAGGTAGGTAGGTAGGTAGGTAGATAGATAGATTATGGAAGGAGGGAAGGAAAGAAGGAAGGAGGGAGGAAGGAAAAAGGAAGGAAGGAAAAGGGAAGGAATGAGGGAAGAATGGAACAAAGGCTATAGATGCATATAGAAAGAGGGATTGATGCACAAATTTAGAACATGGAATCCCCCACCCCCTAAAAAAAAATATATATATATCATGGAAGTCCCAAATTCGTGATGTCTGAATATTGCGGAATTGCCAAAACAAAATTTAACAAATGCATCTCCTAAGGGCACATTACAAGGGTATTGTTGACAATTGTGAAACCCCTATACTGTTGCCTTTTTGCAAGCCACGCGCAACCCTCGACAGATTGACATCTCGCGTGGTTTTAGAGACAACAGTGCAATTGATAAAGGGATAATAGTCCTTATGATAAGAAATGATAATTGTTGATAATATCCTGAGGTGTAAAGCCATGCTTCTGTCAATTAATCAACCTGGCCTACCCAAAATCAAATATACAATATAGGCCTACACAATTTAAGGACATTTCACTGCGAATGATATTGAATTGATAACTTCAGGCTAACTGATCGGATCATACCTCGAATTTGAAACTTAAATGTAAAAAAGAAAAGAAAAGGCTATTGCTATTTCCATTAGAAGCCTGCTGCATGGGGGTGGATTGTGTTTTCAAATGATGTCTGCATTTTAAAAATATTTTTCAGAACTATTGTTGTTGTTTTTTTGTTTTTTTTCATGTGGAGTGCATGGAAGAATAGCCTGTCTATAAAGCTAGAATGACTCCGGTTCTGGCCTTATGCAACAGTTCTATAAGCTTTCAGAAACTTAAAGTACTTGGGCCTTAACTTTGAATTTATAAACAAAAAAGTAAACCAAGGAATACCTGCCTGTCTCCCTTTTATCTCTCCCCTTCTTTTTTCCCCTTATCAATTGGATCACAAACTGCACCTTGCAAGCCTTTCAAAACACCTCAGGCGAAAAAGAAACAAAAATGCATAAAAGTGAGATATCCACGAACGTCACACCTGCTTGCAATTCCGGGCACCCCAGGCCAAGACGCTGGGCGTCAATGACGTCATTGTTCTGGGACGTTTTACGTGACGTTTTACGCAGCGTCCCGAGGACTCCTGATTTGGATGGACGTTATCAGTGGCGCACGACTGTCTGCGTGAAGTGTGGCAGTGTTTTTGCCTAGAAGGGCTTTTGCAAAAGTTAGCAATACAATCATCTGCAAAGGGATATATTGTGGTGTTTTATAGAAGGCCTAAGGATGAAAATTGGGGCCATTGGGGGTCAGTTTTAATCTCCCTTTTCCCAAAATCCCAGTTTTCAGAAATCTATAGATCTGTGATTATTTTTCATTAATTTTTGTGCGTGTAAAAATCTACTTCTTTTTGCAAAAGTTTGAGGTCTGCTTATATTTGAAACCACTCAAAATACCTATACAGACCCATTATGCACACAAATTTCAAGGATCAAAACTGTAAATTGTACAGACCAATGGACCAAACTTGAAATCAACCATTTTGTGTGACATCTATGAAGCTTGTCAGCACATGGAGGGGGCAGTAGTCTTGGAAGGGTAGGGGGGTCCTTCTAGGGGTCCACAGTCCATTTTAGTCCGTGGGGGATGCATGCTTCAAGCAGAAGGACAAAAATTTCCTTCTTAGAAAAGTTGACCCCAAATGTCAAGGAAGGTCAGAGGTGAACCTGGAAAGAACAGATTGCGGTTGGAAACATAAGTTACTGGATGAGATAAGCAAAAGCCCATGGTCAGGAGCAGAATGTCTCTCTTACACAAAAGCTAAAGAAAGCTGCAAGTTAGCATGCATATACTTGAGTGGACTTATGGTAAGGACTATAATAAAATTTTTAAAAATTCAAAATTTAAAATAATCTGTCTATCCTACTTGACAACATTTTAGGCATATAATGTAACAACAATGATGAGGAAAAAAAAAAGAAAGATCAAAAATGACATTGACTCAATTAAGATGTAATTGAATTTTTCTTTAATGAACTTAATGGACCCTATAGCATGCATCATATATATAGTGCCAAATCAACACAACACAGAAATATTTAGATTTTGTCACTGTCAAATTGGACAAACAAATTATGTTCTCTGAGCAATTTCTAATAAGAATACAAGATCCTGCACACCTAAATATAAATCGAGATAGCCATAGTCCTATTGTACACCACAGCCTGTGGGGGTACCCCCAGGGTGGACAGAAGGGCCAAATGACCTCGAGCTGAGAGGGCATGTAATTGCCCTTTTTCGAGATGCCCTTTTTCTTTAATGCCCTTTTTTAACTGCAGGCGAAGCTTCGCAGCAGACCTGTGCCAAAAAAAAAGAAAGAAAAAAGATGTTATCTTAAATACCAGGTGTATGCAAATTTACACCTGAAGATTAAGAAATGCTGATTTATGCAAATTGAGACGTCTTCGTATTAATGACAACAGCAGCTGGAGTCAACAGTTTAAAAAGTGCTTTGTTTCAATGTGTGAAATTTCTTCAAATCACATTGATGATTGCAGATAGGCTAGGCCATTTTCAAATGCTAAAGTTGTGCATTCATGCAAATTATTTTGGAAAACATGCACTCTATAGTAAGTTAGGTCTGTCCATTGTACACTTAATTCCCTCTTACATACTTTCAAAGCTCGTGAATCAATTGACTTTTTTTTGTTGCTGTTTTGTCTTTTAAAACATGTTTCTGCTCGAAAGTGCTCCCTGGTTTCAAAATGCATTTTCTAAGCAAATTGCCCTTCAACTTGCTTCTGACACCGTTGTGCAGTTTTTCTAACACACGTGATTGACGTTCTTCAACCACATGTTTTCTCCTGGCCACTGACACGTGTTTTTGCCTCTTTAACATGGCAGACATCAAAGCAGTGGCCATCTTGAAAAAAGAGCAAGATGGCGGCCAAACTTCAAGGGTTCAGAGTGAGACTCAAGTGTCTACAACAGAGAAAGTTATTAACCCTTCAAGCGAAGATACTTTGGTGGGGGTACAAGGTGTCTTCTTCTTTTTCAGCAGGGTGGGGGGGGGGGCTTTCTTTTTATCTAAAAAGCTACGGAAACTGAACATCAAATAGCCCCCAGGGTTCAGACATGAAAGACATGAAGTTAACAAGTTGACAATTGTAGAAATTACTGAAACAACAGGAAAAATTAACTCCATAACAATGATAAGATATCTTTCAGAAGTGAAGATGCGAATTTTTAATGAAAATGTCATTTTTTCTTGGCTTTTCTTTTCTGTTTTACTTACTTTCCTGCTTTAATCATTTCTATAATTTTCTTCCTTACTATCTTTTTTCTTTATCTCAGGACTGTCTTTTTTCTTTCTTGCCTTTCCTCTCTTCTTTCATTATTTCTTTATTCCGTTGTTTATTTTCTTCATGGTGCAACATTGTATCGACACTTATTTTTGTATTGTAGGGCTCTAACCCCACAGAGACGGGGCAGAAATTCCTTAAAATCAATCACATATTGGTTTCGGTGGCTCTTTGAAAACGTGTAATCTCATCTTACGATAAAAGCTTTGTGTTGTATCTGCTTTTCTTTGTTAAGCCATGTTTTTATGCTATTGCTTGATTTGGATACAAAAGAAACCACTTTGGAGTTAAATGAAGTAAAACAGATCTGAGAAGAGTTTTCTATGAGTCCAACTAACAGCCTAATAAGGTCAAATTCTGAGGTCACTTTGCACCTTTAAGAAAGGAGAAAATCTGCCAGTAGTCAAAAGTATCAATGACATGATTGAACTTGAGTTTTATTGGTTTTTAAGGGACTCAAAGACTTTCGACAAAGACACAAAAACCCCCTAGGGTAAAATGAAGCACAAGGAGGGTGCTAAGTAGCCTCTGAACAGCTCGTTTGGTCTCTTCAGTAGCCTCTAAACACCCTTGTTGTTGCCCTCGGAAGTCAGGAGGTACCCCCACGAGTGTTGTCTGTCTTCCTGTCTGTCTTCCTGCCTGTGTCTGTCTTTCTTTCATCTCATTTCTGTATTTCTTTGTCTGTGCGTCTGTCACAATAAGTTCTTGTCTTGTAAAAATGCTTTTGAAGTCAATAAAACATATAATTTGTCAAGACCATGGATATTGTCACTTGCTTGTCCTCACCTGGTTAGCAGAAGGTGAGGATGACTTTTCCGCTTTCTTTCCTTGTTTGACCAAATTGCATGGCCATGCATAGTTTTATTGACTTTTTAAGACAATGCATATAATAATATGGCAAGATGGAATAAAGTGATTCCAATTGTAAATATAGATTGATGGCAAAATAAACTTTTCATTATTTTATTATCAAAACAGATTTAGAGGAAATTTGAATTGCATGTCTCTTTTCATTTGAAATGTCAGGCTATAGCTTTAGGCCTATGCCTGCCCTCAGACTTGTAGAATTTTTCAAAATAGGGCCTACAGATAACTCTAAATTTTCTCAAGACCCTCTTCCAAAACTGAAGTTTCCATGTACAAGCCAATAATAAACCAATCTAGGTTTTAAAACTCCTCAACACTTGAACGTACAAATCTACCAAAACGTAGGTAGGTAGCTGGCCCCAAACCTCGCTGCAGCATGGCTGACTTGCAGGCTGCTGTGTTCAGTTGATCGATGGAGCGCAGGGTGCCTTTGAGAGGAGACCACGTCAAAACACAAAATGACAAATTGCAAACAAGATGCTTAAGTGCCTGGCTGTACCCTGAACAGAACATTAACAGCACATTTAGCATTTTTTTCTTTCTACAACAACTTGTGAGTAATATCCATAATTCAAGTTTTTCTAACTTCTTAGCCATCTTTTTGCCAGGTGTGGATGGTGAAGCAACTGCCACCTATAACTCCCAAGTACCTGTGCTGCCCTGTCTACCTGACTCTACCTGTGCTGCTTACCTGTGCTGGTTACCTGTGCTCTACCTGACCGAACAGTCAAGTGCTACAGTCCTAAATATCTGCATTGTACTGCAGTGGCCTCAAAATGTTGCTGTGTGGCTTTGTATTTTGTTGGGGCTAATTGTAACAGAAAGAGCAAAGAGCTGACAGTTGTGCAAAATTGAATCTACAATACTTCACAATTCAAGTATCCCCTTATTTAAATTTCAAAGTTGTTTATTGTAATATAGGTTGATTTATTTACAATCAACATTGAAAGTCAAGCATATCAGAAAACATGGCCTAATGGGGAAATGACATTCATTTCTTTATTGTGGGGGTAAAAGAGAAATGATAAAAAACGATAAATAGGCCTTGAAAATGTTTTGAAAAGATAAATCTGTAGGTAAAATACGTGCGTCGGTGCCTCTCCGTCTAGGTATCTCCAGTCTGTCTGTGTTCCACTTAGCAATGCCTGTGAGTCCATCTATCTGTCAACGCTGTGGATCCCTTCCTTTGAAAAAGACCAGAGTCCATGGCAGAGATCCCCAACAGAAATAAACAGACCACTTAAGGCCCCTTTAATCACTTTGGATCCTCCAACGGCACGTCTGGCGCGTGCCACGACGTCCAAGACGAGCGATTTGACGCCACGACGCACGTCTTGAGTGACGTCATCGACGTCATGGCTGCGCTCAACTTCCCAAGTGCCCTCAGGCAACTTTGTTGTTTGGTTGTGGAAACATAATCAACTATATAGGCATACGATCATAATAAAGCAAAGCAAGCAAGCATGCATGCATGCAAAATTACATTTTCAAGGATTTCTAAAATCCCAATCATCATAATTTGGGTTTGATGAAATTTGTCTGAATCTCTCCATGTTGGAGGCCTCATTTGAAATTGATCTATAATGGTTGTATAGACAAAACATAGAATATTGCTTGGAACAGTGCATGGAAGATTTGATCACCATGCACAGAAACATCAAAACAATAATTTTTATAGAAGAGCAAAAAAAACAAAAGCCCAAATATTTTTAATGGAAAAATCAGCTGACCTGTTGGTATGTTGGCTGCCAGTTTCCCAGGGGGTCCTCGGTTCAAATCATGACTGTGGCAGCCCACATGAAACAGGCGGGCAACCTGTCTTACCCCCTTAGATCCCACATCTCACCCCTGCCCCTGAAGCCCCCCTGCCTCCCCCAAATGATCGTGTATTGCCAATTACAAATCTACAGCTGCAGCATGCAGTCATGGCAGTGCTGGGAATCTTGGAATTTTAAATGAATTAAACAGAGAAAGGTATTCCACGCCTCACAGAATGCAATCCATGCATGTGCAGTTTTCTGGCTGTTTCCTATTCATGTTAAAAGACAATCCGAAGCACCTTGGTAATCCATTAGCCATGATGGATCAGGGATTAATCGTGATGGTGGAATTACTGAGGGTGTCCTCACCAAAAATCCAAGAAAAAAATAAAATAATAGAAATTAAGAAAGAAGAGAAATTTTATCTATTTTTTAAGCAGCAAGTCGTGCAATAAATTCCATAGAACTTGGATCATGGTCTGTGACATAATCACGAGCCTCTGTGACATAATCACGAGCCTCTGTGACATAATCACGAGCCTCTGATTCTTCAGCTAGCCAGTCAGCTAGCCAGTCAGCAAGCCAGTCAGCTAGCCAGTTAGCTAGCCAGTCAGCTAGCCAGTCAGCTAGCCAGTCAGCTAGCCAGTCAGCTAGCCAGTCAGCTAGCCAGTCAGCTAGCCAGTCAGCTAGCCAGTCAGCTAGCCAGTCAGCTAGCTATAGGAGATAACAAGAAAATCTTTTTCAAAAAAAAAGATAAGCAGGCTGCAGCTATGATATTGTTCACATTTTAAACAAATTATCGTTTTAATGCAAATAGATATTCTATTTATTGTATGTGACATAAACTATACTGTGTAACAGAAAATTGTATTGTTAATCTTTTGTCTCATTCTGGCTTTGCTTATTGTTTTATAGTTTATGTAAATGCATTTCTATATATATTCTTATTTTATATTTATCTGGGTCACTTACAAAACAGTTTTTCGGATGTGCAACACAATATAAATGTTCTATATTGAAATTTTTAAAAGGCTTGTTGATATTATTTTTCCTAACAAAAGGTTCCAATGTGCTCTCGGTAATTTCAATATTGGCATTAACTGCACACATTTTGTCTATCAAATTAAATTCTATGGTATTTTGTCTACAGCTAATACTCATTCACACCGCTGGGATTACCAAACAACTCAGAATTGTTAGGACCCTGGTATGGTTAAAGTTAATATATGATTTTTCATTACAAGTATGAATGCATCAATGATAGGTATGGTGAATGTGAAAATGAAGTAGATGAATTATACCTGTTGTCCTTTTATCAACCAAATGACTTAATTCAGTATTATAAAATCTCTTAACCAAATTGTTATAAGATACAGGTCTTGAATCATCAGATTCACTTATATGTAACTTAATTTTTCATATCCAGGTATTAGTGATATATCGGCTGAGGTACTGTAATTATTTCCTACTCTGGTCATGCTCCTTAGATTGCCATCACAAAACCATCAGGTTCTAGTTTTGAAAGTTCAATGAGATGTGCGTGAGATGTATGTACAACAGTTACTCCTTCATCTTCTCCTAGCCCTGCTGTGGTGTCTTGCGGCCATTTCTAGGAAAATATATTTATTTATCTGAAGTGTCTCTGATACAAACGTACCTTTTTATTTAGAAATTTATATTTAGCATAGAAATACTAAATAAAATAGAAAAATTGAAATACATTTTATAGCCCATCGTGAATTTCTGTCATGCAGCTGTATGTTGCATGTACTTTTATTTCTGTTTTGGGTTTTACCATTGTGGGTCCTTGGGCTTGAGCTGGGGCAAAGCTGATTAAAGTATAACAATGGCTTATATTTACTACAACCACTCCAAAAACCAAATTTCAGCAATAATTACTCGAAAGCTTCAATACACATGTTGACTCTGCAATGGCCTGGGACCCACTGAGGCAGACAGCGGTGTGTTGAGTATTTATAGGTGTACTATTCACCGACATGGAGTATCACTGCACTGCAGACATAATATGCAACCCATCTCCATTTTCTGACTTGACAGATATACTTTGATATCAATGTGATAATCTAATAATTGCACTGACAATAATTTTGCCTGTGCTCTGGACAGTAATGTCTCATTGTCAAGAGATTGTGTCGACGAACACTTTTCCCAACCATGCAGTCAATAAAGATGCAGGCTGTGTCGCCAATCCTATACTATAGAGAATCTTGTCATGCAAGTTCAAGAAGCCTGCTTAAAAAAATTATGGAAGGAGGACTGCTCAAGAAATATTGCCCAAATAGCTCAAAATTAGCCCAACAAATTTCTCCCCATCTCCCCGAAAAGTTGCTTATCCAAAATATGTTGTCTCGCCCTGTCTTTTCAGTAGGCCTATTCTATTTCATGGATATGGATAAGGTCAAATTAGTAATTCATTCTTCAAAATCTGAAATTTTCACAAAAGCTTAACTGAGGCCATATCTTTGCAAGGGTTGGCTCTTCTTCTCTTCTTTTGTGAAGTTTCAAACTGAAGTTCACAAAATATTACATCCATCAACTTGTTTTGTCTCAATTTTCACATTGTTATCATTTTTGTAGTGGAGTTCACTTTACAGCCGTTAGATGTCTCTAGTGGGGAAGAGACAGGTCACGTGGCGGAAGTGCGACCCCTGGGCGGAAGTAACCTCACGCGAGACTTCCTTGTGACCTCTGACCTCCCTTGTGTCTTTGTCCATCAAGTGAAGTGGCTGCCTGGTGTTAGAACTCATGACCTGTCAAATCTGTTACAAACGATGATAAATCGTAACCTTTAGGCCAATATTTTGAGGAGGCTGATTCTGATAATTTTGGGTTGTTAGAAAAAAAAAACAATTAAAGTTATCAGTTACGTATTGTGACATGAAAAAAAAAAGCTCCAATATTATTTGAAGATGAAATGGACAGATATTTGATTCATATTTCATGACATCAATATTTCAGCCCCCAAATACAGTGTAAGAATCAAATACTCAAATGATGTTGTTCTGGGGGGAAAAACACTAACCATTTAGTTTGTATGGAACTCTTAATTTGCACAAGAATGCCAATGAATCTGTCCCTGCACCTTCAAAAGAGACCCACCAAAGGCTCAAATATGAAATTGTTACTTTACACTTGTTTTTAGAATTCTGAGGGTATTGCTGACAATTTTGAACTGCTCCAAAGAAAAGAAGTCCGTTGGGTATGTTTGTCTAGGGCAAGCAGATCTCAGAGCTGTAGTGTATTAAGTGTAACATGTCTTTGGAAGTAACAGAACCAGATTTTTTACCAAAGGTCTCTCCTCACAGAATGTTGCTGTCTTCTGTCAAACAATGTTATCCGAGACAAAGAAAACTCAAATAGAAATCCCTTAGCTCTGGTGGTCTCTTCTGCAGCAGGAAGCCATTAAATAAGTGGAACTGCATCTGCTAAATGCATAAGAGTAATATGATGCTAATTGCCCATGCTCTTGTAGGATATTTTGCTTTTCAAGTTTTTTTTTAACCTTAGTGATTTTTTTTCGGTTTCGTAACTGTATGAGAGGAGAATACAAATTAACTGCTCAAGCAAAGAAGGAAATTATGAAGAATGGAAGAGAAGTAGGGGAGGGTAGGGAAAGGAAGGCAGTGATATAGTAGTGAGAAAAAGGGAAGGGACGAAAAAGGTAGAAAACGGAAGAAAATGAAGAAAATAGGGGAGTGGAAGGACAGGAAGGTGGGGGGGGGGGTATTGCATGCAGAAAGGGAATTGAAGCAAGCAAGGGGAGGGAAGGTGATCGAAGGGAAGGCAGGTGGGAATAGGGAGGGGAAGGGAAGGAAAACAGAGTGAAGGAAAGTGGAGGGAAGGAAGATATAGACAAAGGAAATGGAAGGTATGGGATGGAATGGAGAAAGGGAAGATTGGGAAGGGAGTCGAAGGGAAAGAAGGGAAGGGGAAGAAGGTATTAGGAAAGGGGGTAGAGAGGGAAGGGAATGGAAGAGAAGTCAAGTAAAGGGAAGAGATGAAACGATAAGGGAAGATAAGGTGAGCAAGAAAGGGAATGGGAAGATAGGGAATGGCAGGGAAGGAACGGAAAGGGAGTGGAAAGAGAGGAAGGGAAAGGATGGAATGGAGGCATGGGAATGGAAAAAGAGGGAAGGGTGACATAGAAAGAAAAAATGAATCTATAGATACAAAATATAGGAGGAAAACATGTACAACTTCAGATAATTAAGAAGGTGGAAGTCGGGAAAGAAGGGAAACAAAAACACTGTGGTAGGGATTGTCGTATTTCAAAAAGTCATAAATTGTCCCAAAATGTGTGAAAAGCACAACAATATGTATATTTCCAATTTATTTACGAGCTTTTTAAATAACAATTTGCAAGTAAATCAGAGTTGGAATGCGAAGCAGAATTGCACATTGCAAACAAATTGTTATAAGAAGACAGATTGTCAACAAACAGAAATGAGGGGCAGTGAAATACATTTCTTCTATGTGGGAAACATCGCATCAGTCACTTAGGAATTCTCAACTAATTCCATTTGTACAAATATTGCTTGTTTCAGTGAGATTCTTTAGCTTTCTTCCTTATACACAGTTCCTTCCTTCCTGATTATAAATGCAGCTATCTTCTTACTTCTCTGCTTCTCAATTCCTTTTTACCCTCACCTTGCTTCCTTCCTTGCTCCATTGCTTGCTTCCCCTTGCTTCCCTCCCTCCTTTCTTTCTTCCTGGGCATCACCCTTCTCCCTTAGTCCTTCCCTTGCTTCCTTCTCTTCCATTGCTTGTTTCCCTGCCTTCTTCATTTAATACATGTGGATTCATTCTTGCTTAATTCTTTGTTTTGCCTCATTACTTCCTGCCTTCTTCCCACACCTGTCTTGTTTCCTTCGTTGACCTACTTTCTTACTTCCTTCCTTTCACTGGATCATTTATTAATCCCTCAAAACTTTGTTTTCACATTTTTGAAGTGGCAGATACCCAGTAAATTGAATTACTAAACTGCCAAGAATGTCTTTCTTTGGGAATCTTTGCAGTTGTGTATTTGTGAAGCCCTCTGCTTGTTGACTCTGGGTGAACCTGTGCCTTTTACCTGTTTGGGAATCCTGGGATTGGCAGGGCTACCTGGGGAAGATCTCTACTTTTGTTGTGAAGTTCAGTAGCCAATGAGCCAGTGCAATACAGGTTAAACTCCAGGCCAGGTGGGCTTAATAGGGGGGGGGGGGGTAAGGCCCAGTCAGGGGCAGGTAAGTTGGGTATTTGCAATGACTATAGAGCCTCATTCTCGGATGGATTTGCCCAAGTGGCAAACAAACTCATTATTCGCCAATTAACACACAGTGCAGAATTTACAACAGGATGAAGCAGAGATGAGGATTTACCAACGAAAACAAATAAAATCTCACTCAGTTTGTGTTTGTTTGTAACATCCACGGATCACTAAAGGAAACTATGTTTTGTAATCCTAAAATAGTTAAATTTATCAGGACTGTCTTAAACTTGCTTTCATGTTAATTAATCATCTTTACTATTCTAAATATATTATTCTAGGACTTGAAAGTATTCATTAATTATATAAATATACAATTCTGTACACTTTGTATACACATGATATGCATATCTTAAAGATCTTAATTATTCAACTAAACTGTTCCAAATATTGTGAAATAAACAAAATCATTGGGTTCAAAGTGATTTTGTCATATTTATCTTTGAGAAACTTTTCTTAATTTGAATAAACTTTGATAATTAGAAGTGGAATGTTGTAAACAAAGCAATCAACCCAAATTTCTAGTTCTTAGAAGTCCATTCCCAAATTCCCAACAGTCTTCTTGGAATCCCACGGTAATTTAGTGAAGGGGGGGGGGGTAAATTAAGCTCACCTGTTTGAAGGTTGATAGAGGAAAGAGGTCAAAAGTCATTAAAGGGAAAGACCCTGGATTGTATTACCCAGGATACAGTGTAAGAATGTGTTACATGAGACACCTGGTGGGATTCCTAAGAATTATTTGTGCAGAGCTGCTGTTGATGGAGGATTTGTAAGAAAACAATTAATTGAATAAATTAATGAATTTTATCTCTCTTTTACCTTTAACTCATGAACAAGGAAACTGATGAATGAGATGCAGGATTTTCAGATTTTGTTGGTCACTTTAAGTTCAGGTTTGTGGAAAGTTATAGGCCTAGATGAAGGCCTCCTCACAGAAAGCAAATTTGAAATGTTTCTATGTGACCAACATGCCAGTAATTTTAAGCTATCGCTTAAAGGTGAACTAAATTTCTCTTCACCCATACATTAATTAGAGCTGGCCCTTTCACCTGGATTCCCAGAATCAGGGCAAGTTAAACATGCACTTCAAGACAGTTCAAGTGTCAGGTATCCAAGTTTCATTGAGACAGGTGTGGTAAACATGAGAATTGGGAGAAACATAAATTCTAGGATTTCTTGGAAGGCGGGGGATTAAGCACTTCGTTTTGCCCATGTAATTTTCTATTGGAATTCCCAAAATCTTAAAATAAAAGATGCATCTCTTCAACTTTGTTGTCACCTCCAATTTTCAGTCCCTGTTGTAGCTACACACACCAGACTTTGCATGTGCTACCGGACTGACATTGCCTTTCTGTGCGGCTCATAAAATGTCACCCAGAAGCCCATTGTTTTCTTTAAATCCACTTTGTAATCACCACCTCTACCAAGAATAGCATTCTTGCCTGATAAACTAGGTCAGAAATGTTCTGCCCCAGAAACTTTATGCAGATGGCAGCACAGTCTAAGTCAGTCTGCTATACCAAGAGTGTGGGGGAAAGTTTCTATGGCATATCTCACTCAATGGTCATTTCAGCTGTTAGTATGTCATTGACCTCAACCTATTTAATGATACTGCTGGCCTCCACAAAATAATACTGAGCAATGTCACATCTAAAACATCCAAAAATTCTTAAATGATGTACATTTAATTCCTCAGCATGAAAAGTTTATGTTCACATATTTCAATAATGAAAACCCACATTTAAAATTACAGACATCCAAACATTTAAAACAAACATACAGTTTCAGTCATGTCAACATCACATTTACAATACAGCTAAAGTCACAAAACATTGGACTTTCTGAGACAATCTTACAATGCCCTAAATTACCTGATATGATTTCCTTTCACCACAAAACACTTAGGCAAAGTTATCTCGGAGTCTGCCAAAACCATTTCTTTACAATGATGATCCATAGTTTTGTCATTTTGCCCTCAGTACTACCATGCAATGCAAATGTCACTATGTTACATTTGCCTAAAATTTTAGAACAATTATTTCTTTTTTTCACCTTTTCCCCAACTTAAATCTGATTACGTAATCTCCAATTATCCAACGGGCATTCTAGTATCTATTAATTATGGTAGAAATTTTGGTAATAAAGTATTTATAAGCAAACCGGAAAGTCCGTGCAAATGGGCCTGCAGTATTTTAGATAGATAGATAGACAAATAGATAGATCTAATACGAATCCAAGATATAGATAGATAGTTCCAAGTTAGATTAAAGATAGATAGGGCTAGGCAGTTTCAACTTTCACGAACCAAGGTAGATGGGTAGCTGGCCCGAGTGCCAAACAGATAACTAAGCACCAGTACAATCCCACCTCATGTGCATCAATTGCATCCAACCCCCAGATTAGGCAGATAGTGAGATGGATTGAGGCTGACTGATAGATTGTTTAGAGTAACCTGGTTGGATCCTTAGATGTGTGCAATTCCCACCAGGTGCAAAAATACACACAGATCAGAAGAGAGGCAAGAAGGAAGCCATGATTCAATCAGATGCACAAATGTCAACAAACAGAAGCTTCAGCAGCAGAAGGGATGAGGGGCAAGGTGTGATGGGAACAGGGTGCATGTAGGATGCAGGTAGATCTATGGATGCTGCAGTTTGGCTAACTTTTACAATTGCCAAGATACTGGATGGCTAACTTTTACAATTGCCAAGATACTGGATGGCTAACTTTTACAATTGCCAAGATACTGGATGGCTAACTTTTACAATTGCCAAGATACTGGATGGCTAACTTTTACAATTGCCAAGATACTGGATGGCTAACTTTTACAATTGCCAAGATACTGGATGGCTAACTTTTACAATTGCCAAGATACTGGATGGCTAACTTTTACAATTGCCAAGATACTGGATGGCTAACTTTTACAATTGCAAAGATACTGGATGGCTAACTTTTACAATTGCCAAGATACTGGATGGCTAACTTTTACAATTGCCAAGATACTGGATGGCTAACTTTTACAATTGCCAAGATACTGGATGGCTAACTTTTACAATTGCCAAGATACTGGATGGCTAACTTTTACAATTGCCAAGATACTGGATGGCTAACTTTTACAATTGCCAAGATACTGGATGGCTAACTTTTACAATTGCCAAGATACTGGATAGCTAACTTTTACAATTGCCAAGATACTGGATGGCTAACTTTTACAATTGCCAAGATACTGGATGGCTAACTTTTACAATTGCCAAGATACTGGAAAAAGGAAGGACTGGAAGGTTTGTTGGGGTAGTTCTGTGACTTTTTTAATGACAATATAAGTATTAACAGTACTGAGGGAAAATCGTGGGGACTGGGGAAGTTTTACACGGGGCATTGTCACAGGAAAAGAGAGAAAACAAATAAAGAAGGCCACTATCTAGATACATTGCATAGGGGGAAGGACAAAAGATAGAGAAAGAAAGAATGTCAGTAAGAGAAGAAAGAGAGAAGAACGAAAAGGAGATAGTGGAAAGGGAAACTTAAAGGGGAAGGAAGGAAGGAAAGAAGGGAGAAGGGAGAAGGAAGGAAGGAAGGAAGAAAGGAAGGAAGAAAGGAAGGAAGAAAGAAAGGAAGGAAGAAGAAAGAAAGAAGGAAGGAAGGAAGGAAGGAAGGAAGGAAGGAAGGAAGGAAGGAAGGAAGGAAGGAAGGAAGGAAGGAAGGAAGGAAGGAAGGAAGGAAGGAAGGAAGGAAGGAGTCATAGCTTCATCATCCAAGATACAGGTCCATTGAAACAATGCCATGCATGGCTTGTCCAATTTCTTGGACCATAAATAAAGAAGTTACAAGCAAGTAATTTCTTGTGAAAGGCGTTGAATCAATTTGGGGGTGTTTAGTGATATATGAACACAAAAAGTGAATTTCACGCTGGGTGGCGACACTGCATGTCATTGGGGGTAAAAAAGATAGGAGAGAAAAAAGGGAAAATCTTGTTTTTCAGAAAGTATCCATATGTAACCCAAACCAAAGTGTAAATGTTCAGACATAGTGGGGTACAACCTTTTACCCCCAATGATTTAGCACCCTGCATGTGTTATCCCTCACTTGCCCCCCTCACTTACCCCTTCCACAAGCCATTTCACCCCCTTATCTCCCCTGCCCTGTCTGCTACTTTGCCCCACTTCAAAGCACCGGCAAGTGCCCCTAACCTGAAGAACATCCCACTACAATAGCCCACCTGGCGGTCAGATCAGCCACTAATTGCTCAAGTGTTAAACTCCCTGTTAATAGCATTTGGGCAGCATCTTCATTCTTTTATCTTCCTTTAAACTTCTCAAGGGGTGTGCCAGGGCTGGGTGTGGGTGGTGATCAGATTTGCAAAAACCTTTGATCCCACCCTAAAGACAAAATACCTTTTATTGGTATTTTCACCCCTCATTGAGCAGCAGGGCAAGTCAGCAGAGATAACGGATGGTATCTCCCCTATACATTTTACTGTTTGGGTAGATTTTCTCAAACTTTCACATGTGGAAGTGGGTAAATTGACAGGGCCCTTTGGCTGCTTAATGCTCTGATAATACAAGGCCCTAATTACCTTATTCTCATCATATTTTTAGATAGTGCCATTTTGGTATTTTGTGAAGTATTTTTGCCTAGTAATAGAATTTCAAGGGAATGCAATGGGTGTAATCAAAGCTGATTACCCCTTCTTATTATCAGTGACCTCCTAGGTCCAGCCACTTGCTCCAGAACAGCCAAGCTGTAAGCATCTTATGCAAAAATTGGAAAACATATCAACAGACAATTGCTTTATTGTCATGTCTACACCTGCCAGTTTGTCCAGCAATGGACAGTCCACCAGTGGACAGCAGCAGCAACAACACCATGCAGCATCTGGATTTGGGCAGCACCTCCAGGGTTTCAACTGGACACCACGCAGGACCCCTAGCATGCCAAGGATGATCCCTGTGTCGGATCTGGAAGCAGGCAGAAGTAGCTGGTACCATACACCTGCACATGAGCATACTTCATCTCGCACAGCAGCTTCGAATTTTGCGGAATCCCTCTTGTCCCAAGGATTTACTGAGGGAACAATCAAGTCACTGGAGCAAGCTGGATTTACCTCCAAGGAACTGATGGCCTTGCTGAGAAAGGAGGACATTGCCGATCTGGGTATTGAGCCCTTGGCCCAGAGACGACTCCTGGAATTGCACCTTTCAAAACAGGAGATCCATGCTGCCCCTTCCGCACCAGTGGAAGCTCCCAAGAGGAATACGTCACTTCCATCAACAGGAGGACCCCCAGCCTCAATGGATCCAGTACTCCAATCCCTTGGTGGCCTTCTATCAGCCAGGCCTGTCGACCCTTCGTCTACTTCCGGTGAGCATACTTACTTACCTCCTTTTGCCATGTTTGGTGGGAAAAAGCACCTGGATATAACTGATTTTGTTAGGAGTTTTACCACTGATATTGGGGACGAGAGAATCCTGGCATCAGCTGATGGAGGAGTCCAGTTTTATGTCAGAGGTGCAGGCAAACCCAAACTAGAGGATGTTAGTCCCCTCGCTTGGATGGGTGCCAGCCTCAGGATTATGCGGGAGCTGATCAAGAAGGGAGATTTATCCCTCTCGGCAATGGACCATTACCTGATATACATGGAGAAAATTGCTGACCTGTCAGCCAAATACACCTGGGCATCACTGAGAACATATGACAGGGAGTTTCGTCGCTGGCAAGCCCAGACTGGTGTTTCCTGGAACCAGGACAATGTGCATTTATCCGATGCCTACTTATTTGTCAGACAGGAGACCAAGTCTACAGCAAAACCCTCTGGGAGTAAGCCTGACAAGTCAGACAAGCAGACTACCAAGTCCCGCCCCACTGAGATCTGCAGAAGGTACAACACCACTGGCAACTGCACTTTTGCCAATTGTCGTTTCCAACACAAGTGCATGGCCCCTGGGTGCTCTGCAGAGCATCCCATCATCCAGCATGCATCTGCCAACCCAAAAAACGGACAGCAATAGAGAGTGTCCCACTCTCTCTCCCTCCCCTCCTGCATCCCCCAAGTGTCTGCATTTTCCCACCTGGGAACGAGAGCCGGCCTCAGATCCAGACAGGGAATACCTCCTGAATGGCATTAAAAATGGCTTTGCAATAATTAACACTGGAAACCCGCCAGACCAGGTGGAGATGAACAATTACAGTTCCGCTTTGACATCCCATGAGGCTGTAGAAGGCCAGATACTGGAGGAAATAAAGGAGGGACGTTATTTGGTTGTTAAAGACAAACCAACTATAATTAGTGCACTGGGAGCTATCCCAAAATCTGATGGTGGCATCAGACTTATACATGATGCCAGTCGGCCTGCTGGCTCTTCCTTAAATGACCATGCTTCTTTAGAATCGAAAATACAATACCAATCCATCAAGGATGCTGTGAACTGTGTAAATAACAAATCTTGGATTGCAAAAGTGGACCTGAAGTCTGCTTATCGCTCTGTGTCCCTGTTACCATCACACATGGAATATACAGGCCTCAAATGGAAGTTTAAAGGCCACAAGGAACATACTTATTTAGTTGACTCTCGTCTTCCTTTTGGATGTCGTTTATCTGTGGAAGTATTTGATAGACTCTCTCATGCCATCCAGCGATTTATGGCCAAGAGAAAGATCAAAACAGTTGTCTACCTGGATGATTGGCTTGTTATTGGTGACACTTTTGAGGAGTGCCAATCTGGCATGTTGTGTTTAATCAACCTCCTTCGTGCACTTGGTTTTGCTATTTCATATGGAAAAGTTGAAGGACCAACTCAGTGTTTGACCTTTTTAGGTATTGAAATGGATATTGCTCACAATGAGCTTCGGCTACCAGCTTCTAAGGTCCATGACCTACTCACAATCCTCAAGGATTTTAATTCAAGGCCCAGGGCCTCGCTTAAGCAATTTCAGCATCTTGCTGGGAAATTAGTGTATGCATCGGCAGTTGTGCATGGAGGTAGGATTTTCCTCCAGTCTATTCTGGATGCTATGCGCCCACTACGGCTCCCAAGCCATAAAGCACTGCTCAGCCCTGCAATTAAGCAGGATTTGCTATGGTGGACTACTTGTCTCACTACATTTAATGGTCGGCCTATGACACGCTTGTTTAGGCCCTATGTGGAAATTACAACTGATGCCTGCAACACTGCAGGAGGCATGACTTGTGGCAATGATTGGGCCTATGTTCATTGGAAATATGACTATCCTGATGTGCAATCATTGCACATTAACCTTAAAGAGTGTTTGACTGCCATCTTGGCCATTTACAGATGGGCTCCAAGTTTACAACATTCCAGAGTTACAATCTTTACGGACAATATTACAGCGCGAGCAATCATCAACAGAGGGGCATGTAAGGACTACCAGCTGCTCATGCCACATCTGAAGAATTTGTTTTGGATTTGCAATTATTTTGACATTGAACTATCGTGTAGTTATCTCCCTGGATCTTTGAACATTGCTAGTGATGCTATTAGCAGATTGCATCAGCCAGGTCAGCTGATGTTCTGGATTCTCTCGTCAATGTGGGGAAGCCTTTTGACCTGGATGTATTTATAAAGTGTGCTTGTTATCATATGTCTAATGCCAGTCTTCTGTTTCTCCTGTCACAGGTGCCTCGCCTCATCCCCTGGTGGCCAGGCTTGACCAAACAGCAGCCTTCTACAGGTCCCAAGCTTTTGCACAGTCAACCAAGCAAAGCTATACATCTCACTTGAACTCTTATCTCCGTTTCTGTTGTGCCACGGATTACCCCTCTTCCAATAGCCTCTCAGACTGCTATACGGTATATTGCTTACCTGTCTGACCACCTAAAGTACTCTTCTATTGTTAAATACTTGAACATTATTCGTTTGTTATGCCTGGAAGCGCATCAACCTAATCCCTTACAGGACTGGGAAGTCACCTCTGTCATGAAAGGCCTTCGCAAGGTTATAGGGGAGGCCACCAGACACAAGTTACCTATCACACCGGACATTCTTTTGAAGATTAAACTCGTGCTTAATTTTGATCATCCTTTGGACTCAGTGTTGTGGGCTGTCTATGTGACAGCCTTCTTTTCGCTTTTAAGGATCTCCAATTTGTTGCCAAACTCATCTTCCTTTGACCCGAGCAAGCATATCTGTCGGGGTGACGTTTCAACAACAACTGGTGGCTTAACTGTAACAATAAAATGGTCCAAGACTCTGCAATGCAGAGAACGTACTTTCACTGTGGTATTGCCTCATTTACCAGGGCATCCTCTTTGCCCTGTCACAGCTGTTCATCACATGCTGTCCTTGGCCCCCCACCAGCCCCTAACCACCCCCCCTGTTCTCGTATCCTACCCTGCAAGGAGTTTCTCTGCTCTCCCGATCAACCTTCACTAGTAGACTTAAAAGTCACCTTGCTTCGATTGGCATTGACAATTCTGATTATAGTGGACATAGCTTTAGACGTGGTGGAGCCACCTGGGCCTTCCAGGCTGGCCTCCCTGGTGAACTCATCCAGGTCCTTGGGGACTGGAAATCTGACTCATATAAATTGTATCTTGAAATGGACACTTCAACCAGATTGAATATGATGTTTCGTTTTTTCACATCACTTACCTGTCTAATACCTACTTCTACTTTACTACTCTAAACATTGGATTTGGAGTCTCTTAATTTGTATGCTTGTATGCTTGAATGTCTTTGTACATTTTTGGTACTGTATGCTATACTATTGTATGTATGTTGTGTATTTGATGCCTATGCTTATCAGAGTATTAAAGTCTCCTTTTTGGCACACTTTGGGTTTTGTCAATTTATCAAACTTTCACATGTGGAAGTGGGTAAATTGACAGGGCCCTTTGGCTGCTTAATGCTCTGATAATACAAGGCCCTAATTACCTTATTCTCATCATATTTTTAGATAGTGCCATTTTGGTATTTTGTGAAGTATTTTTGCCTAGTAATAGAATTTCAAGGGAATGCAATGGGGTGTAATCAAAGCTGATTACCCCTTCTTATTATCAGTGACCTCCTAGGTCCAGCCACTTGCTCCAGAACAGCCAAGCTGTAAGCATCTTATGCAAAAATTCCCACCCACCTCTCCCCTTTGCTTAATGAGGTGCGGCCATCTTAGTCTAGTCTAGGTAGTAGGAGACTTTAAAATATTTGGCTTGCCTTTGATCAGTAATCAGTTTCTGTTGTTCTTATCTCCACTCTGGAGTCTCTTAATTTGTATGCTTGTATGCTTGAATGTCTTTGTACATTTTTGGTACTGTATGCTATACTATTGTATGTATGTTGTGTATTTGATGCCTATGCTTATCAGAGTATTAAAGTCTCCTTTTTGGCACACTTTGGGTTTTGTCAATTTATTTTTGTTGTCTTTCTTGTTTTATCTTAATTAACATCTTCCCATTGTAAAGAGTTATAGGTAGTCCATGCATGAAAGCGAAAAGTTGAAGAAAAAGTGTGGCCAGCAGGTTCAATGATGTTATCAAAAGTCATACATATTCAGCATCCAACCAAAACCTCTTGATTTCCAAAAAGATAAATTTATGAGGATTTATGGGGAACTTTCCAGGGCAAATGTATGCAGGGTGTATTCATGGTCGCTTTGGGGGCCAGTCAGTTTCACCTTTTTCAAAAATCACCTTTCCTGAAATCACCTTTTGACAAAATCACCTTTCGAAAAAATCACCTTTTTTTTGCCAAAATCACCTTTTTTTCCAAAAATCACCTTTTTCCTACCAAAATCTCCTTTTATTTTTATTTTTTTATAGGTTTTTCACTGAAAATAATTGAAGTTTATGTTAGAAAAAATATATTTATATAAATTGATTCTAAATAATTGAATAAATACAACATTTTATAACCAATTTATTGACTCTGTAATTAAAGATAAAACATTTTATGATATTTATACCTCGTATATTTCTGCTTATTGTCCAGCTTATAATTTTCATTTAAAATAATTTCTAGTCAAACTTTTTTTTAGGGTAAATTGTACTGATAAGTTGTTGCTGTGTCACAATATATGTCTTATTAACTAAACATTATGACTTACTGGTAAACCAAACATGAAGCTTATTTAAGAACCTTATAAAATGGCATTATGTTAGATATTACATTTAATCTTTGTCTCTCTAAGTAAAATTCTGAAATTAGTAGTTCAAAATTTTGTAATATCTCATTAAATTATAAGTTTTTTAATTCATGCATTTCTGAATTAATTTTTAATAAAAACGATGAAATTATCAGACACTACATTCAGAAGAAGAAAAAAAATGGATAAGTTTATTGTTCTTCAAAAGGTGTGAATGCATTGGCATGTTGTTTTAACTGAACAACTTGTTGCATAATTAAAGCAAACTGGAATGTATAATTATCAATTGAAAATATTATATAACTGTTACACTGGGATCATGATGATAATGACCCTTTTTTATTGTGAAAATCAACAGAAAAAGAAGTGCAGACAGATATAGTCAGATAGATAGAAAGATAGATAGATAGATAGATAGATAGATGACGACTAAATATTTTTAAATTTGCCATTATAAATGTGAATGATTTCTATTTAGTAGGCCTATGGAATTAATCTATATTTATGTGCATATTTATGCATTTTTATTTATTTTGTTGTGCAATTTTATCTATTCTGTTATCAAGTAGGCCTATATTATAATGAATGAACTTTTCAAATGAGAAATTTTTTATTATTTTTTTTAATGATTGTTGGTATATATTAGGGGAGACCGGGGCACGTTGGACCTCGGGCTCGTTGGACCATCCCCAATATTATTTTCAAAAAGTTGACACGGGCAGGTTGGACCAGCATGGCTGGGGCACGTTGGATCATTGTAAACTGGATTGACTGACAAAAAATAATCTGCAAAATGCCAGCTGTGATTTCAATTAATTTGACTATTCTTCCTTGTAGCTGAAACAAGACTTAATATAATTATCTGGTAAATATTCAGATATAATCATTCTGCAATGATTCAGAAGTGTGTATTGTGATCTGTGAGAATAAAATGTGGTGTTTGCTTACTTTCTTTTAATTTGCTGGACTTTTATTCCATGGTCCAACGTGCTCCACATGGCGGTCCAACGTGCCCCGGACCCGGGGCAATGTTGTTGAACCATTAAAAAAATAATTTTTGAACTATATAGTATAGGTACAAAGTAGATCGATTTGTTTTGACTTGAGGGTATTGTAAAAGTTAAGAAGTCAGTCAGTAAATATATTTTTCGAATATTTAGACAAGTTTTTGATTGAGAGCCAATAAATAGAAAAAGTGGTCCAGCATGCCCTGTTCTCCCCTGCAGCTAAGTCCATTGGCGGTTAAAAAGCAATTAGTACAAGATTTAACAAGTTCTGGTCTATTAAAGTGGAGGAAAAAAAAAAAAATTTAAAAGGAGATTTTGGTATGAAAAAGGTGATTTTTGAAAAAAAGGTGATTTTGGTCAAAATAAAAAAGGTGATTTTGACCGAAAAGGAGATTTTGGAAAAGGTGATTTTTGAAAAAGGTGATTATAACTGGCATTCGTCGCTTTCTTGCTTTTTCTACCCTTGCTTGTTTCCTTCCTCACTTCCTTCCCTGCTTTCTTCCTTCTTCTTTCCCTGCTTGTGTCATTGCTTCCTTCCCTGCCCCCTTCCTTCCTTCCTTCCTTCCTTCCTTCCTTCCTTCCTTCCTTCCTTCCTTCCTTCCTTCCTTCCTTCCTTACTTCCTTGCTTCCTGCTAAGCTTACTTCTCTGCTTCCTTCCTTCGGATGATCTCCCTTGCCTCCATGCTTCCATACTTCCTTCCTGTTTGCAGATTCACACCCAGTTACACAAGAGTATTCCTTAACATGTGAAAATCTCCCCTACCCAGTTACACAAGAGTATTCCTTAACATGTGAAAATCTCCCCTAATTTCCCCAAGGAATAACACGACCTTGTGATAATATTATGGGGTTGTAGGAGGGATATTTCAATCTCCCTGGGGGGGTATTGTGGCTGATATTAACCCCGTCTTGCACACCCTCACAGGTGCAGGTATTACATAACACTTGCCCTAAATACCCTGCTGCTTATTCCCCATTGATACAGAAAAACTTAAGTGTGTTTCTCCCAAACATGCCAACTGAGATCATAATAAATACATTACTGTAGACTGTGTAGCTCATAGGATAGTTGACTTCACAACGAAAATCTAAAATATCTGACTGAAAAATAGTTCCTGGCATCAGTGTCTGTGCAGAGCTATGAAAATATCCCACACTTGAGGTTATATCATAATGACGGTCATTAGCCCGTATCTATCTATCTATCGATCTATCGATCTATCGATCTATCGATCTATCTATCTATCTATCTATCTATCTATCTATCTATCTATCTGTCTATCTGTCTATCTGTCTATCTGTCTATCTGTCTATCTGTCTGGCTTAGTTGTGTTTCAAACCATCTGCATGCCTCAGTATGGTTTAAAATTGATAAAATGTAACAATAATTGTTGCAATTCAGTGGATAAATGCGCACAACTAACAATTCACCTGAAAAGTGTGACATTTCATGATTGAGTCATTTAACCACGAAAATTGAGAATCACAAATCATCTGGAATAAAAAGTTATGATTTGTCATGTGCAAAGTTGATAAAAGAAATACCTTCATAATAAATGCCAATAACTGTAAATGATTTTTGCTGTTAAAATGGCCATGACATGGAAAGGTTTTTATGAGAAAATGAAAAATTTAGAATTTTTGGGGCATAAAATTCACTCATTTTTGGAAATCATGAACCGTAAATATTGAATGTATGCATGCATTGGTTACATTTTATCAGATTGCAAATAATTATTGCATGCAGATGTACCGTGAAAAATCATTTATTGCATTGTGCAGGAATAAATTATCAACCATGCAATGTTGCAGTTTAGTCAAGTGAAAATTATTATTATCCGGGAGAAGAAAAAATAACAATAAAATTCTAAAAAAAGACAGAATGTCTAATTTGTGAACTGGTGCATTCTTTTACACTAGATGGCCACATTTTCATACATTGGATTATTATGACCATGGGACAATCAAACAATGATTCACAATTAACAATGAAGTCTCGTAGACGCGAGACTTGTCACACTCGAATGGTTTGCGCGTGCGTTCCACGCGACAGCTGGTGGATGGGGGAATAAAGAACAATTTGGGGTGATTTGCTAGAACTTTTGAGGGGGGGCGGGAAGAATGGGGTGTTTATTTGTCAATCTTATGCTCACATGCTGCTGGTAGGCAGACGGTTCTTGAGAATAACTCACTTGTATTGCCATAACAGCCAGATGAATTTTGAAAATTATCTTAAAATTGACTCTTATAAGACCAAGCCTACTTCAATTTGTTATTTTTCTTTTTCGAACAAATGTATTCTTAATGGTTTTATTTACACACAACCTCTAATGATCTTGTTTTACTGAATCTCAGTTTCTGTGCAGATATATAGGCCTATATACATTTCAAAACTTCGAAGATCTAGGCCTGTCGATGCCATTTTCTTGCTAATTCATGTTTGCTCTATGTAAATCAATGAATTTATTTTGACTGTCTTTCTAGCTTTAGACCAATGTCTATATTGTTGAAAAGTACCAAAGTGACATTAACTCCTTTCTTGAATACACTAACACTTCAGTGACAAAAACTTTTTTTTATCAGGAAGTAGGCCTAGACCCGCATAAGCTCCTGAGACTACCAAAATCATGCACCACAAAGCTGTCTCATTACTGCTCTCAATTTTCCTGTATGTCACATGTGTTCTGTTGTCAAGTGCGCATGTGCACCTGCCCTGTGCAAAAAAGTCAACACTACCCCTATTTAATAACCTGCTTGCCCCAAGAATTATTCTACCCCCTCAAAACTTCACCCCTCCCACTAAACACTAAATTTCTTGGCGTCCATGAAATCCCACAGCGTCCCCAAGAAAAATAGTGAAATTATTTTGTCATGCTTGAGTGGTTACCATGGAAACCAGGTGGTGTTCAGGCATTTCTTGGCTCCCTGGAAACTTGACCCCCCCCCCCCCAACAAGTCTGCCAGGTGGAGGACTTGTTTTCTTCTAAACAAATCCCCCCCCCCCCCCCCCACCAAAACAAGCCAAGCCAACTCCTAGAAGCGTGGGAATTCTGATTGCCCCAAAGCAATCCTAGAATTTCTGTGAATAGGCCTCCAAAGAAAGCTACAAAACAGGTATTTTGAGTGATAGGCCTATTTAAATTACACCTGGCTGAATGTTCATAAAAATAAAAAAAGAATACCTGCCACTCTTTAAGAATTTTCATGTAGGTCGGATGGATGATTCATCATGGTTGGGCTTTACGTCCTGTAATTTTTTCTATCCTTCAATTGAATTAATTGATTTTCGCAAGATAGAGGTTTGTTGTGGCATAAAAACAGATTCTCTTTAAGTAACCATAAACAGGAATATCCAAAAATGTAATTAATTGCTTTTGAAAATTAGCTCAAATCAGTTTCCCCTGCAGATGGTGACTCCATAGTCTACAAGCAAAATCAAATCGAATCAAATCAAGGCCCATATCATTCCTGGAATGGACACCTGATTCATAAAGTGATAACCATAAAATTGGAGAGCATTCCTTTTGCAAGTGTCACAAAAGTTGCAGGTGGTGAAAATACACTATAGCGTTGCATCGCAGATAAGGAGATGGAATCTGAGATAAGATGATTGAAGATAACACCACCAGGTGCATCCATGGTAATGCTGGCTTCTAGGAATGTCAACAAGTGTGGTTATCTTATATTAATGATGTTTATAAGTGATTATAAAATGGTATAGCCCGACAATCCTGAATGCTACAAATAGGCTATGTACATGTTGTGCAAACAGTTTTTGTTTCAAAATATGATCCAGGAAGTTATCTTAATTTCATAAATTTACATTTCACACCATTAACTTTAAAATGTTTCCAACATTATATCAAACCGATTGCATTGTTTCTCGGTCCCTCAGCTTATAGACACCATTGTAAGGGACAATCAGTTCCATTTCCATGCACAATCTGTGCATGACACAGACTCCATTGCTTTGTTTTAGCCATTATTTCTCTGAATGGTTTTCCCTGAGATGTGGAACTGTGAATTCCATGATAGTAACATCAGAGCTGTCCAACACCTTATGG